>JAGXJF010003477.1:0-236376 GCA_019208055.1 Stipa capillata
CTGTAACACCCCATTTGAACGGTTAGGTTTTGATCGACATTCATGCATACATGGCATCATCAACACCACACCTTGTTTAAACTTAGTTGAATATCAATTTAATTTTATAGAATATGTTAATATTTCATCCTCGGTGGGTAATTGTTGCAAACACCAATCAACGTATTGACAGTATAGAATACGTGCATATCTCATCCTTGAAAACTCAATTTGTGGAAATTAACACCAATCAATTTATTTGATGTGTCGGACTTCGATAAAAACCCTAGCAAGGGGTGGGGGCCAGTGGACTCCGTCGAAGAATCCTCCTCCCAACCATCCCCTCTTTTCTCCCTAAGGACTGCTCCCAGGAACTCACATGCAATATCTCTCAATTGGGTTATCCGAGGGCAAACCCTAAAGTCCTAGAAACTAGGGTTTGGCAAATGGACAAGCTAGAGTGGATCAAAATGCCTCAAACTTTGAGAATGGGCATGAAATGGGGAATATTAGCTCCATGCCAAATTTTAGAATTTTTAGGAAACCCTAGGACCTACCGCTAGTTCAAATTGCCGAATTAGGTTAAACTCTAGGTTTGAACTAGATCCCCTTTCAAGTCAACTCCAAATTGGCTCAAACTTGCACAGTAGCTCACAAATAATATTAGGAAGGTCTGGTAAAAATTTCAGAATAATTGGGGCAAGAATTGTACATAAAATATCGAGAGGGGTGATGCTGTGGTTAAATTAAAAAGAAAAAGAGAAAAACCTAACCCTAACAGACCCAGCCCGAGGCCAAGTGGGCCGACTCGGCCGGCCCAACTCCCCCGCGCGCGCTCCCCCTCCTTTCTCCCGCTGACAGGGCGGCCCCGCGCGTCAGCCTCTCCCCCTCTGCTGCCGCTGCCCCGGGCCCACCTGTCATCCCTCCCGCTCCACGTCGCCGCCGCCCGCTGGCCGTGCTGGGCGGTGTCCGACCGGCGGTCCGAAGCCCTCGCCGCCCTATAAAATCGCCGTCCCGACAGCCTCGCCTCCCCCACGCTCCTCCTCGCAAACCCTAGCGCCCCTAACCTTCTCCTCGCCGCGCCTGAGCCTTCCTCTCCCTCTCCGGTGCCGAGCTCCGGCGAGGAATTCCTCACGCCGCGGTGAGCAATCTTCCTCCCCGACTTGCTGCTAACCTTCCTCGCGTCGCCCCTCATCTAATCCCCTCCTCGGTTTCTCAGATACAAGCCCGGAGCTCCTCGCCACCGCGTGTCTTCCCCATCTCCGGCATCCACTCCGACGAGCTCCCGAGCACACCCTGGTCCTCCCCAGCTCCCATTTTCTAACTCCCGAGCTCCCCCTCGACTCGCTTAACCTCTTCCTTCCCTCCTCGTTGCAGATCTGGGCCCGAAGCAACCTTCCCGCCGGTGACCGACGCTCCCCGCCGCCGGTCCTCGTCGCCGACCTCCTTCCCGGCCTCCTCCCTCCTTCCCGAGCACCGCAACGAGCCCGGGGTGAGCTCCTGCTCCTTCTGCCCCTTTTCCCCGAGCACATAGGGCGCCGGAGCTCCCTCCGGTGAGCTCCCCGGCGAGTCGCCGCCGTCTGGACCTCGCCTCCGGCCGGTCCCGAGAGAGAGAAGAGAGTGAGAGATGGGGTGGCCGCGTGGCAGGCTCTGGTTGGCTGGCTGAGTCCAGTCAGCTGCTGACTGGGGCTCGGCTGCCCAGTCAGCCCTGCCACCCGGGGCCCACATGTCATCCCGAGTAGGTTTAAGGGGTGGGAATCCGGGGTAGTCTAGCTCGGGTACGCATTGGGTTTGCAGATCCGATCGGGGTAAGCTCCGGGTAGGTTTAGCAATTAGGGTTTGAACAGTTTAGGGCAGATTTTGGTTTAAAATTTCAAACACTCATAACTTTCAAACCACTCGGCCAAATTTGGAAATTTTTATATATTTGGAAACCTCATGAAAAGCTCTACATTTTGGCTGAATCAAAAATTAGTTTTGGTCACATGCACAGAAGGGTACTTAGGGTAGATGTTTTGCTAGTGTCGAGGATCCATAAACCCTAGTTTCGCGACCCTAACTCCGATTTCGACGAACTTTGTAGTTCTGGGGTCCTTGCGAGATTCTCTACGACTTAGAGCCACTGGAAGTCCTTTAGGAGCCCCTGCGTGGTGTAACCTTGTAGGGTGCTAGTATTAGCCTTTTTCGTCGTCGTACTCGATACTTCGTAACTTGATGTCCGTAGCTCCAAATTAAATGATTCCAATGACGTTAGTCCTATGTTCCTGAACCCTTTCAAACTAAAAGCGATTGAGTTCATGACACCTCAACTTGAGCAACCAATACCAAACCCTAGCTCGTAATCGGATAACCCTTAAAAGTGCATATAGGTTAGGGCAACCCTACTATCTCTGTATGTTCATCATGAAAAGTCCTCACCAACGTAAACACAGACATCAGCACCTTGCTAGACATCTAATACTTGCATTAGTCTTCATGCATACATGCTGGTTGTTTACATTATCGCTTATTCTCGATATTCGACTCCCTTGCACTAGAACTCGAAGAAGGAGACCCTGAAGCTCACGACCCGACGCAGGATCAAGAACAGTTCTACGAAGGCAAGCAGAGCTTGTTGCACCTTCTATTTATTCAGTACTTGTTTTTACTTATGTATATGTGATGTGTGGATTGTTACTTAGCACTTGTGGTTGAAATCGATTAAACTAGCATGACTAGGGTGTGCGGTGAATTAGGTCTGGTCATGGTTGAGCTTAAATCGATGAACTAATTACTTGAACATATTGAAGTGAGATGTGAGAGCCGAAGGGAAAGTGTCAGATGGATAAAGTTGGCATCATTGGAGTGGCATGTTGCGACCGGGGGAAGAAGTTGTCGCGATACCAACCCTGAGGTGACTCCATCGTGATTACTCCCCTTGTCACGCGTGGACATTAGCGACAGCGATGCTGGGGTGTAGTCAAGGTAAGACTAAGACCCTTGGGAGGCTAGCTACCTACAAGGGATAAGGCACTCGCTGCACTCAGGGTGATCGTCTGCCGGTAACGGTCCGAGAGATTAAATTGAGGTGTGGTGGTGATGGTACCCTGTCAATGTGGAGATATTGAGATGAGATTATTGCCCCACGTAACTGGGAGCTTATGTGAAAGAATATGGCCCCACGTAACTGGGAGCCGATGTGAAGGAATATTGCCCCACGTAACTGGGAGCTGATGTGAATATTGTCCCACGTAACTGGGAGGTGGCAAGTGAGCCACTGAGTTTGTATTTTTAGCACATGTGACTAGTGGTTACCATCACGCCCCCTATTTTTGAGATATGTGAAAATCTGAGTTGTTGGTGATCTCATGTTATTCCTTGTGACGTTGGTGGAGTACTGGTATTGCCTAGATTTTGTTAATCGTATGTGCATCATGTTTGATTATGTTATACTAGTATGCTTAGGACATCTAATCAAGCACGAATAAGACTTGCGAGTACTTTGTACTCACCTAGGACTCTCCTAGATCATTGCAGGTGAGCCAGAGGTCGAAGAGTTCTTCGATGATGTCTAGTGCATGGTTTCTATTCCTTGGTTGGCTATCGGCTCAGGGGTTTTCTGTGGATTTTGGTCAGCGGTCATCGCACCGCTGTGGGTCTCATTTCTGTTGTTCCGCTGTCGTTTAACTTCTCCGTACTCGGATATATTCCGGCTATGGCCGTTTGATGTAAACTTAAAGTCCGATGTGGACTAGTAGCTTAATATCGTAATGTAGAGTTTGTGCTGTGATATCCGAGTGGTTACTTGCGGTTATCCATGTACTATGCGTGTATGTGATGAAGTATGTGGATAACTGTGCAGAGGTATTGTTGCGTGTTAGGGTTGCGTTTCGTGATGGCAGAGGTGAGCGAACCACTAGTCCGATGTAGCTTTGGTGAGGTCAATCCAGGGGACTCGTCCCGTACTCGCTAAGCCTCCTACGACCGTCACGCCTCGCGCTGACGGCAGAGCAGAGCTGGATTCTCCCAGAGTCGCACCTCGGGGCTAGGTTAGGTTGAGGGGATGTGTATCCCGGGCTCTAGTCCTCCTACGACTGTCGCGGAGCGCAGGTTTATCACGTGACCTTACTTCTTCACTGGCATCTGGAATCTACATGTGGTTTGGGAAAGATTGGTCGCTTCCGACCGGCTCGCACGTGGCGGGTGTCGTATCGCTTCACCTTGGTGTGTACGGCGCAGGTACCGTGCCACCGGGCTAGCGAGTCCTTCGGTCCTTGGCGACTTCGCGTTTCCTTAATCATATGCAGATTTTGGGTCCGTGACATCCCCAGCCGGAAAGCGCGGGTATCACGAGTTCCTAGCACTTAGCACAAATTTAACCCTTTTTTCAGGTATCACGGGAGTCCATTAAGGTCTCTCCTACAGCGACTTGGGCGTATGCAACTTGCTCACCAGTCGGCATTCGTGTCGAGACCTCGAAGCACTCGGGGGCTACTGACGGGGGGAACCCATCCGGGTAGGTCCAGCACAGCGAGTTGGCCCAACAGGCTCGAGGAGTCCCATGGAGGCCCACTCGGTTGAAGGCCCAAGTAAGGCCCACACGGACGCAACGTCCGAGTGCCATCAAGGAAGGCGTTACAACCTCATCAAGGCGTACGTTTCGCTAGCATGAAGACTGGCGTTACTCGGACGGTTACGCAGAATAAATGTATCAATTAAGCCGTGCAGTTACTGTAGCTCGGTCGACTGGCCGAGTCGGCACACGTACAGCCTATATAAGGCGAGAGCCCCATGCAGAGGGGGACGGCTTCCTTTTTCCAGGAACTAGAGGCTAGGCATTATCTTCAACCTTCTGTAATCCTTCTCACACAAGGCTTATAATACAATCAGCAGGAGTAGGGTGTTACCTCCGCCATTGGAAGGTCTAAACCTAGGTAAAAACCTCTTGTGTGAACCCGCTTGAGTCTTCCACACGTGCTCCCCAAAAATCCTACTAGAAATGTATATTGCCGCGAAATCCCCGCGACAAATACGATTAAGGAAATGTTGAAGAAAAGATATCAGGCTTATCAACATGAGAAGTGATGCGGTCATATACAACATTTGCTCCTCTAATGGACTTGCTTTGCTTAGTGTAAAACTAGACCGGTGTTTATGTAGTGTTTATTATTCCCGTCTTTATCTTTTAAATTAATTTTTTTGTCAACATGTGCAATGAAACTCGCTAAACCAACTATTCCACATATTAAAACAACAACTAAATGAGTTTAAGGGTATTTCAGACTTTACACTCTTCATCATACAAAATTCTACTGATTCATAAGCTATTCCTAATGGACAAAGTTTATTTTCAGAGTTTTTTTCACCGAAGCTTATATAGGACTTATCTGAACAGCCGATTTATGCATAAGCCTAATCTATCTCTAAGGAGGCCTAAAAAGTATTGGACTGGCAAGGAGACAGCCAACGGTGAAGAATTGGCGCTTTCAACCGAGCAGCAAAGCCCACTAAAACCCTCCTACCCATCACACATGTTTGCAATGGTAGATGGGTCGGTAAGGCCCGCGTGCCCGACTGGACCATACTACGGGTCGCGCGCGACATTTATAAAATGCGACCTGGTCTGGTCTAACAGACCGGGAAACCAAGTCTGCCTTCGGGTTGTAGACCGTAGTTCATTTTCCTAGGCCGGGGCCAAGCTTTTTTTAATTTTTTGACTTAGATGACAGCTCAAGCTTTCCCTGATCCCAATGCCCACGTCGACGCCTACATGTTGCATGTACCGCGCCGCCGCTGCAATCGAGCCGTGTTTGGGGCGAAAGGATCAACAGCTAAGCCGTTCGCCTCTTCCAGTCGTTCTCCCTGCACCGAAGTGCCTGTCCCTGTTGTTGCTCCTTTCTTTGAGATTGCCCTCAGGCAATGCGTACAAAACTACTAGGTTCACCAGTACTTGGTCACGGCCAGATTCTGCTGCCGATCAATGTGGACAGGTGAAAGGCGCGCACGAATATCACGAGGACAGAGAAGCCAAGCCCAGGGCAAGTGGAGACTTGAGGGTAAATATATGCAGTGTGAGATACTGAGATGGTGTGTGATAGATACCCTGGTCCCCCGGCGTCAGGCCACCGAGAAATATCTGGAGCAGCCGCACGCAACATGCCTCGATGAGTGCATGGTGCACGGGCAAAGTGTACAACCAGCTCTCGGCCGTCTACAACGCTCGTAGACCACAAGATGAGATCCCGTGATCTGGATGCCGTCCAAAATATCGGTATGCGCGTACTTACGTACGTCGAGGGCACATGTCCAATGTGTACTCGGCGAGCGCGCGCGTGCACGTAGACGCAGAGGCCGGAGATCGTTTTTTATCTGCGTGACGTCGCTTCGTTGCTTGGTAGTACACTCTACGTGTCCGCGTAGGTACACAGAGGTACAAGATACCCTCGTCTCCCCCATGGGCATGAATCGCACGAGCTTGGGTTCGGACCCTGTGGAGTTTCCTCTATGTAAACCCACCCGACGACGTATTTCGATCTGATCTGCCTGTTTAAGCTGAGCAGAGGAGATTTCACCCTTTGATCTGCTGTGGACTCGCTACCGACGAACAGTTGACAGGAAAAGGCCGATGCTCTTATCATGGCCGGCGTAGCTAGTAGAAATGGTAAATAGGTGACAATAACGTGAAAATATGTAAGTTCTCAAAAATTCTACTCTTCTTTTCATGTAGGGCAGGGCAAGTTTTATCTCTTTACAAAATTTCAAGATCAAACTTAATTAAATCACAATTGCAAGATACGGAAAATACAAATACTTCATCAAATAGTGTTTCCATTGTTCTGAACAAGTACGTGTCTTTTCCGCGTCTCGGAAATACAATCAAGTTTGACATTGAAATTTTGCCGAGATAGAGAACATATGGACTCCTACATCTAGTAACTTTTGGAAACTTGTGGATTTCGTGAAAATACATACCTTTATCTAATTCGCATTTTTCAGCTATATTTTCGATCACGTCTTCGCCGGCAAACCACAGCGGCACGTCTAGGCAAGGCAAGTTCTGGGAGTCTGCCCAGGAGGACTCTGATGACGACGGCCTCGTGAGTCGACTGTTCGTGTCACCAACGTCCTGCACGCCGGCTATTCTGTCGAAGAAAGTGCGGAATCGGTCGACACTCTCGTCCCGTGCAACGATCCGACGAGGCCTTCAATACCTCCTCCGGGCAACGAACGGGAGTGTTCCCTTGTGACCGCAGTGAGGCTTGTGCGCACGATGGGTGCTCGCCAGGCATCATCGTCCACGCCGAAGCCATGGCGCGGCCCTTTGCCGCCCCCACAGTGGTCGCTGGGTGATGCACTCGGCAACGCAGCAGTCTGTGCTCGTTCGATTTTCAAACGAACGAGGGCCTTCGAGGCCCAAACAACCCCACTAGCCCAACGTGGCCGCCTAATGTGATTCAAGCATTTAGTTTTGCCCTAGCCCTAGCTATGTGGTGGTGGTGAAGGCAATGGATGGCGGCGCCAGTCTCGGCGGTGGTGGCGGCTGTAGGGTACTGGGGGCGTGGGATGTGGACACAGTGCTCCCGGTGGCGTGGCCCCGGGGGTTTCAGTCAGGGTGCTGGGGGTGGTCCTAGCCAGGCAGGTCAAGGCACGGCTGCCAGCGAAATCAGTGTCGGCACCGTGGCGGGTGGCAATGCCGTAGCCTTCGTCGGCTTTGCGGTCCGGGCGAGTTCCTTCCGTGACGGACTGTAGGCGCGCAGATTTGGAACCTTCGGCGCTTAGATCGGGGCCAACTTCACTACCGGCACAAACCAAGACCTCCTCGCTCCAGTGGCCAGATCGGAGGATGTGGACGTGGACGTGGTCATTGCGGCGGCCGGGGCTGGCATGTTGCATGGCCAAGTGCTGCAATGACGCCGAATCCTCACGCGGCACCCGTGACACCTTCATTGGCTGCAACAGCACGTGAGAACAGGGCTAAAGTGAGCTTTACAAGATGCTTAAAGAAAGGGCATACCAGTGATGTGTGCATGGTTGTTTTTGCATTGTGACATCTGCGAAGCCGAGAAGGAACATGTGAGCTCCCCGTGCCTGTTGCTTCGGCTCCCCAAACTGTTGGCAAAATTCTGTGGGTACGTGGCGGACGGCCAGGGCTTCTACCATGTCTCTATTGGTGAGGCTAAGAAACTGGTGAAAGATGCCACTGCTACCGCTAGGGTGCGCATCACGGGGGGTGTGCTAATGGCAGACAAGGTTTGTGTGGAGCTATAACATGCAACACCGATCAATTGGAAGTGGGAGACGAAGCCATAGAGGGGCAATCTCTTCCTTCTACCTTTCCCAAACAAGTTCGAGTTGGAGTGGCTTATTTGCATTGGTGAGATTAAGGCAAAGAACCACGAGGGTGTGGTGCTCGTCCTAGAAGAATGGAACCACTTACCTAAAATCAAGTTCGAGCTCCACAAGGTATGGGTTCAGGTATATAGTGTTCCTCATGAGGATCGTGATTATTTATCCATCTACATGATTGGGTCGATCATTGGAGCAACTCAGATTGTGGACATGGCTAGCACCTGCAAGAGGAGCATTGTGCGTATGGAGGTGGCTGTTGTGGAGGAATATATGATCCCAAGTCGTGTGTACTCTATTTTCTTCACAATTGAGAAGTATGACAAGGATGACAGCACTACCACACTAGATGAGGATGACAAGGGGCACGACTGAGGAAATTTAGATAAGGACGATGAGATGCCTGATAGAGATAATAAGAAGGCCAAAAGCACAGCGGATGATTCCAAATATACTCCAACGCAATCGGAAGGGACAAATATTGTTCCTATAAACGTGGCTCATGGAGGTGGTTGGAAAACACCGAAGACAAAGAAACGTACTTCTACACCATGGTAGAAAGGTACAGTAGGGTGTGTGTTGCTAACAAGTTTCAGGCACTAGAGGGTCTTCAGAGACAACGTCCCGGATATGTCCCATGCTAGTAGCAGCACTACTACTGCATGCTTGGGGTGTATGTCAGCGGTTGGGAGCCCTACCATGGTTCCAAAGCCGCCGAGTCCGCTACCGACGGCACCTCCACCGGCTGATGTGTGTGTCATGCTTGCCAAGACCAAGCGCGAGGATGTTTCAGTGCCTGCTGCGACAGCGTATGCGGCTTTTGTGCTTGCCACGACACCGCCTGACGCTGCCATGTGTGCCGCGCTAGCAACTGCAGCTGCCACCCCTGTCGTGTCTACGCACACGTCACTCACGACCCCGAGAGCGGCTATAGAGCCCACCGCGGCAACATGCAACACTGCCGTAAAGTCTGAAGCGTCCGATGTGGAGACACTACTGCAAAACAGGTCACTACTGACGGTCGCCAAACCCCCTCTACTGACGGACAGGGGGCCCGTCACCCTGGAAATGTCAGTGGAGGGGGTAACTCCACTGACGGCCGTACGGTCCGTCAGTACTGTTAATTTCTACTGACGGTCACACAGGGACCGTCAGAGGAGATATGTATTCCTGCTAACCGACGGGCACCTGGTTGTATCAGTACTGACGGGCGCGTAATAAATGCCCGTCAGTATAGGTATATCTTTACTGACGGGCTGTCCGTAAGTGACCGTCAGTAGAGATATGTCGACGGGCTCCTAGTTGTATCAGTACTGACGGGCGCGTAATGAAAGCCCGTCAGTAGAGGTGCAACTCCACTGACGGGCTGTCCGTAAGTGCCCGTCAGTAGAGGTATGCATTCCTGCTAACCGAAATGAATCTGTGTTAGCTCATAATCACACTTAGATTATTCATAATAATAGACTATAGTATTACATTATTCCTAATCACAGGCTATACGAACTATTCATTCACAGAGTCAAATCTCTTAATCGCATAACATTTATAATCACATATATAGTATGTACACTCCAACGACGGTCACAAGTATGAAACAATTGTTTATTCAATTACAGAAACAATGATTCTATTGATTCCCGCTTAAGTTTGGCTTCGGAAATTGGGGGCCGGCGTAGAATTCACCCATCGGATTGATGACTTCAAGGTTGATGAGTCTGGCGAAGACTTTTTGGATCCGAGCAAAGTCCTGTCGCCAGTCGTACATATGACTTCCCAGCTCGCTCCAAGCCTTCAGTTCTTTCATATCTTTCCAATGCTTGTTCTTGTACCGGACAAATAGGTCCATATGGGCACAGGTGTAGTACCCACATGTCACGGTACCTTCCGGCTGAACTCTGCAAGGGAACTTGTAATTGTGTACCAATTTTTTCGCTTTCACAGGTATTTTTTGATGGCCCGAGAACTTGGCTCTGAAAAAGGCTGCATCCAGAATCTTAGTTATATTTGTGAAGTCCGCTGTCTTGTTCGACGAGGAGTCAAAGTAAAAAGCCTTGGCCCAGCTTGGAACGATCGCAATTAGGACCCAGTGGTCGCTGCGTAAATGTGAATAACTGAACGTAAGCAGGCGGAGATACGTACGTAAAAAACAAAAATAAACTCCACGGTGCTAAGTTTAGTACTTACGGAGGGTTATAGGGGGCTAGTATGCAGTCCTTGTCCTTATGAACCACGAATGCATTCGACAAGTATTCTTGAAGAAATCCTTGACCCTCTGGGGTCCCGGCATAGCCTTCATTCATGCATATCGGATCGACTATGCCAATATGGGAGTCCCGAAGACGTCTGCACTCTTGGGCTTGGTACAGAGCCCATAGCCTGATCATGGTGGTGTCGAGCCTATAGAGGTTGTACATGTGGAATAGGTCTTCAAAGTTGATGTCAAAGGTGTCTTGGTCATGTTGCATGAAAAAATTGTATTCCTTTGGCACCTTCACCTTCCAATATTGGCAGAATGTACCAGGATCTCTGGACATCTTCAGGTAATCTTCATGCAGCGTCTTCATGTCCTCCGACAGATTGTCCAGCTCATCCTGTGGGAGCAAGTCCTGACCTGGTTCGTAATGATATCGCCAGAGGCCCTTGCTCCGTGTAGATAATTCTACTGACGATGTTGAGAAGGATAAGGTTTTCTGCCTCTGCTCCTTTCTTTCCTTCTCGCCGGTGCCGGCCCGTCTCTTTTTGCTTTTCTTCCTCTGGTGTACCGGCTCCGGGCTCTTGCCTGCCGCCAACGCTGCTTCCAGCGTCCCAGCTAGCGTGGCGGGAGAGAAAATCTTCCTCCTCGGTTGATCCAGGGGTCGCCTTGAACCTCGGAGGGCGTTTCCGACACTCCCGGGGACCGCAAAATCGGTGACATGTGCTGGTCCCCGACAAGATGGTCCTCCAGGTCTTTAAAGGACGGGAGTGATTGGCTGAGCCCCAACGGAGATCGTCCGATTGATGGAGAGGGGTTGTTGGACGAGGGGCCCGTGCGAGGAGAGGCCGCCGCGGTTATAGTGATCTGGCTCTTCGGCCACTGGATGAAGCAGTTTCTGCACTGCCCTAGCTTCGTCAGCTCCTCTTCGGGGGGGACAGGGACTAACACCTCGCTGTAGTCATTGAGGACGAGGTCGACTTGTACCTTCGCGTGGTGCTCCCGCATAGGAACACAGTGCAGGACTGCCCCCTCCGCCGTTGGGAAAACCTGGCTGTGCGCCACCGCGACCTTCATGCCAGGAATCTGCACCGTGAGTGTGCATCTAGTGGCTTCCTGCGAAACAGAGGATAGACGTGCCGTCCGCACTGGAGTCAGGACAATGAGAACAGCTCGTACTATAACGACACGTTTAGCGGACGAGACTTACGGTGATGCTGTCGACGGGATTCACCGAGTAGGGGCCGCCGTCCGAGGTGGATGCGCAGCTGCTCCATCCTAGAGGCTGGTTAGCGGGAGCCCCGCTCTGCTGGCCTTGCGCTGCGGCCACCTGCATACGTAGCCACGTCTGCTCGGCAATCTCGCGCATTTGCTCCCGCAGATTGTCCATGAACTCCTGGCTGTCTCTCCGGGGGCGGCGGCTCCCCTCGGGGTTTCGGGGAAATACCTTATCCCATTTAACGCCATCCCCGACGCCTACTACACGGCCCCGATGCTTCGGTTTCTGTCGGGCCTTCGCCAGATCGTCGTTCCATCTTGGGAAGCTCGTGACGGAGTCCTGCGAGCTTCCAGGCTGCTGGCTCAGTTCGGCCTGCAAGTTAAATTACGTGATGAGAAGACAGCGTATTTGGATGCAACGTAACGAAGTACGAAAAGAGACTGGGTTGAGTCGTTACCAGCCGGTCGGCCACCACTTGCAGTTCCTCGGACTCATAAATTGGTGACCCCGTCACAGGGTCAGACCTTGTGTGCGCCCTCATGTACTCCCTAGCGCGCGGCTCCCTGAGATGCGCGAAAGGAGGCGCTTTCCCAGCCGCGGCTAATTTTTCGTCCTCTTTGGCCCACTTCGGTCTCTTCCCCAGGTATCCACGGCTGCCGAGCTTGTGGTCTAAGGTGTTCTTCCTGCGAAGCTCTTTCCCCCACCGGCTCTTCTCCTGGAATTCTGGGCTCCTTATCTGAGCAACGAATTCGTCCCAGTCTTCCTTCTGTATCTTCGACCATCTTTTACTGATCTTGGTGTCCCAATCCTCGTCTACGACTTTCTGTGCGTCGTATCGCCAGGTCTTCAGAGCCCTAGCCATGATTTTGAGGGCTTACGCTTCGACTCTTTCCTTGTCGGCTGCAGGTATCTGGTACTTGTCCCACAGTTTCCTCAAGAGAGTATCTTTCGTGGACTGCGTCAACTGGCCAAACTCTTTGCAGGTAATCTTCACTTGTTCGCGCACTAAGCACCCGCAGGCGTTGCTAAAGGTCTTAGCGGCCTTATGTGGACTCGCCGGAATGTCTTTGACGTCGTCGACACGGGTGATGACGTACGTCTTGTCCGGCAACTGGTTGCCTTTCCTCCTATTCAGAGACCTGGTCGGGGCTGGAGTCGGTACCTCCTCCTCACGCGCCTCGTCCCCTTCGGAACTTGACCCGGAGGCAGAGCCAGAGCTGGACTCCGAGGCAGATTGCTCTTGTCCAGCTGTGACGGCCGCTACGACAGGTTGAGTCTCCGTCAGCTCGAGGGCAGGTTCCTTGGCCGCTTCGGAGGCAACTTGCTTGGGTGCCTCCAGGGTCGGTGCATTGATCGGTGCGGCCATGCCGAGGAGTCCGTGCTGTCATCAACAGCCTCTACTGCTCGGGTCGGGGACCCAGCGGGAGTACTACTGGCGGCCATTGTAAAACTGAAGAAAGGGCTAAAATAACAAAATAAAATGAATTGGATAATAGGCATTATCTAGCAAGAACTGAGAAACAAATTGATTTCGAAACAAATTCTATATACTTTATACAAATTGAAACAATCTAGATACTTTATACAAATTGAAACAATCTAGATACTTTATACAAATTGAAACAATCTAATTACTTCATACAAATTGAAACAATCTAATTACTTTATACAAATTGAAACATAACTTTTGTACTGTCCAGTGCCAGATATAGGTCCAATTGGTACCTTGAAGTAATTCTTATACACACAATAATCCCCTATTCCTCCTTAACACAAAAGCTATCATTGTATTGCAGTGCAGGAAAACAATACATGAGCAATGTTTAGATCAAAAGAAGGCTTATAGAGCGGGACGTTTTCGACACAAGACAAAACGGAAATAGAACATAATAGCATCATGCGTGTATATATATCCTATACACATCATATTGATTCACAAAAGTAAGCCACGCATGCATCCATCTCATCACAGCTCATATCATATTAATTTAGAAAGTATACTCGACATCCACTTCAAAGTAGAGAAAGTATACTAATGAAATTACTAACTAAAATTGTGGCAAAAGAATGGCATCAGAAGTTGAATATCAACATATTCATGTGAAAGCAATTAGCCCTATCAGTATTGCATGCAAAAGTATAAAGTATTGACCAAATGCAATGGCAATATCCAACATCATCATTCTGTCTCATGAAATATGCAAACCAAAATAGCACATGACGCGGGGAAGCCAGTAGGTGCAACAAAAAGATGGACATATTCATGAAGCAAATAACTAACGTCAAGTAGTATCCATTTCTTCAAATCAAGCAAAGTTGAGAGCATATGCCATATGGCAACCCCTTCCTAACCAAACTACCAAGCTCGAGAATAAGAATTGATAGCAGCAAGGAATAAACATTATCCGCTTCAAGTATTAACATATGTGACAGGCTAACATTATAACTACAGAACTTGCAACCTTTGAAATATGTATAGTAGCTCGACATGCCAGTGCCAGATATGACTACAAACGAAATTAGCTTGTACTCTAAACGTCACCAAGAATTTAAGCATTGTATCAATAAAAAATAGCCAGCAAATTGAGCAATCCTTGGATCATACGCACCAAACTTGGTGAGCCAAATGATCATATGCCCTCTGGGGGCCCGGGGGGGGAGGGGGAGGAGGGGTTGCGACTAGTACCTCAGATCTAGAGCGCGGATGGAGCCGGCGACGAGGAGGAGGGGGCGGTTGGGGCGTCCGGGGCTTCGGGGGCCGAGGCCGGAGGAGGGGGCGGTTGGGGCGTCCGGGGCTTCGGGGGCCGGCGGCGGCGACCGGAGGATGCGGCGGCGCGGGTGGCGGACGAGGCGGCAGACGTCGGGGCCGGACGGGGCGCCGGAGCAGCCTGGCGGCGTCGGGGGCGGCGGCGTGTCTCGCTGCTGGTTCGTTTCGAACGCGCGGGACTTGGTGAAATTTTCGCCAAGTCCCGCGCATGCCTTTTAAAGGGTGCTTATTACCACTGACGGGCTCAAACTAAAAGCCCGTCAGTAGATACATGGGATGGGACGGTTAGGGTTACTTGGGACAACTGCTGACGGGCGTCCTCTTAGAGCCCGTCAGTGGTACTTGGATATGTACTCAGGATTCGACGGTTAGACTTACAGCACTGCTGACGGGCCACCTTTCCGAGCCCGTCAGCAGAGAGGCCGTCATCCTAGCACTTAGTGGAATTTCTCGGTGGAGTACGTTTGGTTGTGTATATGTTGTTTATTAAAAAAAATGTTTCCACACACCAGCCTATCCCGAGCACAGCTCCAAGGCCCACGAGCCCGGGCCGCGCAGGGGACCAGCCGAAGCCTAACCCGAGCAAAGCGCCCAGGCCCACGAGCCCAAGCCGCGCAAGGGACCAGCGGCGGCCCGATGGAATTATCAGTACATGTTCTTAGGAGTTCGGGAGCCCTGGGCGCAGCTGCCCTTTTAAGCTGGTGATAGCGCTGCTCGCTCGGCGAGGTGGGACTAAAATTGTGCAGTAGCAGTGGTTGTAGGTTACCACTGACGGGCGGCCGCTTAGAGCCCGTCAGTGGTACTTGGATATGACGGCTAGGCTGACACCACTGCTGACGGGCAACACTTGACGGCCCGTCAGTGGTACTCAAGATTCGATGGTTACACTAACAGCACTACTGACGGGCCACCTTTCCGAGCCCGTCAGCAGAGAGGCCGTCATCCTAGCACTTAGTGGAATTTCTCGGTGGAGTACGTTTGGTTGTGTATATGTTGTTTATTAAAAAAAATGTTTCCGCACACCAGCCTATCCCGAGCACAGCTCCAAGGCCCACGAGCCCGGGCCGCGCAGGGGACCAGCCGAAGCCTATCCCGAGCACAGCGCCCAGGCCCGCGAGCCCAAGCCGCGCAAGGGACCAGCGGCGGCCCGATGGAATTACCAGTACATGTTCTTAGGAGTTCGGGAGCCCTCGGCGCAGCTGCCCTTTTAAGCTGGTGATGGCGCTGCTCGCTCGGCGAGGTGGGACTAAACTTGCGCAGTAGCAGTGGTGGTAGGTTACCACTGACGGTCGTGTACTTTGTGCCCGTCAGTGGTGGTACGTTACCACTGACGGGCGTCTTCTTTGTGCCCGTCAGTGGTGGTATTTACGCCGACAGGCATTTGATATGAGCCCGTCAGTAGAGTTTCTCTT
This sequence comes from Stipa capillata, assembly GCA_019208055.1. NCBI lineage: Eukaryota > Viridiplantae > Streptophyta > Magnoliopsida > Poales > Poaceae > Stipa > Stipa capillata. The sequence goes on from JAGXJF010003477.1 coordinate 15,894, forward strand.
TGTTTAATTTAAGTTTCCATTTCTTAGTTGATCTTAGGTTTATTTCTATATGCTATGGGTGTTTTTGTATTTTTGGTTTAGGGATTTTACCTTTTTTGGTTTAGTGTCAAAGTTTGGCATTTTTCTGAAATGAGATGCTATTTTTTACGCATTAAATGAATATCTAGTTATTTACTCGGTATATTTCAGATTTGAACTACAACTCTCTAAAAGAAGGCCTCTAAATGGAAGGAAAATTCATATCTACGTACGTATGTATCGGTTTAGCTCGTATGTAGAAAATATATCAAAAATTCAAACGTTTCCTTCGAGAAATTCAAACGTTTGCTTGCGCCTTTCTCGTTTTTGATTTTTTATAAAATCTTAATGTGGTCAAAAAAAGTTGAAAATTGGCATGGGGTAATTATATGACCTTCCGAGGCTATGTTTAAAATTTCAGACAATTTTCGCGGAAGTTGAATTATACATTGCTTTGTAACTGAACTATCTGTGAGAAAACCTCATAGCAATCGTTAGGGGAAATATAAAGATTGAAGTACATGTCATAAATTTTTCATCATTTGAACTTGAGAAATTTCCTACAACTTCATATTACAATATTATACGTTAATAATTCATCATGTTGCATCTTGTTATGTAATAATTCGAATTTTCTATTTTTTGAAATACCAATTTGAGGTACCATGTGTAAAACCTCTCAAAAAACATTTTTAGCTACGCTCCAAACTTTTTGTACATGTAACGTAGTACCTTACATTGTTCGTGTCAAAGTTAGGCATTTTTCTGAAATCATTTGCTATTTTTTATGCATTAAATGAATATCTAGTTATTTACTAGATATATTTCAGATTTGAACTACAACTATCCTAAAGAAGGCATATAAATGGAAGGAAAATTCATATCTACGTACGTATGTATCGGTTTAGCTCGTATGTAGAAAATATATCAATAATTCAAACATTTGCTTATCGAAATTCAAATGTTTGCTTGCGTCTTTTTGGTTTTTTATTTTTTATTAAATCTAAATGTGGTCAAAAAAATTTGAAAATTGGCATGGGGTAATTATATGACCTCGTGAGGCTATACTTAAAATTTCAGACAATTTCATTGAAGTTGGGTTATACATTGGTTTGTAAGTACTTTAAATTCATCCACAATTTACACATACAGAAGTACACACGTTACATGAAATCATTCAAACCAAGACACTTTTGTACACACACATACAAATGACTAGGTTTCGTCGTCTTCGGAAATCTTCTCATGAATTGTGATTTTCTTGGTGGTATACGTTAGTCCTTCGGCGTGACTGCGTCTGACGTAGGGCTCAGCATCCTTGCTAGCTTTTTTCCTTTTTATGGGGCGTTTATCAACGGCTTCTGGCTCGGAGTCCAGGTCGTCGAATTGGTCGTAGTCCTCTTCGTCAACAACACCATCGACTCCAACAATACTCCTCTTCCCTTTTCTAACGACATGGCGCTTCTGTGCCTTTGGGTCTTTTATGTAGAAGACTTGTGAGGTTTGTTTAGCTAGAACCCATGGCTCATCTTTCGCACTGATTGCTTTGACCTGTGTTGACTCAATAGATGTCGGGGGAGGTAAAGTCACGGTAGTGAGTTTGTCATCATCGATATGGATATTTTTCGCCCATCTGACACGAAACATGGGGATCTTTGTGACGGTGTAGTCCAGTTCCCAAATTTCTTCTATAACACCGTAGTATATGTCCTTACGGTTACCGGTTTTAGCCTCCATCGTCACCCCACTGTTCTGATACGTGCTTTTCCTGTCTTGAGCCTCCGTATAGAATGTGTATCCGTTGATATCGTATGCTTGAAATGTCAGGACCTTGCTCGCAGGTTCTTGTGACAGCATTTTGACCGTCTCTTCTTCGAAATTTATCGGAGGCCTTTCATACCAGTAGTTCTTTAGCCATGTTGCGAACTTTCCATTGTGCTCTTTCGAGAGCCACGCTTCTCCCTTCTTCGGGTTTTCTTTTTTAAGTTTTACCATGTGCATCCAAAGATAGGGATGCACCACCGTCAGGTGTTGCAAGACCACGAGATGTGCTCTGTCATAGTCATCTGACCTACTGGGTACTGAATTGTAGACATGTAAAGCCCTTTGTCCGCGTGCATGGCCTGAACCATCGAGCCTTCCCGTGTGCCGTGAAACAGGAACACCTATGGACTTTTGATCAGCCAAGTAATCAGTGCAGAACTCGACACACTCTTCGGCAACATAGTCTTGGATGATGCTACCTTCTGGTTGTGACCTGTTACGAACGTAGCGCTTCACAACCCCATTGTACCTTTCCAACGGGTACATGTTATGTAGGAACACGGGACCTAGGTCCAGTATCTCCAGGACGATATGGATCATGAGATGTACCATGATATCGAAGAATGCTGGAGGGAAGTACATCTCAAGTTCGCACAGTATGACAATGATCTCCTCCTGCAGCTTGTGGCAATGCGTAACGGAGATCGACTTCTGAGATATCGTGTTGAAGAAGTTACAAAGATTCAAGACTGTCTTTCGGACCTCCGGCTCCATGAGACCTCTGATTGCAACAGGAAGTATCTGCGTAATCATCACGTGGCAGTCATGAGACTTCATACCAATTACTCGGTGACTCTTCATGTCAACTATTCTCCCGATGTTTGCCGAGTAACCGGAAGAAACTTTGACACCTTGGAGGCACTCCAAAAAGCTAACGATCTCTTTTTTGCTGAGAGTGTAACAAGCAGCGGGACAGTCCGTCTTGATTCTGACTGCACCCGTCCCCAACTTGGTCGTTCGCTTCGTAGCCCACAGCTTCTTTCTTATACCCAAGAATTCCATGTCAGCTCGTGCCTTCGGTCCATCTTTTGTCTTTTCTGAAATGTTGAGCAGGATACCAAGCAAGCTCTCGCACACGTTTTTTTCAACATGCATGACGTCTATGCTGTGACGTGTGCTTAGAAATCTCCAGTAAGGCAAATCTCAGAATACGGATTTCCTTTTCCAGACGCCGTCCTGCATGGGAACAGACGGTTCTGTCTTACCGGGCGTAACAGGGGGCATTGTGTTCACGATGTCATAGATTTCCACCCCGGTCTTCTCCCGAGGCGCCGAACGGACCTCAACAGTATTGTCAAACAATTCCTTCTCTTGCCTCCATGGGTCGTTCTGTTTCAGCCACCTTCGGTGGCCCATGAACACGATTTTTTTGGATCCCTTTAGGTGTAAACTTGTAGTAGACTCCAAACACTTCACACATCCTTTGTACCCATGAACACACTGGCAGGACTGATATCCGTACGCGGGGTAGTCTTGGACCGTCGTGAACAACAGCGCTTTCAGATTGAAGTACTCTTCTTCGTATGCGTCCCAGACCTGGGCCCCTGGTTCCCACAGTGTAGCTAGTTCTTCGAACAATAATTGTTGATACATGTTCAGATCGTTCCCAGGTTGCTTCGGCCCTTGTATGAGAATACAGAGGTGTATGTACTTTCGTTTCATGCACAGCCATGGAGGAAGGTTGTACATCCATAGAACCACGGGCCAAGTGCTGTGTCTGCTGCTCATGTTGCCGAATGGATTGATCCCGTCCGTACTCATACCGAACCTGATATTGCTCGGATCTTTTCCGAAATCATCGTATTGGGCGTCGATTGCCCTCCACTGCGAAGCATCGGCAGGGTGTCTCATCACTCCATCATCAGTTTTCCGCCCCTCGGCATGCCAACGTAGCAGCTTTGCCTCCTTCTTGTTAGCGAATAAACGATTCAAACGGGGAAGGACCGGAAGATACCATACAACCTTTGCTGGAGCGCCACTCTTCACTGGGTCCTCATCATCGGCTTGCTTTCTACCCCTCTTGAATCTGGACGTGTTGCACGTGGGACACTTGTACAGCTTCTCGTGCTCCTTGCGGTAAATAAAGCAGTCATTCGGACACGCATGGAACCTCTGCACCTCTAACCCAAGAGGGCAGACAACCTTCTTGGCTTCTTCGGTGCTCGTAGGCAGCAAGTTGTTTTTCGGAAAAACTTTTGCAAGAAAAGCCAGTGTCTCATCGAAGCCTTCGTCCGGACAGTTGTGGGCTGCCTTGATCCTTAGAAGTTCCAGCGTGACCGATAGACGCGTGTGCTCTGGATCGGAACCGGTATACAACGGGATTTGTGAGTCTTCAACTAGTCTCGAGAACTTAGCAGCCTCTCTTTCATCCTCGGGATCTATCACCACCTGCTCCACCATGTGAACGTCCTGCACCATATCGGCCAAATTGTTTCCCGTTTCTCCTTCGGCGTCCGGTTCGATGCTCCCCTCGTCTTCTTCGTCATCTCCGTGTTCGGCAGCTTGCTGTAACACCTGATCTTCCTCCTCCTCGCCGTGACATGTCCAACGTGTATAGCCTGACATGAAACCCTTAAGCGCCAGGTGTACCGTCACCCTCCCTCTCGTATCGAACATTACCAAATTTTTGCAATCGCGACATGGACAGCAAATCTTCGTGCCACCTTTTGCCCTCATATCTCGTTCGGCGACATCAAGAAACTCGTTCAAAGCCATAGCCCAACTCTCTGTCGCCCGGTTGTCGTACATCCAACTGCGATCCATCGATCAACACCTACGACACGAAACTAATCAGTTCGATAACCGAAAACCACATCAAATACATATACGACATGAAAAGAACACTGGCGAGCATTATTACCGAGCACTAGCGATCTTTTTGGTGAGAAATGAGAGATGTATGGAGAGAGTGAGAGTGAGAGGAGGAGGGAGAGATGAGAGAGAGCTAGAAATGAGAGATGTATGGAGAGAGTGAGAGTGAGAGGAGGAGGGAGAGATGTATGGAGAGAGTGAGAGTGAGAGGAGGAGTGAGAGATGAGGAGGGAGAGAGGGAGAGTGAGAGGAGGAGGGAGAGAGTGAGAGGAGGAGGAAAAGAGAAGATCTAGATCTAGATCTAGATCTAGTCTCTCTAGAGCTTGGGGAGGAGGGTTGGGGAGAGGGGAGAAGTGTTGGTGGGTTGGGGGGGAAGGGGGGCGGCGGCGACGGCGGCAGCAGCTGGGGCGACGGCGGCACTCGCTGCTGGCCAGTGGGCGCGCGAGCACTGGCCAGCAGCGAGGACCCGCTCTGGTTATATAGGCGAGATCACCACTGACGATCGCGTAAAAGGGGACCGTCAGTGAATCTTCAGCCAACCATGCAATAATCTCCACTGACGGACGAGGATCTATACCGTCAGTGAAGACAACGTCTCTACTGACGGGCCAGTTCCCAGGGCCCGTCAGTAAAATGTAACGTCATATGTTCCCATTTACACTGACGGGCTACATCTGAGCCCGTCAGTGGATCTGTAATCTCCACTGACGGGCACTTAAATTGAGACCGTCAGTGGAGTTCACGCGTCATCTATGCTACCTCACGTTCATCTCCACTGACGGGTCGATTTTCCGCCCGTCAGTGGTTCTCCTCACGTTCATCTTTGCTGCCTTCTCCGCTGACGGGCTGTTTGGTGTCCGTCGGCGGTGTTACCCTGCAGCGACGGACCTTTTTGTGCCCGTCAGTGGAGGGGGTTCAGGAGAAGGTCAATCTGCAGTAGTGAGAATGATATCCTCATTGACCAGCTCATTGAATAGAGGTGAGGAAGGCTATTTTTCAAATGAAACACAATAAAATCCCAGGTCTATATGGGTTCCCTCTTGAATTTTGGTGTTTTGGGAGATCATCAAAGGTGACTTAATGGCAATGTTTCATGAGTTACATGCCGGTACACTCCCTCTGTTTAGTATAAATTTTGATACCATCACAATTTTACCAAAGTGCATGGATACAAGTTGTATCCAACAATATCGGCCAATTTGCTCACTAAATATTAGCTTCAAAATATTCACAAAGGTAGGTTCCAACAAAATTACTAGAGTAGCTAAAACAGTAGTGCGTCCTTTCCAAACAGCTTTCATGTCTAGGAGGAACACCATAGATGGCACGATCATTCTTCCCGAAAGTATCCATGAAATGCATAAGAAAAATCTAGACAGGATTTTTTAAGATTGACTTTGAAAAGGCTTATGACAAAGTCAAATGGTCATTCCTTCAACAGATTTTGAGGATGTAGAGTGAAAGATCATCTAGGCCCTAAATGGTTTTGATGGTTAATGGCAACTCAAACTGGAATCTAATGTTTACAATGAGTATAAACATGATTAATAGGTTCTAGAAAGAAGTGTCATCAAGGAAAGGATGACCACCAAAAAGGGTACAAATGTGGTTTCCAGTACAAGGGGATGGCTGTGCTAGGCAGCTGTGCCACAGCTGTGAAGAAGCCAGTGCTGTGCAAAGAGTTGCAAGCAAGGTGATGGTGGCTTGATGCGTCAAGGACCGTGACTGTAGTTGGTGGCAAGTAAAGTCTAGATTTGCTAGTTTCCTTGAGTCCATAGGAAACACCCGTACTACCAAGAGGGATGAATCAGTAATGATCTATGGAGCTTCTTTTGCTCAATGCTCAGAGTGTTGGACAGTGGCACTGATGCTTTGAGGTCAGTGGCCCTGTATCAACAGTTTTGCACAAGTGTGAAACTGGCTTGTGCTAGCACTCTGTAGTGCTAGCGGTAGAAAAACCTAGAGGTTAGAGTCACCTGTGTGACACAGCTGTGTCACAGGTGGTCTAGCGCTCTATGACTCAGGTACATCTCTGTACCAGGGGAGAGCTTGTAAATGCTAAGGAACTTGCACTGCAATAGTTTGTCTGCTGAGTCAGAAGACTGTTGGAGGTTCTCTCCTTATTAGGGATCAGAGTTAGTTGTGCGCTAAGGACATGTGATGTGCCAAGATCAGGCTGAGTAGTTAGGCTACGTCAGTTAAGGGTTCACCTGTGTGTGCCTCCGGTGACACAAGTGTCGATCTGCCTGAGCCGGTTACCGTTGTGCGTTGTGATTGGCCGTGTCACCGGTGTCTGTCACTGGTGACCCACTTGATCCTATGTGGCATGAGTGTAATGGTCAGGTACCTATGAACCCTATAAATAGGGGACCAGGGAGGTCTTCGACCTTAACCTTGCTCAAACCAGTGAATCATATTCGACCGTTATAAGCCTCTCACCCTCTGAACAAAAGCCAAACTTCCTAAGAGTTAGTTCAAGAGAGTTAGAACCTCTGAGCAAAGAGCATTGGTTCCTCCAAGAGTTGTTGCTGCTGAATCTGTTACTCTTGGAGTGTCTATTCCTAGACGGGCGTAGGAGTTGCCGGTATCACCCAAGCTTGTGTGGTCTGAACCAGTAGTCTGTGAAGGTGATCTGAAGTCTACTTGCTGCAAAGCTAAATGACTTCCACAAGCAAAGCAAGAGGTCTGATCACTCAGGTACTCGGAGAACAAACACGATTCAGTGCTGGTGATCTCTTCGGAGTAGCCTCTCCAACGGAGACGTACCTCTCTTAAAAGAGTAGGGAACTTCGGTGAAAAACACCTTGTCTCTCTAAGTACTTCATATACTGCTTTTTAGTTACTCATTAGATCTATATGCTTGTGTGTTCTTAGATATACATTGTTTATCTGTGATAAATCAGTTTTTACCTATGTTAGCATAGCTGTGCCTCAGTTGCTGTATATCATATCTCTTACCTGTGTCAGCTACCTGTTACACAGCTATCTGTCTTGCTCATCTGTTTTAAGTCATTAGCTCACCTGTGCTACATACATGTGTGACAGCTACGTGTTAATTTATATAACATATATTGTCTATGCTGTTCACCTGTCACACAACTGACCTAACCTTGCAATCTGCTAAGACTTAATTTAATAACCTAAATGAAAAAGAATTAAAAATAGTTAGCCTCCTATTTACCTCCCCTCTAGTCGGCACCTTCTGTCCTTTCATAGGGGTTTTCCCCATGATGTGTTCTTGAGTGGAGGACTTTGTTAAAGGGGAAGTGTAGGTATCAAAATCAATGATGATGTTGGACCTTACTTCTAAACTTGCAAAAGTCTTAGACAAGGGGACCCATTCTCTCCAGTCCTTTGTAAGATTGTCGTAGATATGTTGGTCATTTTCACCTAACGTGCAAAAAAATGAAGGACAAACAAACAGGGCCATACCACATTTAGTGGATGACGGACTGTCGATTCTTCAATATGCCAATGATAAGGTCCTTTTTATGGATCATGATTCGGACCAGACAAAGAACATGAAATTGTTGCTTTCGGTTTTTGAGCAACTATCTGGCTTAAAAATCAACTTTCACAAGTAAGCTATTTTTCTTCGGTGAAGCCAAGGAGTTTGAGGGCAAGTATATGAGCCTATTTGGCTATGACCCAGGAAAATTACCTTTTCACTATCTATGCATACCGATTCATTATAGAAAGCTCAGAAACAATGATTTGAAGGGGTTGGAGGAACGCTTTGAAAAGCGTTTAAGTAGTTCGAATAAGATTTTGAGAGGATATTTGACTTGGCACCACCCCTTTAACTGTGCAATACCCAAGGTTATATAATATAACAGCATGACACTGTGGCTGAGCTACTAATGCTAGACCCACCTAATATGTCTGTCCGACGAGCCATTGTAGGATCAAATTTATTGGTCTTACATGAGCTTTTTACAAGGGTGGAGATCGTACATTTAACACCTTAATGTGACACTTTTCGATGGAGTCTTCATCAAAGCGGACAGTTCTTTGTCCAGTCTTTGTATAAAGTCTTGGCTCATCAAAACGTGCTCATCACAAATAGGTTATTATGAAGCCTAAAGGTTCCTTTGAAGATTAAGATCTTCTTTTGGTACCTAGGACATGGGGTGACGTTAACTAAAAATAACCTAAGCAAACATAACTGGAACGGTAGCAAAAATATTATTTTTGCAGTAATGAAGAAGCAATTCAATGTCTCTTCTTTGACTGTCCATTCACTTGTTTCGCATGGTGGATAGTACAAACGGCTTGAAATTTGATACATCCTACTAGTATTGCCAATATGTTCGAGATTTGTGATCTCACCTATTGGTGGGAGCAGCTGCTTTGTGTTGGTCTATCTGGGCATGTAGAAATAATGTGGTTCCTAACAAGCGAAAAATTTCTAATCCATCACAGGTTATCTATATGTGTACCAATTGGTTATGGTCATAGTTGGTACTTCAACGATAGAACACCCAAGACGTTATGATGGCGGCGTGCAAAACACTAAAGATGGTCATCAGGGAGCTCTTCACTATCCATAGATGACGGTTTAGTAATAGGCTTTGTAACTCTTGAGAGATTGGTTCCTTCTTTTTTTACTCAGCTTGTTGCTGTCTTTAAAACATCAACGCAACGTCATCTTGTAATAAATATTGGCTATATGCATCACTTAGAGGCCGAGAGATTACTCTTTCATTATCTCACAAATTTATATTCTCTTTGACGCCTGCATAACAGAGGGTCTCCAACTGAACAAAATTACAAACTTTGGAGGAGACTAATAAATGAACGCTGGTAGGTACTCTCCCGGTAGACAATCGGTCCCTTTTGAAACTCAAAAGTCCAAAATGTCAACTTTTTAGATCACAAAGGTCGTTGAATTTTAACTTGGATCCAAGGTGTCAAACTCGAAATCCAACTTCTAAATTGAATTTGAAAGTTCCAAACGCGAAATACAAACTTCCAAACAAAATCGAGGGCTTCCAAATTTGTCAGTGAGGAGGATGTCGACGGCATCGACAATCGTTGGCAGGTGCCTTTCTCTCACCTGCCTCCTGCACCCCTTTTGCTTGATCATTGCCTATGGGAGACGAGGAGGAGGCGAGGCACGGCCACGGCTATGGCTGTGGCGACGTGAGGAAAAAACACGGTAGCGTCAGTTCTATATAGCGGCTGCTGCTCCATGTTATACGACAAAGAAAGATAGCACACCGAAGAGTGAGAATAGTCGCTACCGCCTTTCGCGAATGGCTAATGCATGCAAATGCAAGCAGCAAAAGGAATTTCCCAGGACGACTAGAGATATGCACGGCTCTTTTTGCTCTTTGCATCAACGTCCAGCGCCATGATGAACGAACTCAATAGCTAGGACAAGACGCACTGCACTGCAATAATAGAGCTCGAACGGCAAAAAGTTACGTAACCTTAGCGTTGACACAAAGATTCTCCTCCAACATGAAAAGAACGCCAAGTGACACACACCAGCCAAGGATGAAGCTCAATCCAAACATACAGTCCAGGAGACTCTTTAAGCAGGCAGTCTGTGATGATCTAACAAAGCTCACACGAAGCTATTGATGTGGTGGGGAGAATGGCAAACGACGAACACATTAGGTGTCATGGAATAAAATGATATTGTCCAAGAGTCAGGTGGTTTAGGCTTTCGAGATATGAGACTTTTTAACCAGGCTTTGCTCGCACGCCAGACATGGCGACCAAGACTGATCCAGCAACCTGAGAGCCTATGTGCGTGCTGCTTGCTTTTGGCGAAGTATTACCCCCATGGCAGCTTGGTTAACACTGTTCTTACCGGCAATGCTTCATTAGTGTGGAAGGACACCTAGAAGTCGTAAGCACTTGCTCGCTATGTGGTATGCAAGAAGAGGACACTCATCATGCTCTGATCTGGATGTAATAGTGTGTGTGATCTGGGATGCTATGAAGGAAGTTTGGCCTATATCAGGGAAGGAGGAAGTCAACAACACAGGACTGGAGTGGTTGTTTGACCTCTTGGCCCGGTCTACTGCTGAGGAAAGGATGATGATACTAATGATTATTTGGAGGGTGTGGCAGCTACACAACAATCTGATGCATGACGAAGTAATCCCACCTGTGGAGGCCACCCGAAGGTATTTACGTAGCTATCTTTCATCACTGTACATGATTGGATAATGTGATGACAGGGACCTGGTGAAGGGCAAGCGGATTGCAGATGCTATCCCTGCTGCTACCTCAAGAAGGAAACATGCCCTGCCATCGACCACTGAACAGCTATAGCGTCCACCGAATCCGGGGTGGGCTGCAGTGTCCGTCGATAAATGGTTCTTTTGTTCCAGTGGATGGCTCCTCTAGTATTGGTGTAATTCTGCGAAGATAGCAAGGTAATGTCATCTTTTCAGCTTGGAAGGTGTTGTCTCACTGCTCTGATGCATTGGAGGCAAAGTTATGTGCTGTCATGGAGGGCCTGGCCCTAGCCTTGCGTTGGACAAACCTGCCGGCGATCGTACAAACGGATTGTTAAGGACTCCTGAGCTTAGTCAGCAGTAAATCACTGGACCACACCAAGTATGCTTTCATTATCAAGGAGATCAAGCTGATGCAATCGGGGACACGAGAAGTCTTGTTCAAGAAGATTAGCTTTTCAGAATAGGGTTGCATATGTTTTAGCAAAGTTTGCGAGAGAGGGAGGTGGCACCGGTTGTTGGTTGCACCAAGCTCCAGACCGTGTTGTACCGCTTCTGGAAGCAGATCATAACCCTATGATTCAGTAATAAAATTCTAGTTCCCCTGGAGAAAAAAAATTCCAAACTTACGGTCCGATGACCTCTTCAAATTGCAATTTTTACCCGCATTCAGCAATCATGTTCCTTATCCTTAGTCGTACAAGAGACAAAGTTTTTAAGCCTAATGTTATGTCTTATAGATTTCTTATGATATGCTTTACTAGGTTTAAAATATTGGTAAATCCCCTGCCCGCATGTTGTCACAAATATCTATGTCGGAGAATTGCTGGTATATGCATGTGATTCCTTCAAACTCTACTTCAAAACCGGTTTTTCTCGTTGTAGAAAGAAAACCACGCCAGGGTAGGCAAGGATTAGACTCAATCTGATAGACAGGAATTTCATTTATTTCCACTAGTCCGAAGGGATTGGGTATAATCCCCATCTATCCAATCAAGCCCCGCATGGGATATCCATTTGTAAATTTTACTAAGAGCTTGGGAGGATGGATGAACGGTAAACTAAGGATTAAAGAGTTCAAATTCTTTTTCTCCTAGTAACAGTTTAAAGGTTGCAAAATTCTTCATAGAACAAGTAACAAGACTTTTTTTTTCCTTTCAAGTTCTCTTCTGCCCTTCTGACATTTTTCTTTGTAAAAATTTGTTCATCTTCAATTGTCTCCAGACCAAAAATTCCCTATAAAACGAATGGAATGATCATGTACACTATTATTGTCTCTAGTGCGACGTCGACGGATTTATAGTGCTAGAATCTTTCATTGAACGTGTGTGAATGTAACTGCTACCCAGAAGATTAGAACACTGCACGGATATTTGCTTTTATTTCTTTAGCACTTTTACTGTAACCTTGTCATGACAACTAAAAAGGGAGAGAATTTTGTAGCACTTTTCCTGTATCATTGTAATGACAACCATAAATTCTTTCACTTAATGACCAGGCGACCTGGGGACGAAACCATAGCTAGGGCTATGGTTTAGGCGGCGACAAACTATGGTGTGGTGGGAGCTCGAGAGGGCTCTGTGTCGGTGGCTTGCTAGCTCAGGCGGTGGTGCATGGGTCCCTCGCGTTGGCCTAGCATCGTGCGGCTGCGGCTAGTCGGCATTGGGAACAGCTATTGCTTTGACCTAGCGTGCTATTGAATAGGGCGTGTGACAGCGATGAAGGACTTCACCCAGGTGGTGCAAGTTGTGGCTAAGGCTGCGGTGACAGGCTAGGTGGATGCAGGTATGGGTGGCCGACACGCAACTCTAGATCGGTTGGCAACGTGGTGTGCTAACATCATGGGTCTAGAGTAGCCGGCGTGCTGGCTCCAAATCTGGTAAGTAGGGGAGTCCTGGGCGAATGTTGGTGCTCGGTGCTCTAGGGCAAAGGCCTTGCCCGACTTTTGTCAGTGTCGGCGATAACAGCCTATTTGGGCATGGAGGGATTACCTGGAGCTCTAGCATCTCTTCCACCCTCGAGGTGTCTCTCTCCCATTGAAAACCCAGATTCGAAAACGGCGTCCTCGATCTTGTTTCCTCCTTGGAGGCATCCTTTTAGAGTCTTGACCCCTTGATTGGCGCGCAAGCCTGACAGTGGCAAGGTCGGCGGCAGGAGGCTAACGGTTGTGCGCACGAGGTCGGTGGTGGCGAGCCAGTATGAGGCTGGCGGTTGCAGCTTCGGGTTGCACAGGTGCAGTCAACGTGTGAACAGCGCTGGACGAGGCATGTTCGTCTTCCCCGGTCCAGATCCGCTTTCCTTCGGACCTGTTTTCTTTCTCTAGCGTCAGCGGGGCCAGCGGACATGATCGTGACGGACTTGGTTTCGACGTGATGGGTAGGGTTATGTCTACCGGGTGGCTCAACTGTGGTGAAGTTAGAGTCGTCGGGTCGCATGAATGACGAGTGATGACGACGCGGCTGGTAGCATTATTATGTGGTGCACGTTGTCTGCATGTCGTGTCTAGTCGGTTTGTTGACGTGTCTATTTTATTTGACAGTGCTATATACCTAATTTAGCTAGATGGTTTGACAGTCTAAGTTTTTGTCCGACTTTTTTTAATTAACGGAGCATCATGAGTCCCTCGTAAACCGAGCCAAAGTCTTCTTTTCTTTATGAATTGGTGGGACGCCCTTTCGAGGTTTTTGTCTGAAAAGAAAAACATTCTTCGACCACAAATCAAATAGTTACCTCATCATTCAACAATCACGTAGCAACAAATCTTCCCCGTCAGTCCGCCGTCGCTCCAGTTCTCGATGGATCAATAGCACTTAATAGTTGTAGTCCATGTATCTGGCAGGTGAAAAAGCACCCAGTACAGCACACTCTTGCAGCAAGATTTAAAACTACAAAATATTTATGTATTAATTACAGAAAAAATATGTTAGAAACTATTGCCTTTATTCTTTTTTACTTGTTGTTTAGTCAACATTTTAAAACTATGACCACCAATATGCTTAAAGAATTTAAATTTTTCATATTGAAATAATATTTATACTTTTGCCATAAATACATCCATACCATTTTTGTTATAGCTTCTACTAACATATAATTAAAAAATTAAAAAAATCTATTTTTAATCTCTTAACTATTGTCAAAGTCTAAATTTAGAGCCCGTTCGGGAACCCTCCACTCCGCCGAATCCGCCGATCCGGATCCGCGCTCGCGATTCCGTACTTCGGGAAGAAAATCGCGAGCCCGCGAGGCGTTCGGCAACCCACTCCCGCTTCCCTATCGCACGAGCAGGCCGGCCCCCCTCCTCCCCTCCTTCCGGCGCAGCCCTCCTCCCCTCCTTCCGGCGTCTTCCCGCCCGTTGCCGCCCCCGGCTTGGGCCGCTCACCGCCTCCAGCATCCTTGCCCCGCCGGAGCCCCCCGGCCGCCCACATGCGCAGCCCTCGGTGCCCCGCTGCCGCCGGCCCCGGCTTGCCCCGGCCGCCGCATCGCCCGGTTCGCCTCGGTCTGCAGGAGGCCGTCGCGCATGGAGCCCGCGAGCTCACCCCGTCGAGCATGGAGCCCGCGAGCTCGCCCCGTCGCCGGCCAGAACCGCGAGCTCGCCCCGTCGCCGGCCAGAACCGCGATCTCGCCCCGTCGCACGCCCCGCCCGCGAGCTCGCCCCGTCGCACGCCCCGCCCGCGAGCTCGCCCCGTCGCCGGCCAGAACCGCGATCTCGCCCCGTCGCACGCTCAGGTCCAGGCCGAGCGGCGGCGCTGGAGGAGCTCGGGGCGGGCTCGCCGGCGAGGTAAGGAGAGAGAGCGAGAGAGGGGGCGAAGCGTTTTTTCTCACTCGGTGGTGGCAGGCGCGGGTAATTTCTCTGAACTCTGCGTTTTCCCGATCTGCGGAACGCCCATTTGCTCGCTCCGTCGATTTTGCCTGCAGGCCGCTCCGCTCCGTCGCTCCGCCTCCGCGAAAAAATTCGTTCGGCGCGGCTCCGGCTACTCCGCGCACGGAGTCAGGAGCGGGAGGAGTCCCGAACGGGGCCTTAGTCTCTCAACTCTATACCGTCTAGATTTAGTCCTTGTCTCACCGAATGCGACTATTACGATGATGTGGCAGTGGTTTCACACACGTGGCAGCCAAGTTAGCATAAAAAATTCAAATTAGGAAAAATATGGAGAAAGTAAAATAAAGATGAACATAATTCAAAGAAAAATTAGCAAAAACAGATTTAAAAATTTCAGAATTTTTTTCAGAAGATGAAATTGTGAGACGTTTTTAGGAAACTAAACATTTATATAAAAAATCAGATTTTCTGAAATGAAAATTTACAAGAAAAGCAAGAAAAATTAAAAATAAAATTTGAAGAAAAATAATAAAAAATAGGGGAAAACCAGGAATTTTAGAAAACCAGGATATTTTAGAAAAGTAACTGAAAAAAGAGAATATTAGAAATATAGAAAAATGAAACCTTTTGAATTAATCCATGGATTTTTAAGAATATTTTTTAATGTTATGCGCTTGTAGAATTCCTAGAATCTTCCGTAAATTTTCTGAAACATATTTTTCTTGAAATTTTTTTTTCTTAGTTTTTAATAGGTTGTCATGTTTTTTCTAATTTTTTGTGCTGACTAGGCTACCACGTGTACGAAACTGTCGCCACACATCATCATCAAAACCGTATTTAGTGAGGCAAGAGACCAAATCTAAACAGTTTTAATATTTAAGGGACCAAGAATATCCAGTATAGAGTTGAGGGACCAAACTTAGACTTGACAATAGTTAATGGATCAAAAGTAGACTCTGTACTTAAAAGAAAATGATCAAATGTGTATACCAGAAGCCAACTTGATGTCCAAAACGAGAAGTAAAAGAGAAGAGTATTTTTAAATTTAAAGTCCTTATATGTAATTATGAAATTTTAAATGAAATGACATTTTTAATATTCTAACAGAGGTCAATTTTTCATTAACACCGCAGATTCAGCTATGATTCTTAGGTAGCACTACGAGGTACATATTCCGGCAAACTCTTACTGATGATGGCAACCCATTTCTGTTTAGCGAAGATGAAAATAGTGTGGCGCCATTTCATTCTTTTCCCTTAGAAATGACGAATGAAAGGGAGACGCGTTTATTCTGTTGTGACAGCAGTGACTAAAGGTAGAAAAGTGAACTTATGTTATAAGATCTAGCAAAGCCTAATCAGACGGAACTTTTCTTTCTACATGCAGATATATCATTATCATAGCATGTAAAGTGAACTCCCATCTTATTTCCTGCTCAGATGTCAAATTACCATCTATTGAGTTATTGTTGTCTATAATCAAAACAAAACATTATTTTCCCAGGAAAATCCAAAACATAATAATATCCATGCACAAATATGTACCATAACTTAAGCACTACAAAACTACATAAATTTGCATTTGATGAGATTTCACTAGGGTCACATAGACATAAATACCTTTCTTTAGCTGAGGGATTCTCCATGAGTGGATATCCTCCACCTCTCAAAAGAGCGCTTCTTTTGACCAAAGGAGTCTCCACCTATCATCTTCTTACACTTTTATGCCCTCCCTTGGCCGGCCAGGGGATGTTCCTATCCCAACGCCAATCAATGAATGCCAGCATTGCAAACCAGTGGGCCTGCTCACAAATGGAGGTGATAATACCTAGCTGAATAAACCACATACACTATCTAGCGCCCCGGGAGAGAACATAATGTTGACTTTTGAGTGCAAGAAAATGAAATTCTCAATTAAGGATGGAGACGTAGGTGGACAAAAACCAATCTCTTCTGTGGAGCATTTATTTGAGGTGAAAGATCATAGCTCCATACCACAAGGCAAACAGGCATTGGTTAAGAGTAAGACTACTGCTATTCCATAGCCCAAACATGAAGCAAGGAACATTATCCTATAAGGCTATAACTTCAGACAAACAGTACCTAAATCGGACCTACTGAAGGCAATAGAAAAAGGTAATGGAAGGTATTGAAGAAACTCGGGTAGCAATTATGATGAGACTCAAAACTCTATGTCTACAAACTTGTGTTTCATCAGTAGGACTTCTGTTTCTTAAATCATTTGCGAGTTATTAGAATTGGGACGTACGACCAACATATTACTAAATCACCCGGATATTAAAAAATTATGAAACCTGAACATTTGTCATGATGAGCAAACTCGCAAAAGTGTTCCTAATACCGACACAGATTAAAATCCTGACGAGTGACTACAATATGTTTGAAAGAACTAGCAAGCTTATTAAGCTCTAATAAGCTTACTTTGAGTTACTAATAAGCTTCATTGATATATTTCAAATCAACCATCACAATATTTCCTTCTAAACATAACATTCATTCCATAGTGCCTTTCAGAAGAAATGAAGCCATGCAGAATTCAGCAAGTCCCGTTGTATATTGACCAAAAGGAAAGCAGGCCAATTTTTGATTTATTTTCTGGCCATACAGCAGCATCCATACCTTTGTTGAATGGTGAATGGTGTTCCATCTGGTAATCGAGAAACTGGTGCGAGTCATCTAGATATAGCCAGTCTAACAATAACTGGTTCGATTCTGGCTCTAGATTGAATGGAACCCATTGTTAGCACACCTTGGAACCCACTTGCGGGCACGACTACAACTCATGGAAAAGAAGAGAAGCTTATATGAAGATGATATCAAAGGGCCTCTCTTTTCACTTTCTAATGATTCTTTGGCTGACCCACGCAAATTGGCCTCGACATATTCCATCCCAGCCTTCCCTGGCATTGCAATATAAATGCAACTCCTTGCATGGTCCATGACTCCCAGCTTCCTTGTCCTAATGTCTTAAGAGTTCCCCACTAGGACATCGAGCTTCAAGCCCCGACCTAACTCTCCAAACCAAAACTTCAGTAATGACTGCGGAACCAGAGGTTGTGAGCTCATCAATCTCTGTTACTCAAGACCTTTTTCTTCTCATGCTTGTGAATTAGGGATTGGTTTAGTCTCTTATGATGTAACCATCTATGTAACTATAATTATATCATGTTCAGTACTATGTAGGTCTGCATCATGACGCAATGACGCTCATCTCCATCAGAACATGTTTCCTTCACAGTGGCTGTACTAATCTATCTGCGTGAACCTGCAGACACCGCGAATAACAGAGCTTCATGTAAGGATGGACTGCAATGGCTGCGTACATAAGATCAGGAAGACCCTGAGTGGCATTGAGGGTAAGCAATTCTGGTCCTTCTATACAAAAACACTAGGCATCTGAAGTACATTTTGGTAACATCTAGAGAAGCATTCGACTGGAAGCTTGTCCACATCATCTCAGGCAGACTATGAAATGACCTTGTGCAGGTATTGGTGAGGTCTATGTTGATCAAGCTAACCACAAAATCACAGTGATGGGGATTGCTGATCCTGAGAGGATTGTCAAGGCCATAAGGAAGACCAAGAAGGTTCCTACCATCTGCTCACACACTGATCCTACAGCCGAGGCTCAGCCTCCGGAGCCATCCGCAGAAGCGGAAGCCCCGCCACCGCCTGCCGACCCACCAGCCGATGCGCCTCCCCCTGCAGAAGTGGCACCAGCAGAACCCACACCAGAAAACAAAGAGGCACCACCGGCTGAAACCCCGGCCACCGACGCCACCGTGATACACATGGTGCATGACTACCCATACAGCCACCATGTGCACAGGGAGCACTGGGCAAACCATCCTAGCAACATGCATGGCGTCAGATATGATGCCGCACCATATTATGCCACACATAGCTATTGCCACAGGCCAAGTCCTTACATATCAGAGTACGGACATGTGGGCTCTCCTGTCCAAGAAGGAAGATATTACAGCCATGACTACTATCCAGCTGCTAGAGGGAAAGGAGATGGAAGCCAGATCACTTCAATGTTCAGTGATGAGAACCCTAATGCATGCAACATAGCATAAGAAGAGGCAATTTGCATAAGGAATTTGTTTCTGTAGACCCTTTCGGCCAAAGAATGTCACAGAGACAGGTTTTGCTTTTGCCTATGAACTAAAAAATGGATAATGTTTAGTGTTAAGATGTAACGTGGGATTTGTGTAATATAGTAAAAGGGGAGCGAGATAACAAAGGGGGGATTAACAAGATGCTTAACTTGTAGTCGCAGATGATTTTCCTGGCAATCACCACTATTTTTTTTACCCGTCCATCTCAGAGAATCTCACAAAGTTGTGGTCTCCTGTGTGTGTTAAAAGGAAGTGGCACAGATGTCACATGTTTCCTGGCCATGTTTAACATTTGTCCTGTCTAGCATGATCGAAATAGACATCTTAAAATGTTATATATCACTTTAAAAAAAGAATGTTAATATATCTGATTCGCATCATAAATTAGAGATTTTCTTTGAAGCCGTTTGCAAGAGGGGAACTTGCTTAAAAGCAAAAGACACATCTCCATAGGGGCAGAAAAATCCGGCACTATTCTGATGTACTTTGCTATGCAGAATTTCAGAAAATGTACTACTATACCAAGCTCGCAGGGCTCTTAGATCAATTGATAAAAAAAAATACAACAAAAACCCGCCCACAAACACAGGCAAATTACTGAAGCCTGATTTTCATCAACTACTGAACCATCTGATTTACACCCAAATTTTCAAAACTGGTTGCAAACAATTCCCTAATCCAATATCGCAACAAATGCTAGCATGGTATGAGAAAGATGAAAGGTGGGCTGCGCTGTGGGGGAAGTACTGACCTAGTGAAGTGGTAACAGGCATGTCAGTTAAAAAAAAAGAGGTGGTAACAGGCATGAGAGACATCAGGATTCAGGATCAGTGTCTGATGTGAACAGTTACATCACTGAACAAAGCACAAGCATGGCACCCTTTTATCCTTGTACTAAGCCATGGAAATATTGGACAGTTGGATCTTAACATGGCATACTGTTTCCATTCCCCACAAAACTCACAACGTCATATAATAAAACTAGGACTTGCACTTTCAGAGATACAGAACTAAGAGGGAAGAGATGGTTATTGCATGCAGGTCAATCTATGACTACTATGCCAACTTTGAACATACTACAGTGAGAATGTGGTTCAACATTGTAGTGGGAAAAAGTCTACTTTACTCAGCCTGTATATTGTGTGGTCACTTAACCCTTAAGGGCCTACTTGGATGGCCGTTTTGTGGCCCGTTACCAGTGTAATATTCGGAGCCCATTTCTTTTCCAAGGAAAAGCCCAACAGAGATGCTTGGATGGTCGTTTTCGTTTTTGACTCCCCGGTATTGGACCGGTTTTGGGCCATTAACACCCAAAAAAACATTACGGACCGAAGGAGGTCACAAGAAAAATCTAACAGAAAGTCGGGTTTGCCCTCGCGACGCTCGCCTCCAATCCCTCATCATCCTCCCGCCGCAACCGTGATCCTCCGACGTACCTCCTGGCCACCAGATCCAAGCTTCTCCAGAGCGGGAGTTGGAGAACTCGGCGGTTCCCAGTGGGGAGGAGCAGGTGCTTCCCATTGCTGCAGCCTGCCAGGCACGTCATGGCGCTCCGCCAAATCCGAGCTTCTCCAGAGCGGTGTAGGTGCGGAAGGAGAGAGAGCGGGATCCTGGCGGCTCGACAGCGGCGACAGGAAAGAGTTGCCGGCGGAGGCGGCAGTGACGAGCCCTTTGGCGGAAGTCACAATCGGGAGCGCTCTCTCCGTTAGACTCATGATGAGCCATTGGCGGCCACGGCGATGAGCCCTTTGGCGGCCACGGCGATGAGCTCTTCGGCGGCTAGGGCGTGGCACCGGCAACAAGCCCTTCGGCTATCATAGCAATGAGCTCTTCGGCAAATGGCGGCTAGTGTGTGGCACAGTGATGAGCCCCTTGACAGCCACAGTGTGGCACCGGCTACAAGCCCTTGGGCGGCCTCAGTCTGGGCAAGCACCCCATGCCCACCCTTCATTTCCTCCACGATAGTACACCATGATGTCTTCTTCCAACGCCTCTCCATGGTTTAGGCAAATCTACGAATGGCTTTGCTTTCATTGTCTCCATTTGTATCATTTCTCTCTGTTCTTACCAAAATTGGCCACAAATTTTAGCTTTCTCTCTGTTCCCTACCACAAAAGGGCTAAGAATTTGGTTTCAATTATTGAATCTATATGGCATGGGGGGTTTTGCCCCTTTGGATTGGTTAATTTTTGGAAGAGTTTCCACCCCTTTTGAGATTTTATTTGCAGTTTGAGAGATGATTCTTTCCTAATTCCATTTCTATGGTTTTGAAGCTCAATTTTGATGATTTTGTCTGAAATTTTGAAGCTATAGCAGATGCATGATTTGGGGGTTGAGGAAAAGTACAGAAACACTATTTCATATCCAAACACCATTTTACAAGCGAAAGAAATTACAACGTTTTCTTGTGCACAAGTATTATACAGGTGTAAACTATTTCAGGTGGGGAAGTTTTACAAAGTTCCCAAGCGAGGCCTAAACGTTTTTTTGGTCCAATCAATCCCCCGATTGTTTTATTAGACCTTGCCAGTGGCTCATGCTTTCATGATTAAACTAGCATTGACGTACCATGTCAGCAGTCATCAAACATTCAAACACACGTTGCTTGGGCTCTACCACATCTTGCCGCCGTCCTCCAGTTTGTTGCCTCTGACCTTGTTGGCACAGGCCCACCGTGCCGCTTCCACCTCGTCCTCCGCCTTCCTTTTTGCGACGCCAGCGGCAAATTTGTTGCGTTGCCGGCGACGCATTTGCTTGATCACCTGGCGTGCAAACAAGCACAGGCGCGCTTGCATGTGAAGAAGAGTACCTGGCGTGCGATGCGAAGAGCACAGGGCCGCCTCCCGCCCACTGCTTCGCAATCCAAACCTGCAGCCCCGCGCTCGTCCCGATGCCGCCGCGCGCTCGCCTCGCCACCGGCCGCCCACCGCACTCTGCCTCGCCCTGCCGTCATGCCGTGCGCCTTGTCGCCTTAGGCTGCGCCACCTCAGCCGGCCTTGCGTCGCCGACCGACGCCACGCATCCCCTGGCCACCTCGCGCGCTTCGACCTGATTGAGCTGCCGCTGCGTGGTTCAGTCGCGCCGGTGTTCAGGCTGGAGATCAAATCGAACCGGTGTGAGGCAACCGTGTATCATTTTTTCCAACAAGTTAGGCTGATCTAGCATCCAAGTGGCCGTTTTGCATGACAGGGCATCTTCGATAACTTAACATCAGTAGGATATTTTGTAGAAAAGAGAGTCTAGATAAAAAAAAAGTTTGCCTTTTCTTACCTATAAGAGAAATTCTAAGATTAAGAATATTACAGACATAATATTAAAATAAAGAAATTCGCCTTTCTCTTAGCTTCAAAAAACTTATAACCGTAAAAAGGAATACTAGAAACACAATATTATATAGTGGCTCCTGCATACAAGTTTTGAGATCTGTGCCACTAATTTCCTACCTGAAATATAGCTGCAAATACAGTCTATATGGTGACCCACACGTCTCATATATAATTTATCTATACTATCTTATAGAAGAGAGATTTTTCCTCTCTTATCTCCTATGCATTATCTGATTGTAATCATCGAACAGCTAATATTAATTTAACGGTCTTTAGCTGATAGATAATTATCCACAATTGTCATTCATTTAAAGTTGATAGATAATTACCTACCATTATCCTTATTTAATTAGATAGTCTGGCTATATCATCCGGCGAAGCCCTAATCCCGTCCTACGCTGATCAGGCCGCGCGCCCTCCCCTGATCCCACCTCCTATCGCCGCTCTCCCAGTACATCACCCACGCATCACCGTTTCTTTCACTCTACAAGTAACACGGTTGCCGCGAGAAGTCGGTGAGCCCCAACAGCGGCGAAGGCGTACGGGATCCCATTGCCGCTCCCTTCTGCACCGCCGCCGCCCTATTTCCTCCCGCCGTCGGCGCCTACCACCACCGAGCACCACCTTGCAACCGTCCGACGCCACGGTGCCATCGAGGACCACGCCGTCCTTCCCCTACCACTTGACGATCTCCATCTCCTCCTCCTCCACACCGGCCTCCCCCGTGTGGGCCTCCAGTTCACGCACGCAACCGCACCGCGAAGGGCGCAACGCGGCCACCGCCGGCGATCCCCTCCTCCTTGCGCGACCCCACGCAGAAGCTATGCCACGTCGATGAGATCGACGCGCTACTCGCTGACCTCGGTATCGATGGGGTGTCCTCCTCGCCGCCGTAGTTCAGGACAATCCGCGATCTGGAACATAGATTGGGTGAGAAGCATTTGTATTGTGCCATTGGTTATATTCAATATACCCTTCCGTTGGGCGAGATGGTAGTGTTAGGTGCCCTAGTGAAAGGTGGCCTCATCCACGTCCTATCTCATTGAGGAACACAACGCCGTCATCGACAAGCCAGCTAGCCTGGACATCTCCATCAGCGACCTCACACGGTGGTATCAATGACAGAGATCGAATGGAGTGAGTCAAGGTGTGATATTGCGATCGGTTAAATGTTTTGTTGCAGCGAGTTAATTTTCTATTGTGGGCATGTACAACTGATGTTGCAAACACACAATGATTCTCTGTTGCTGCATAAGTGTAATTTGGTTGTTGTGATCACGTAAAACTTGTTGCAATTGTCAACATTTTCTGTTGCAATGTTTCTTGATTTTTGCGGAAAGTATTTTCAGTTATGTTGCATGGTGCATATCTGATGTTGCAATGACGCAAAAATTTTGTTGTGTTAATATTCCCATATTGTTGCAATCATCTATTGATTTTGTTGCTTAAAGTCACTACTTTTCTATTACAATGGCACAAATAATTTGTTGCAATGCAACAACCTAAGAGTATCATGTTTCCTTGCCTCGACGAGCCAAGGGAGGTGGCAGCGAGGTGCCCACCTATGTCAAAGGATGTGGGGTGCATGGCTCGCGGAGTTCTGTGCCAAGGAAGTAAGAGGAAGGAGGAGGTGGAGCATGGACACAACAACGAGAGTAGGAGACGAGAGGAGATGGGGACAGGGTAAGGAGAGGAGGAGCTCACTATAGAGAGGAAGCATGACGGAGAGGAGATGAAGCGGGGTGAGGAGAGGAAGAGCTCACTGTAGAGAGGAAGCACGACGTAGAAGACATCAGGAGAAAGAAGATCCAATTGGTTGGTTCTTTGCATTGGACGGCAAAGAAGAGGGCCGATCCGAACCCTGATTGCCCCACTGATAATTAGTGGTTGCCTTAGATATAACATTACACTACAGAAAAAATGTTTGGTAGATTAATAGAAGGTATTAGCTAGTGGCTTATCTCATAAGCAACTAGCACGAGTCAATTATATTAAAAAATTGTACTAAAGCAAAGCAACGTGTAGAAAATATGTTTCGTATATTAACGACCAAAGCTTCACCTGCTAAAGAAGAGGACCAAAACTAGAAGAAAATTATTGGTTTAGACAAAAGTATTATCCGTTATATTCCTTTTGAAGGCAATCATATCGTTTCTAGCGTATACGCTATTCTTTGGGCATTGGAGCTGGGGAGATGTATCCAAGCCACCGCGATTAGGACGACTATTACTGCTAATAGTCCCTTTATTACCCCTAATTTGGTGTGCTAGAGCAGAAAAAGACCGTGTCTTTATTAGCAGGCGCGGCGAAGCAAACCAAACCAACCCCAGCCCCATCACCAGCGAGGCGGGGAAGAAACCGAAGAGAAAATTTTGCGCTTTAGCCCCTAGAAAACCTTTGGGTGTTACGGAAAACCTCTCTCGGCTCGCCGCGTTGAGATCCATCCAGGGGCGAGCCGCCATGGGGACGGCGACGATGGCCACGGCGGTGGGCGCGGCCATGTTGCTCTACTTCGTGCTGAGCCGGCGGCTTGCCCACCATGAGGACGCTGCCGGCGGCACGGGTGGGGGCGGGGCCGGAGGGGGGAAGCGGCGGAGGGTTCGCGCGGCTCGGCGGCCTGCGCAGCCGCCGGCGACGTGGATCGAGGCGGTGGGCACGCTCGCCGAGACGCTGCGGTTCACCTACTCGGAGACCCTCGGGAAGTGGCCCATCGGGGACCTCGCCTTCGGGATCAAGTACCTCATGCGCCGCCAGGTGAGAGAGCCCTCGCTAACCAACCGTTGCTTTGTTTGCTGTTCGGATCTGATGGAAATGCGGTGGCTCAATTTTCGAATGCGGCCGCGAGCTTGTGTTTTGGATCTGAATGGGGGTTCCTTTGCTCGAATTGCGCCTCCGACGTTTCGTGCTGCGTTGCTGGTAGGAGGTAGATATGGGTAGAGGCTTCTAGCGATTGATCAGTAGTGGATTTGCCCCTTCGGCTCCAAAAAAGAAAAAATGATCGGTAGTAGAGACTTAGGTGATTTCGGTGCTGATTGGTCACCACACGTATAAAAATCGCAACTTTGGAAGGTTGCAGATGGTGGGTTTTCTTTGTATTGTGGTAATGACTAGTTCTAGTCTTATGCAGTATAGCAGTAGTGGTCGATGTGTTAAGGTGTAAATGTTTTTGTTTTGCTGGTGAGTTCTTGTCTCGAGCAAGTCTGAGCATCGAGCATTATACTTGCACTCTACCTTTCAAGCTATGATGGTACTTAAAGTTAATCATAGTGCTTAGTGAATAGATGAATGCACAATTGTAAGAAAGAAGAGTTCCTACGGATAGTTTCCTGAAGATAAGATGGGTTTCTTATTTCGAGGAACGAAGAGAAGACAGTTATGATAACCTTTCATTTGAGGGATGCAAAACTGATTTGCTATTCGCATAACTCAAGTACTCAATAAAGTAAACTGGAGCTTACGATATACTATTCTATTTCATGTGCGCTTACTCCTGAGTGCAACTTTATTTGGTAGAACATAAAAGCCTTTGGTGATGCAACAAATGTTTCACTTTAATGTTGGTGTTACTTTTCAGGGCAATTTACATGTTGCTAGTGTATATGCTGGAAGCAATTGCATTGAACTGAAAGGACCTGAAGTCATGGAAGAGTTGATTGTTCTGCGACGATTAATTGACTTGTGCTTTCTATTCTCTAAGAAATCATTCCCAGTGTTCCTGGAATTAGCTGGATTTTTCCAAGAGGATGTTCTCATTGAGGAACCTAAGGCGGGGGTGAGAAAGTATTGGTAGCATTTTGTTGCTCTCTCCATTTATTAAGGCACACTTATTTTCTAGTGGTTATAGGAACCATAATTGCTTGGTATTTTTCTCAATTCCTGACTTGCATCCTACTCTTACAGATTTTAAAGCCTGCTCATACGATTCTGCGTGATGAGTGCACCAAATCCTTACTTGTTTTGATTCGAGGCACTCATAGCATGAAAGACACACTGACTGCTGCTACTGGTGCTGTAGTACCATTTCACCACTCATTATTAGATGAAGGTGGGGTCAGCAAGTTAGTGTTAGGGTATGCACACTGTGGGATGGTTGCGGCAGCGCGTTGGATTGCAAGAGGTATAACACCATGCCTCCTTCAAGCAGTCAGTCAATGCCCAGAGTACCAAATAAAGGTGCATAGTTCTTACTTTTGGTTATGGTTAAGTCACACTTAGTTTGATCCTATCTTGGAGTGCTCTTTTGCTCTTAATTATTTTTTACCTCACGATGATTTTTCATGGTTCTATAACAAAACAAGTCAATTTATTGTTGGATTTCTATGCTGGCAATGGAAGACTCCAGAAGCAAAATATTTATCATAGATATCCATTTACCATTCAAATAAACTTGAATCTGGTGATCGAAGTCTTTGTTTCCGTGTATAAGATGCCTACATATTGGGTTAGTAGAAGAAATGCGAAACTCAAATCCTTCATACCTGGCTGTGTTATTATTTTGTTGAGAACAGTAGGGAACAGGCGTACTGAAATATATTAATAAATAAAGTAGTTCACATATAATTTACAAGGTTCAACAGGAACCAAGGCACAGCCAATAGGCTAAGCATCCTAAATAAACTGAAAACTGAACGTAATAAAAACCAAGCCTGTGACCCACAACTAAAAGCTACAAGCAAATTAGAGTTTGCTATGTTAAGATAATTTAACAAAATGATCCTTTCTCCTTCCTTAATCAACTTATGCAACCATCAATCAATTGTTGGGGAACTCTACACATTGACCAAAAGAAAATTTTGTTACCATCATCTTGTGATTTACCTAATTCAAGCGTATGAAAAACTTGAATAGATGTGTTCCAACTTATCTGAATCAAGTTTCAGCTGCTCCCACTAAGTTGACACTCAAGAAAAGATGCATCTATCTACTCCATCAGATTAGCATTGCATAAGCCACACTGCACTTTATCCAATCTGAAATTTCTCATAAACAACATATCTCTGGTATTGAGTTTGCATATAGAAGAACCAAAAATTCTTGTTTGAGCATATTCCTATTTTTCCAGACCCAAGCATACATAGACGAAAACTGCATAGTGCTTGTTGAGCATAGACATGCCTTCTTTGTTCTAAACATATTACTTCCCCAAATTAAGGCCCAAACATCCAAATCTGGACAAATTTGTACTGAAGAAATCCTTGTTTGTAGCCCCTGAAGCTGGTTGTTAGCAATTACATATATATACTTTCATTTTTTTAGAACGAGGCTTTTCGCCCGGGGTTTTTGGACCTCATTTTCACCCCCATGCGGCACTCGGCGTTCGCTCGCTTCTTGTGGGATTTGAACATGGGTGGGCTGCCTGCCACCTGCAGGAACCAACCAACCAAGCAACAGCTTGGTCCCTGCGATTTCAGATAATGGGAAGTAGAAAGCTCAGGATGCATTAGTAAGATTCATAAAATCTGAAACTAGCGTTTTCATTAATAACATACGGATGTAGCTGTGGATAACTCTCTTATATATTTAAATTTAACCATAATTCCTCCCGTAAAAGCACAGATGGGCCATTTCCTAGTACTGACCTTGCAATAGCTTTAGACCCATTTCCTAGTACTGACCTTGCAATGGCTTGATAGTTGAGAGCATATCCTCAGTTCTCCACTATAAATATCCTTTGCTACTATTCATTTGTGGAACTCAGCTTCTATAGTATCTCTGCCAAAGGAGCTTATGCAAGGTATGCTCATTTTTTTGGGAACTTGTATAGAGATTTTATAAATAAAGCCTAGCCAAATATTGTCTTTCGGTATTGATAATTCCAACAGTACCAGCCTTTTTTTTTGGTAAACAAACTCTACTCCAAGCCATTAAGGATGACTCCCTTGGAACAAATTAGTTACCCTTCCAGAGAAAGCCCTTCTATGATCTAATTATATTACAGATGGCAATATATTCAGTTGGGAGTAGGAATTTACTGATGTAAAACATGCATAATGCAAACAGGACTGAGTTAACCAATGTCAATCTCCCTCCTTTGGGTAAGTATGTTGCTCCCACCCTGAGAGCTTAGCAATGCACCCGTCAATTAGCTGATTAAAGTCTCGTATCCTTGACTTGGTAACACACATAGATATGGTTTCAATCAGACATCCTCAACTATGTCATTGTTTTAATAGCTGATTTTCTTTTGTTAGATTGTTGGCCATTCATTGGGTGGTGGCACTGCTGCATTACTGACCTACATCCTGAGAGAAAACACAGAGTTCTCCACAACAACTTGTGTTGCATTTGGACCAGGTATATCAACTGTATGTGTTTAAATTGAGTTGAGCAATTTGGTAACACTTGATTTTTTGTTGTCAGCTTCATGCATGACATGGGAGTTAGCAGAATCAGGCAAGCACTTTGTAACTACTATTGTCAATGGCGCTGATCTGGTCCCTACAGTATCAACTGCATCTATTGATGTTCTTCGTTCTGAGGTAGCTCCATTTTTTAATGATCTGCTATTTCTCCCATGTTAACTCTCATGTTTAGTGGTGGAACCAGGATTTGTATTCCCCAGGTCTAAAACTAAATACCAATAGCCTAAAACTTCATTAAAACTAAATACCAACTTGAGCTGCTGTTATTAGCTCCAGTTCGTGTTGTTTCTGGACAATCTTCATTGGATTTCAAAGGAAAATAAGATGATAACCTCTTCATTTTATTCATTTGTTGTACTTGTGTTGCATCCCTATATCCGTACTTATCATAAAAACAAATAAAACAGGACTTTGATTAGCTTTAGTTCGAACTGTTAATTTCCCAAATGCCAACCCACATTAAATTGGAAGATTCAGTGGAAGGGTGGAGTGATCATAAATTAATCGCTGAGGGGCCTAGCACCCTAGCATGAAGCCCCGAGGCAGCAGCGGCACAGCCCAACGGTGGTGGGCGCGTGGTTAAGACTTGGAAGCTGCTGGGCAGGGATGGCAAGGACTCTGAAGACTTCACTGTTCTTAACGGGGAACTGGATGCCAGTGGCTTTGTGGTCGACTGGCATAAAGAAGTGCTGCCCCCAAGCAAAGGCGAAGTCCTCTTTGTTGCCTGGTGAGCAAGATGCTGAGATTTGAGAGTGGCAGCGGGCTATGTGAACTGGGAGCAAGACACCATGTAGGGTTACTGCTCTTTCTGCCATTGTGGGCTGCTGGGCAATGGGACTGCCAGCTGTGGGACGGTATTGTTGGGCTGGTAGGTTTGGAGGCTTTGGAAGAGATGGCTCACATTGCTTAGCCTGGGCTGGGCTGAGTGTAGCCCCGGGCCTGGTTCTGCTACTGCCCCTGCTGGTGTTTTTCTGTATGCAATGTCATTATTCTTTGGTGAAAATGTAATGCATTTGTTATGTTTATGGTCCACTTAAAATGCACGATAGACATGGGCAGAATACACTGCCATGATCTTATTTTTCAAATTTTAGCAGCAGTGTATTTCACTTCCTCTAATCCTCCTCCTGTCTTATACCTCATCCAGGTAACAGCATCTTCATGGTTGAATGATTTGAGGGATCAAATACAGCAGACACGTTTCCTAAATGTTGTTTACCGGTCTGCTACTGCTTTAGGAACTCATCTGCAATCTTTCTCTGGTGCCAGAGAGAGGGTTGCAGGTGCTGGGGCACTCCTACGTCCTGTTTCAAGCAAAACGCTGGTAAAATATCTAAACTGTAAGCTGGCAAACTGTATATGTGGATGAATTAATATTGCGTACTGCATAATTTTTTGTTGCATTGTTGGGGATGTGTTAGGACCTAGGGTGATCTTGCATCTTACTAGTTTTCTATTGTCAGGTTAAGTGCATTCTCTGTTATACAATATGAAGTTTGGTAAGGCTGCTTCAACTAAACAGCTAAAAGTGCTGAAGGATACCATTAAAATATTTAGTGCATAAAGATGTGCATTCCATGATAGCTTTGTGCCTAATTAATATCTATAAATATTCTATCCACCAAACCCGAGGAGTTATTGCAACCTTCTTGACAGAAGTTTCTATGTAGGTTGTGATGAAACAAGCACAGAATGTTGCACAAGCTGTTGCTAGAAGTCGGTCAGCACTGTCTTCATGGTCATGCATGGGTGCACGCCGTCGAGCTGTAGGCATAGTAGCTGCAAGTCCAAAGGATGAAATGACTGCAGAAACCCATGTTACAACTACGGTGGATTCAGCATCGTTTGTTGTAGAACAACGTGGCACCAAGGTCATAGAGGAGCTGCAGTATACTGCAAGTAGTATTTCAGTTCATGAGGAAACAGAAGAAGAGGCTCTTCTGAGTGAGCATGAGACCTCTAGGGAGCATGTGGAAGAAATAACTGAAGGCGAGTTGTGGTTTGTGTTTGAGAAGGACCGGGATCGGCAGGCTGAAGTGGAGGCACAGACCCGGGAGGAAGAGGCAGCTGCTGCCAAGGAAATAATGGAGGAGGAAAGTGCTGTCCTAAAAAATGTAGAGGATAGGCAATCCTTTTCATCAGATAGCTTGGAGGGCCAACAATTCTACCCCCCTGGTAGAATCATGCACATGGTTGCCATGCCTCCTCCAGATGCTGGCCCGGATGATCCTGTTGCCACTGATGAGTGCACTGTTGGAATATACGAGACACCGAGAGATCTGTACAGCAAAATCCGACTATCTAATACCATGATCAATGACCATTACATGCCAGTGTACAAGAAAATGATGGAAATATTGATTGAGAAGTTCGCGAACAATGAGGACAACTTTTGTGCAGATTCTACAGTAGAATAGTATGGGTGACTTGTACATCACGTGTAAAATAGTTTATTTTCTGTTTAGCTGTCTTTAGCCATTATCTGATATTGCAAATATACAACAGATAAGGTGTCCTGATCCATCCAAGCATATTTTAGGTAGGGCTGTGTGAGTGTAATATGTAAATGTGCAAAAAGTAGGATTAGTCAGTTAACATTCTTTGCTGTAATGTTGTCCTTTCGCGTTTATAACTGCATTCGGCTTTGGAATTTACATGCTGGAATTCCAGAACATAGTGTACATTGGACTTGAAAGTCTCTAAGCTGTATCTGTGACCGTTATGTTACAAAGCTTATAGAATTATGATGCCCCGTCCGGTCACAAAGTTTGGACATTGACAAGATTTAAATAACTTACACAACTTTGTAAGTGTAACGTGTAGGGTTGTTGAGTGTAATGTGTAAATGTGAAAGAGACTAGGATTAGTGAGCTAACATCTTTGCTGTCATGTTGTCCTTTCGGGTTATAACTGTATTTGGCTTTGGAATTTCAATGCTGGTATTCCAAGACACTTTATAAATGTCTTTTTGGAATTTTGGGGTCATAAGTTGCATCGAAGAATGTTAATCTTGTAATTATATATTCAATAACGATACTCGCGTCACACAGAACTGTTGGTTTGGACATTGTCAATGCCATGAAAGATGCAACTTTGAGGAATACGGATGCTGTCAACCTATGTTGATTTCAACTATCTTTCTAGCCATTGGATTTCGCTTAGAGATATATGCCATTAGATTGAGCCTTGAATTATGTCGCATTAAATAAGGGATAAATAAAAATAAATGATCTATTTTTTTTATCTATATGATGTGATGTTCTGACACTTTTTTATCTTATATCTCATCTCTCCATCTCCTTTATGCTTTTTAGATGTGATGTCTTGACCATTTTGCCTTGTCTCTCTTCTCTCTCCTCCTCTTATTGTTTATTTTATCTTGTCTCTCTCCTCTCTCTCCTTTTTATATTTTTTAGATAGGAATGACATCATTTCTTTCTCTCTCTCCTTTTCTTTTCCCATTCTCTTTCAATATGTCGTAGGTGTACTTACCGGGTACAAAAATAGTTACACCGCAATACATGTTAGGAATATTTGCTTAGTCAAAATCTAAGAGAGTTACATGAAACTCACTAGTACGAAAATGAGTACACCGTGATACATGCTAAGCAAAACTTGCAGTCTCAAAACCTAGAAATGTTACAAGGTGTACTCGATGGTAACGAGGTAAGTACACCGTCAAGTTTTGCTCAATCAAAGTTGAGAAGGGTACAATGACTCATTTCCGTACCAATGCCAACGTACGCATCTCCATACTCATTATGTATCGTGATGTACTCATCTCTGCTCACACTTACCGAGGAGAGGAGAGAGACAAAATGAAAAGTTTTTATCACGTCTCATCTAAAAAGCAAAAATAGATGAGAAAGAAGGGAGACAAGAGATAATGATATCAGAACATCACATCTAAATGGCAAAAAAGATATGAGAGAAGAGATAGAGAAGAGATAAAGTTATCAACACAACACATCAAAAAGGTAAAAAGGAGGAGAGAGAGAAAAGACAAGAGATAAATGTGTCGACACATCATAAGAAAAGTAAGAAGAGAGGCTGCCTACTTTCTAGGCGAGGTTGAAGAGAGTGAAGACCTTTAGTCTAATCACTGTACTATCTGGAAATAGTCATATTAGCATATCATATTATTGTGAGAAATAGAAAAAAGCCTACTATGGAGGCATGACAAGTAATGGAGACAGGTGTAGATCACTTTGAGTGTACAGGACATTTAGCAACTTTGATTACTAGTATTATTGTATATATTTATGAAATATAGTGTACTATAATATTTTAATTAGTTTGGAGACAAATATATAGGCATCAGATTTATCCGTACAAAGTACATTTAGATGACACCATTACGAAAGGAAATATTAGAGCGTTAGGGCGGGACTCAGCAAAAAAAATTCGCTCTTCGTAATTTTCCAAATCACGTTGCAAATGGGGAAATAATTGATTCCTAAATAAAAGAAAGTATCGCAACAGTTAACTCAGAGAAAGATGTTACGAAAGATTGATAAAGGTTGGCACAAAAAAATTATCAATCGATTATTCATGTAAGAAAATTTTAAAGTATATATTATAATTTGCCAGGTGGAATACCAGATTTTTCGCTACCGGTTATCAATCAAGTAACACCAAGCACTAATTGGCTACCAACTCCAATCTCTAAACCATCATATATACTACTCCATCCAATATTAAAAATCTGACGTTTTAACATAATTTTACATATTAAATAGATGTTAATTAGAGGGTTATTTACCATTCTACTCATATATTAACTTAAGACAGGTCAGAGTACTACTTACAGCAATAAATTGATATAGCCCAAGGGATTTGAGGCCATGTCCCAACACTAATTGGTCTAGAGGTCAAATACTAGTACTCGTACTCGCATTTTATTTTTGGGCCGCACATTTCTTGTTCGTTGCACATTGTTTATTCCTTCTGCAAGCGGTCGGACTTCTTCTTTAGCTTTGCATTTGCACGTTCTCTCTCGGTGCCATGTACATCATCTTTATTTTTTCCGCTCGCGTCAGTGACACTTTGTTTTAAGAGATCCACCTATTTTTGAAAAATTATTAGACTCCTGAGTCATGTCATCAACCACGATAAAAAACTAGTTTTTTTTGTGAGAATAAAAAAAACTAGTTATACAAGTCTAAAATATATTAGTCCTAGCGCACAAATATGAGTCATGCGCCATGATTAAATTGTATGTAAGATCAATTCTAATTTGATCACGTGAGCCACCAGTTTGTAGAGCCAATCCTATAAAACAAATCCAATTATTCGACTCTGTATTGTACTAGGGTAAAACAGATATATACATATAAATTCTAGCTCGGCACCTCAAGTGTTAATTCCTCTAGTTAATTCTGCATCATTTATTCCCTATCACAAGCATCAATTCCTGAATGGCTGCAACATATATGAACATAAATAAATGTTGAAAGCCACGTATAAGTTCAACATCTTCCACTTGGCTAAAACATTTAATCAATAACTAAAGACACATGTCTCTAACATGTTTAGAAAATAATTCCTAATTAACTGCCTTAGTTAGTGGATCTACAACCATATTAGTACTAAGCAAATAAACCAAATAGACAAATTTGAGTATATTTATTACATCACGAATATAGTGATACCTTTCTTCAATGTGTTTTACTTTCACTGTGAAATCTAGGATCCTTGGAAACCTTGACCATTGCCTAATTATCATAGAAAATAGTGATAGGTTGTGATGCACTTTCCACGACCTTTTCCCTTACTCATACACCTTCCTTTACTGCTTTAGATGCATCAATATATTCCGTTTCCGTGGAAGAAAAGAGCAACGAAATCTTGCTTCTTGCTACACTAAGTACACTAAGAAAAAACACCTCCTGCCAAAGTAAATATATAACCAAAAGTAGATTTGCGGTCATCCAAATTCTCTTGCCAATCAGTATCTATCACGGACCCGGAATTATATATGAGTAGGGGAACGAATAATCGCCAAGGACCGAGAAACCAATCGACCTGGTGGAACGGTACCTGCGCCGTACACACCAAGGCAGAGTGGTTCGACACCTGACCAACACACCATACACTTACTGATGTCCTATGCCTTCACCGTTGGTCAAGCCGGCCGGAAGCGATTAAACTTCCCAAAACCACATACAATTCTCTCATCCGGTAAAGGCTTAACGCTGCTCTTAAGCCCACTATGCAAAATGAAGTCGGAGGAGCCTGACGGTCGCACCCACACCCTAACCTAGCCCGAAGACTAGTGGGTCGCTCGAAAGCCCGGTACGACTGTCCATGCCCTGCCTAGCCGGCACTGCATCTCAGCTAGCGGGTCACTCAACCGATAACATTCCACGGAGTGAACACTAAGAGAAGACATTACTCCTTTACGACCGATTCCATATACTTCACAACATACACACATGGTATATGGAATCGACCACAATTAACAACTTCATATCACAGATAAACTCTACAACAGAGGAGTTACTCAGATACATAAGTTACCTCTTTCCCGAGGGAGGTCAATCCACACATAAACATTGACTCGAAGGTCGTTTACAGGTTTTTAAACAGCAAAAACAGCAGCGGAACAAAAGTGTAAACCCTGGAATGGGAGCCCGACCATTCCGCTATGAAAGATACCAAAACCCACATACATAGACCATGAAGATAAGACAACAACTAAACCATTGGATCATCACTTTCGACGTCGTAGTACTCACCAATACTAGGATCACCTGCAACAAGTTCGGAATTGGATTCCGTAAGTACTTTCGTACTTTTAAGCCACATTTATAGACTCATCCCAAATTAAATTCAGCAAAGCTATTAACCAAGAATTAATCACTAACATTGCAAGTCATCGTAGCATGGTAAACAACAACATGGATAACATTGATAATACAATATCAATATGTATTTGCATGACCAAGTTCACCTGCAAGTTTGAACATATGACAATTCAACCAAGAATTCCATATCTTAATCATCACATCATGTAGACCAAGACAATTTATTATAAATGAACCAAAACAAGGTTCATCCATTGATTAGGGCCAACCAAAGACAATGGTTTTGACCAATGTGTAGTCGGGCAAGGCAAGACAATACTTGCCCAATGCGGGAAAGGAATTGAGAAAGTGTAAGTTTAGGATTGGCCGACCGTGACTTCCCACCTTCCTCAAAATCATTCCTGCCGTGGGTGACGGGTAAAGCCCTACGACACCGGTATCGGTCTAGGTTAAACCACCTGCCGATCCATCTGTAGGTGACAGTACCCCGGCTCTCACAACTCACCTTTTAAAGGTTCCATATTTGGTTAGTCCAATTAAAAGATCTCCGTTGATCTTCAACAAACATTGAACCTAACCATACTAGTGATGCGCCATCACCCATTCATCACATCAGCACAATCATATAATCTAGCAATTAACCTCAACCAATAGCAAGACATGAAATTAATTTAAGGGAATCTTAGCGAGTCACTTTGTGAACTTGCCTTGTTGATATTGCTCTGGATCACAATAGTATTCACCCTCAGGGTATCCCTCGTGGCTTGGCTCTACCCAAAATCGAGTCCCGAAATACCAAATAAGGCAACAAGAGAGAATTCGATTAAAAACCAGCAAGTAAATGAGTCCAAATATGAATGGTATGTATCCTAACAGATAGGAAATGCCTATATGAACCTAACGAAATTAGTTTCGTTGAAATCGGAGTTATAGAGTTAAAGTTAGGATATTTGTTTTTATGTGTCGTATAGCATTTTTTAGGGTTAACTAGCTTACCCTTAATCCAAAAGTATATATGACAGTAGCATTAATGAAAATGGTGTCATGTTAACATGTATGATCTTAGATGCAGTCGGATACCACTTGTTTTCATCTTGGTGTTAAACTAGGTTCTCTAATTGTCATATTCATTTATTAGGATTTGCTACCCTATGCATATAAGTGAGTTTTTCATGAGATGATGCACAAACCAATTGAGGTCAGGATACAACATGTATCAAAATGTAATTGCTGATGCAACATATATCACATTTGGAGCTAGTATGATTTTTCTAGAATTCATATCGCAATTTTGAGCTAAAAGGGTATCATGGGGATTTCACAATTTGGGGCAATGTAACATGAATGAAACTGTACCATAACATTCTACATATTAAAAGAAGACTAACAAAAAAAGAATCATTCAATTTGGACTTCATATGAATTAGTTATGAATTTCTAAAGTTTAACCCATTTTCAGTATGTTCTGGTAATTCCAGAATTCGAAAATTAATCCACTTCTTCTTTTCTTACTCGGCCTATTTCTAGCCACAGCCTATGACGAAGAGGGCCCACGGTTCTGGCTCCCTTTTCTTCGTTTCTTCCTTGCCCCACTTCCTTTCTCCCTATGACTACCGGGGCCCACGTAACTCTATCCCCTTTTTCTTCTCTACTTTATTCTTTTCCTTCCTCTTCTTCCTGCCGTTGGGGCGCGGTTAAAACACCCGACACGGTCGCACGGTGGTGCACGACGGCGAGCATCTGCACGAGCACTACAAGGGGAGGAGCGGGAAATAAAGGCAGCAACGGATAGCGGAGCTCACCCCGGGCTCATTTTGCTGCTCAGCCGAGGCGACAAGGAAGTGGAGCCGGGTGCCCAACCGGCGATGGCGATGGCGGCAGTGGTTCAATGACGGAGGGCCACCGAGCGATCCGAATAGGGCTGAGACATCAAAGAGAGAGAGTAAGGGTTCAGGAAACCGAGCAGAGCATTGGGGGAGGTCTGCTCTCACCGTAGACAGCGAATTGGCGGTGGCGGGGAGACGACCGGCGTCGGAGAAAATGGCCAGATCCTGGAGCTTAGCTACACAAGGGGCCAATTAAACGGAGCGGTGAGTTCACGGGATGGCAGCGAACCGTATTTGGCGAAAAGGAGGAGAAGAGCGGCTTCCGGATGCGGGGATGAAGCCGATACCGAGGGTGACGCGTCGCCGGAGCTCCCGATGTCGTTCGTCCTCCGGCAAAAATAGGGCACGGCGGGTATCGCGGAGTGAGCGAGGAGATGAGGTGGGACGAGAGAGCACCGGCGGTGAAGCAACCGAGAGGAAAAAGGCCTTGGGAGGACTGCCGAGGAGATCGCCGGGGTGTCCTAAGGGGAGCTCGGGAGTGCGGTGGTCAGAGGGAAGACGGCGCGTGGCAGGGGACAGCTAGCAGGTGGGGTCGGGGTGTCAGCGGCAAGGAGAGAGAGAAGCGCACGGTGGCTGCGGGCTGCGGCAAAGAGATGGGCCGAGCCCATGGGAGAAGGGAAGAGTGGGCCAACTGCAGCCCACTTCATTTGCAGGGGGTTTAAACCCTTTTCTTTTTATTCTTTCTTCTGTTTTAAATTTCTGGGTTCAAAATTGAATTAGCAGAGCGCTTTAAACGGAATTCGTAAGTGATACTTGGCATGAATATTTAGGGATGTACTACTGTGTACAGGAATTTTGTTGGGATCAAGAAAGATGAGCGAAAACAGCAATGTAATATATTAAGCACCCTCTCTCTTTTAGCAATGGAAATCAAATTTCAAATTCCTTTAAACCAGTAGGAAATCCTTTTCAAAACTTGGAACTCAGGAAAGGGTAGAAGAGACTTGCAAGGGTTGGTTCAAAAATAGTTCTGGACTTTAGAATACTTCAATAAGATATTTGACTAACCACTTCTTCCTTTTATCGTTAGGGTTAGTTTCTTTGATTCAGGTTATAAACTTTGGTTTCATACAACAACTTCGACCCGTATGATGCCATGGAATGTGAACACTCTAGCTTTGTTTCTTTTAGAAATTGAGAAGGTCCAATATACATGGTTTACAAAAATGGGTCACTACAGTATCAGTATAACCCTCCAGTTGAAAATTATGACCATTAAAGCATAATGAATAATCCATAGTTTTTTTGACATAACGCAATACATATTTGATTTGTTTCTAGTGCTCTTCCCCGGGATTCTTTTGATATCTACTAAGAATTCCAATGGCATGGTTAAGGTCAGGTCGTGTAAATAACATAGCATATATAAGACATCCCAAAGCTAAAGAATAAGGAATGCCACTAATTATTTCTTTTTTCTCAGGAGTATTTGGGCATAATTCCTTAGTGAGTTTGGTTCCCTTTACCATAGGTATATTAACATGTTTGCAATTTTTCATAGAAAATCGTTTCAAAATGCTTATAAGGTATTCCTTTTGGGACAAACCAAGAATTTGTTTTTCCAATCTCTATGTATTTTCACTCTCAAAACGTAGGAAGCTTCCCCCATAAATTTCATATCAAATTTAGAAGACAACCAAGCTTTAACTTCCATTAGAGTGGTTATCTCCAAAGCCTTCCGGTTATAGTATATATATTTCCTCATCCAAATGTCCATTAAGAAAAGTATTTTTGACATCCATTTGGTGGAGTTCAAGATCATAATAAGCCGTTAAAGAACTAATAATGCGAATTGAAATAAATTTTACAACGGGAGAAAAAGTTTCCAAAAGTCAATTCTTTCCCTTTGTGTGAAACCTTTAGCTACAAGCCTAGCCTTATAATTTTCCACTAAGGTTGATGCATTAAGTTTCCTTTTAAAAATCTATTTGCAACCAATGGGCTTGCAGTTGTTTGGTAAAGTAACAAGTTCCAAATTTTTTTTCATTGAGTTTAAGTCTTCACATTGCTTCCACCCATAGTTTCAATTGAGGGCAATTAATTGCCTCTTTATAATTCTTCATTTCTTCCTCTAAAACTGAAATTTGAAAGTGCATATTTCCCCTAAAACACATAATAATCGTCTACATATGATGGTGCCTATATATTCCTCCCACTCCTCTTAAGCATGGTAACGAGAGTTTGGCTTGTGTTTTGTGGCATACCCGGTTTTAAGGCCGGATAAACCTTTGTGTTTACTGTATCAATCCCTGGATCAGTAGTTGATACACACAAGCATTTGATAGCATAGACATGCATTACATCGTTCATTACACACTTAGCTATATTTGGTCTTTAATCATACAACCGGGCCTATTGGCAGAATTAAAACAGCAGCGGAAATAAACACACGGTAGATAACCCATCGATATGCCGAACCACAGGCAACTGACTGGGGAGAAACCCTACGTCTCAAAATTGTTGTCACTATCTCCGGTCTGATACTCCTCCTCCTCGTCTGGCCACATAACAAGTCAGGTGAGTACATTGAATGTACTCGCAAGCTCTCCGCCAGGGAGTTTATCACGAACATGAGAAATTGGCTCTAACCTATGTTTCATGTTGTGCGAGAAAGTAAGTTGGCACTTGAAATATGTAAATAGATATTAAAGCAGTTTTAGCAAACATCTCGACGCAACGAGATAAGGTACCTGCTTGAATCACTCTACCCGTTACAGCGGGGAGATCATCTCTGTGCTTTCCGTCATAACGGCAAAGCATTGCAATCACTCGGTTCCTCAGGGAGACACAACTCACCTCGTACTTACAGGGATACCAACGAAAACATGGCAATCGCCCGGTTCCTCGGGGAGGGAAACATCGTCCTCCCGGTACTTACGGGGATTCTAGGGTTTGCCTGAGTCCACGGGGAAACTCCTTCTTCACTTTTCCCGACACACCCGGGAAATTTGGCATGCTGCCCTGCGAACACGGCGGATCGCGTCCTTAAACCCATAACCCATTTCTGACTTTGAAAGTCAGTCTACTTTAGTGTGGCCTAACCAAGTTCCTCCATGACTGCGGACACGGCTATTCAAATAGTTTTAACCCTCTGCAGAGGTGGTACGGCTTTACCCACACGATGTAGGTCACCCTAGGTATACCGTGGCACTGCATACTACCAGAGCTAGTACAACGAGACTCTTCGCCGGTGTGAACCCAGCCATGAACCCGCCAGAAGGACATGTCACAAACCTAACTTGAGTCAGTATCATCGCTTGCAAGGAGGTTGGTATTCCAACTTTGTGGCGAACAATGCCTTGCTTACCCGCGGAATTTGTTCTCTACAGGAGCTACACCTCCATCTGCACGCTACACACTGCCTACGGATTCATGCTAGTTCAGGTCGGGTACTATGTCAAGTCCTTCCCATAAAGGACATGTGGACGTATGGTAAGACTTGGCCAAACGACACTTAAGATCGGTCCTTAGGTGATCCGAGAGGGACTCCACACTACTCCCGTAAACGGGCAGCGAGAACCACGCCGGGCCTTACCTTGCTCTTTAACAAACTCCCAACTTTCACCCTTCATTATCGGCCCGGATCAAAATCTTCTCCATTTTTAGCTTGGTTTCACAAAACCATTTACGGTAAAACATACCAACCCATGGCTATGCTACCTTCGTACATCTCTGGACACGACGGTCCGTTTCTCAAAAGTTCACCACATGAAATATGGGGTGTTATCACCTTTTTATTTTGAAACCCTAATTTTACTACGGCAGGGCTAAGCAGGTATGTATGTATATACTCTACCCTAAGTTTTTCCGTTAATATTTCCAGAATACGTAGTCCTTAGGGCTGCAAGGAGTTCAGGGTCGGACTAGGATTTTCTACACATCGGTATAACTATGCTACATAAAATAACGATGATAAAACATAGCATGCATGTTTCGTAAACAACATGATATTTCATAAACTTGGGATTTCAACATGATCAATGGTGGAGAGCTTGCCTGGCAGTTCCTGGCTTTGATCTGGACGCGGGGATGCTTCAGGTTCCTCCTGACGAACGTACCTCACACCGTCAACTACACGTTTCAAAGAACACCAATAAGAACCAACTATAGGAAACACCAAAATAAACCAGAGTAGAACTTACGCTATGCTTGCAAGATTATGCCAAGGAGAGGGAAAGTTCATGCTTTTATAGTTTATGCGAGGACTTTAGGAACTAAGATTTCATGCTTAAAATATCTTTTGCTCGGAAGCTCTAGGCTCAACATAATAGGGGAAAGTGTAGATGTTTGACGATTGTTATAAGTGCTGAAGCACTGATTTGGCAATGCTCAGCTTGGGTGTATGAAATAAAGGTAACATGCATATATGCATGAATTGGCATTTAGGGTTTCTGGGGTTTTTAGCGATGCCCTTTTATCTTTCGAACCATGCAACAAGTAGGCATGTATATATATATATATATATATACCTTTGAGAAGGCTAGGGCTCTACATGCTGAAAATTGTTGGGTTGAATCATGAGTTTTAAAAATGAATTTGTTGGATCAGTGGCTTCCGACAGAGGGGGGGTGAATGTCGGTTTCTTGAAAATTCTTCTTCAAATCTAAATACAGATAGCAACTAAGGTGTTACTGTAAGTGACAGAAGAAAACGCAGCGAAAACAGCTCGACAGAACACTGCAAAACTGGAACATCGGTGTCCCAACCAGTGACACAGCTGGGTCACACAGCTGGGTGACACAGGTGGTTCAGTGGGATAATTTCCAAAAGTGCTTAGTGATGTGGAGCTCGTCAATAGCTTCGAAACGAGTCCAAGATCACTGAATTCCGAGTTCGGACGCAAAAGTTATGATCAAAACAGTGATCGTCCGAAACAGCAGCAGTAGCTCACACCTGTGGCACAGCTGGGTGACACAGCTGGTTTGGAGAAAAATTCTCAAATGTCCTTGGTGATGTGGAGCTCGTCGATAGCTTCGAAACAAGTCCAAGTTCACCGAATTCTGAGTTCGGATGCAAAAGTTATGGTCAAAATATTGCAGCAGCAGAAACTTGCACTTGTGGCACAGCTGTGTGACACAGCTGTGTGTCACACCTGTGTCACAGCTGTGTGACACCTGTGACACAGCTGTGTGACACAGCTGAGTGTCACAGCCGGTGACACAGTTAGGTCACAGCTGTGTGACAGGCAGATTGGTCCAGAACTGTGTTTTCGATCCAATTTTTGAACCAATTCAAAATCTACCCAACCAAATCAAACCAAATTTGACAGAGAGGTGTAGGAAGATCTTATGAGTCTAAATCAAGTGTTGATCTCCATAAAAAACTTCTCAAGTCAAGACCTTTACCCTCTTTTCTCCAATCAGCCCTAGAAGTGAGAAAAAGAGAAATTCTGGGAGAAAAGGAAGCTCGTGAGGAATCTTGATCTGAAATCAATATAGTGTCATCTCACATGTCCCAGCAACCTATTCCAAGCCCCAAACCATAGGATTAACCCCTCTACAAAAATCAATCACGAAAATCACTTTTCTTGCCCTTTTCTCAAGGAAAACTCAAAATAGAGGAGGGAGAGTCTGAATCCTTGGGTATGCTTGGATGGGATCAGTATAGAGATGATCTTCCCATCACTTACTTACCATACCACGGATCAATCCATAAGAAAAGCAAGAAAACAAAAATCCAAAAGCTTCAAAGAGAGAGTGACTCAAGAACACATAGGGATTGAGGAAAACTTTTGTATTGAATTTTCGTGGGTTTTTCTTGGGTTTACAAGCCTCTCATCTAGGCAAAGCACTCCATCAAATGCAGCTCTCAAAAACTAATCAAAAGGGTTAAGGGTTAAGAAAACCCTCATCATCTATTTATAGTGGGGAGGGACAACCCCCTCTTCCACTCTTGGG
Source organism: Stipa capillata (assembly GCA_019208055.1). Classification (NCBI taxonomy): domain Eukaryota; kingdom Viridiplantae; phylum Streptophyta; class Magnoliopsida; order Poales; family Poaceae; genus Stipa; species Stipa capillata. The sequence goes on from JAGXJF010003477.1 coordinate 58,976, forward strand.
CCTCATGCCCTAATGGGCCTAAACTACCTAGCACGCATCACAAAGCGCCTAAATAGCTTAGCCACCACCCGATTTTTCTTCCACCCTAAGCTACCAACCCTAAACCGCTTCCGGCCGCCGCCGCAGTTTCTTAGTTGAGCTTTGGTGGTTTCCGCGTTTTTACCAAAACGCCCTCGCACTGACTTGGTCCTCACGTCTCGTCTCCACCCGCTTTCTTGTCATCCGCGTACATGCTTTTAAGCCGCACGATGTCGTCGCCACCTCCTTGACCGCATCTCAGCCCTCCAAGCTATCATGCCGGTCCATATGGCTGAACCATCGCCGCACCCAACTCGCACCTGCACACAATAGACCAAGCAAAGCGTTGCGAGCACAAGTCTTCAACTTGACCCAAGTCAGTCGAGAAAAATCCTTCATCCACTCAATTTTTCCTTGAGACAAATTGAGAAACTCAATCTTATCAAACACACAACATGTAATTCAAACCACGAATTCATGCAACCAAAAGAGTCAACTCCACATAAGATGGCAAAATATTCATCACAAATATTGTCAAGTCCTCACATGACTCACAGAAATCAAAAAGGGTTTGAATTTAAAAAGGGAACTAAGTTACCCTCTGAATCATTAATAAAAATTCAGGTTTTTGAATTTCTGTTTGAACCAGAATTTGGGAAACTAATTTAGGAACAACTTTTGTTTTGGAGGTTTTCTAAGAACCGGCCGTTAAGGGGATGAACCGGGTGAACCAAGGGGAGGACCGGCTCTAAAGAAAACCGAGCGGTCTGCTGCTTAAGAGCTAACGTCGGAGGCGTAAAATGGCCGGGCGTTTCCACTTAATCTGACAGCGGGGTCCCACGTACCAGTGCCTCAAGGCCGAAGCGGTACGCGGCATCTAACTAAAGTTCGGGCCCCACGCGTCAGTGACAAGAGGCAACAGGAGAGGGATAGGGTTCCGACGGGAAATCTCTTAGCTCCGGTGACACTCCGGCTAAAGCTCCGACGAGCAATCGTGGCGGTTCTAGAGGGAGAGAGGAAAATCGGAGTGTACCCTCGAGTTCAGGAAGGAAAGGCAAGCTCGTTTTCGTGGGTAATGAGCTTGGGCAGCTGCTGGATGTAGGATCTCGTCGAGGTCCAGAACAGGGGCGGAGAGGCGCTGGCGGATGGGGAACTCCGGCGACCGTCAACTGCAAAGTTCAGAGGAGCTTTAGGGAAAGTCCAGAACAGGATGGAGGGGAATGAGGAGGTGATCTTCACTGGGGAAGCTCGGTTGTTCCTCGGGGTGGCGGTTGCCAATCTCTAGAGCTATGAACAAGTGGTAGTTTAGGAGGTGCTCGGGTGGAATTTGTTGCACTAGGGAGCTTTGGAGGAATGGTAAAGAGATGAGCGCGGTGTTTGGAGTGCTCGCCGTGCTCCTTTTATAGGCCGTCGGTGAGGAAGCTGGATGTTGGCCGCTGGACTTAGCCGGACACGGCGTCCAGGGGAAAAGCCAGGCTAGGTCAACAACACCCAGAGCTTGCAGGTGGCTAAGGTGAGGTTGCGGTGTACGGAGTGAGCGACATGGCGACCGAGGTAGAGGGCGGCGTGGGGTTGCCACTGCCGGGTGGCATGGTCATGCGCGTGGGCGCGTCCAGAGCAGGCCAGAGCTTGTCCCAACCAGCATGGGCATGCACACTTGTGCTCGAGTGTGTCTGGGAGAGGCGCCTGGCACGCCTTCGATGCTAAAGTGACCAGAGGGAGGATAGAGCAGGGGAGGTTGGCATGGAATCAGGCAGAGAAGGGTTTGCCATGGCTTGCCATTGCCGGCATGAACGGACATGAGAGTTGAAGACTGTGGAGCTAGGGTTTCTGTGGAAGCCAGCTGATGGGACAAGTGCCTGAAGGTGTCAAACACTCTGGTAGGGGGTTGGGAGTAGAGTAGTTGAGAGTTGAGCTCGAATTTATGGGGAGAAGAGATTTTGGGTAGGTGTTCGATGGCTGTCCTGGCAAAAATTTGAACTGGAGGTAAAGATATTTTTACATATGTGGGTTCCTGGGCCAAGGGTGAGTGCTGTGCAAGTTTTTAGGATTTTTCAGAGCAAGATTTTGAAGGGTTGCAGTTCAAGTGGAATTTTGGACCTAAATTCAAATTTGAATGCAATCCAGAATTTTTGAATTGGACAACTCAATATTTTTTTTATAACTTGGTGGTGAATAAGGTTAAGAGGTTTGTGGAAATTTTTAGAATTTTTGAGTGAAAGAAAATGCATAAAATATAGATTTTAGGGTTTCTGCTTACTAAAAGGAATAATTAGGGTTTAGGACGACATGTTAGGTTTTAGGGTTTCGGACGACGGTACGACTGTGGTAGGGTATGGGGGAGGTTAGGGTTTGGGAGGTGTCAAGGGTATACGGTGCGTGTGTCCGATTAGGGTTTAGGACCATGCACATGCGATGTTGTGGGAAAACAAAATATTCTCCTGAGATGTCATGGATGAAGAAACAGAGGAAACCCAACGAACATGCAATAAGATCACGACATATACGCATATATGCGTCTTAGGTTTAGGTTTTCAAGAATTAGGGTTGCGGGAAAATCAGGGTGTGACATGTTTTCACCAGGGGTTAAGTCTTCCTCAACACAAGAGTTAATTCTGGATGTATCCATCCGTGTGTCTGATGGAGTTGCCACTAATTCCACTCTCGCCCATCTAGCACGTCGAGGTGTGTTTTCATCTAAATATTTTGCATCCCTACTTTTTGTCAGTTTATTCTTTTCTGGATTGAAGAAACGATAACCAAATGACCCACTGGAATACCCAATCTGCCAGTTTACGACGGCGTAGGGAGTAAAACCCCTCGAGCAATTTTGGGAAAGGGGGTTCGGGTGCGGCAATTGGCTTAGCATCGCCACTCCCCATCTACTCAGGTCACCGGCGATAGAACACCGGCCTGACCGGAGGGTCCGATCGGTCAGACCGCTTTAGGGAATCCGCACCGTTAAGCTAAGGCCATTGACAACCGGAGCCTAGCCCATTTAAATTTTCAGCTCAATGAAAAATAAAAATAGGAAGTGCTCACTTGTGGGACTCCTTGGTCATAGATTGTGGCTAGCACAAAGGTGGGTAGCATAAGCTCTAGTTCGAATTAAAATTCTGAGAAAAAGGGTGAATTGGGTTTAAATTTCAAAAATTCATAATTGATGCATGTGAACTCCAAATTGAACAATTCTTTTTTCTAGTCCTATTTTAATCTGTAGAATATTATGGTATATCTTTCATACATATTACCTGCTGTAAAATTTTGAAAATACCTAAAATGCCCCTAATGGTCCATTGTTGAGAGTAGTATTTGGTAATTAAGTATAAGATGTAATATATCCAATATAGTACCAGATCATGGTCAGCAACTATACTACACTTTGAATTCCTAACAACACTCATATATCACTCTACCTTAGCTTACCTGAAGTGAAACTCAATGAAACCCTAAAACTGACGACATATACCTTTGAAAAGACATAACTTGAGCCCTAGGCTTCCGATTTCAACAAACCAAATGCGTTAGCTTCATATAATCATTCTTTGCATGATAGGATGCATATCATTCATTTTGGATCTCTGCACTTGCTGATTTTGATTAAAAATTCTTTTGTTGCTTTATTTCGGTATTTCGGGATTCGAAGTTGGTAGAACCGAGCAACGAGGAGTTTACCGAAGCCGAGTACTATAGTGAAGTTGATCAATCGCAGCAAGGCAAGTATACAGAAAGCTCACTAAGATTCCTGTAATTCTTTTCATGCTATGCTTGTGATTGGGGTGAAATACTTGATTGCAATTTTATGATGATGATGTGTTATGTGATGGTGAATCACTAGCATGGTTAGGTTCAATTGTGTTGTAAGGTCAGCGGTGATCTTTTCATTGGACTAACAAATTATGAAACCTTAATGTTGAGATGTGAGAGCCAGGGTACCGTCATCTACAGATGGGTCACTGAACGAGGTGACCGTAAGCACCACAATCATTCATTGACGCCGGTATTGTAGGGCTTTACCCATCACCCACGATGGGAATGATTTGAGAATGGTGGGAAGTCATGGTCGGCCAACCTTGAACTTACACATTTAGCAAAACCTTGTCTGGTTAGTCAGAAATTGAGACCAAGCCTTACCTGGCTGGCTCAAATAAATGGTTGAACCTTTGCCTGGTTCGACCATTAATCAAATTGTTTTGTTTGACTTGATGTATTGATTAGCTTTGAATTTTTTTTCTAATTTCAATCGTTCACTGATTTGGTTGAATAGAATTCTTGCTTGAATTGCTATATGTTCAAATCTGAAAGTAAACTTGGTCATGATGGTACATATGGATATTGTCTTATCAATTATATTTATGCTATGTCTATATTTCCATGTCAATATGCAATGCTATTATTTCTTCCTTGTCATACGCTATGCTGAAATTGAATTGGGATGAGCCTACAAATGTATCTTGCAAGTATGAAAGTACTTACGAAATTCCATTCCGAACTTATTGTAGGTGATCCTAGTATCGGTGAGTATTACGATGCTGAAAATGCCGATACTAACGCTTAGATTAGTTTATCCCTGGCGGTCAAGTTGTTGTGAATTTTGGGACTTCTTATGGAGATGGTTGGGCTGTCATCTCACGGTTTTAGCTTTGATTCGCTGTTGTTTTTTATGTTAAAAAGCTTGTAAACGACCTTTGAGTCATCGGTTGTGTGTGGAATAACCTCCCTCGGGTAAGAGATGAACTATGTATCTTTATAACTCCATGCTATTAGAGTTTGATCTGTAATATGAAGTTGTTAATTGTGGTCAATCCATATACCATGCGTGAATGGTTGAAGTATATGGAATTGGTTGTAAGAGGTAATGTCTTCTCCCGGGCCTCATTTGAATTCTCGGTTGAGTGACCCACTAGCTAAGATGCAGTGCCGACTAGGCAGGGTATGGGCAAACGTACCGGGCTTTCAAGCAACCCACTAGCCTTCAGGCTAGGTTAGGTTGCAGGTGCGATTGTTTGGCTCCTCTGATTTTAGTTTTCTTAGTGAGCTCGAGAGCCGCGTTAGTTCTTTACCGGACTTTGAATTCACTTTGAGCTTCTCTTGCAATAAGTGTGTCCTTGCCCGGCTTAACCAACCGTGAGTGCATATGATGTGTGGTGATCGTACGGTGGGTTGGTTAAGTGTCGGATCGTCCAGCAATGAAGGCATACAACGTTTGATAAGCTTATGATGTGCTGGGCGATTTCTCAGATATTCGGACCTCGTATGGCAACTGGAGTTGATTGTGAACTCGGGGTCTTGATAGTAGGCTATGATAGTGTGTTTCTATGCTTGATCCAGGTAGCATACTGAATGGTCCAATGTTTAAGAGACTATTTTATATTATTTTTATTGAAAAATGGTTTAATATTACAAGAAAAACAGAGATATATTATACACTTCCAGGTGAAGAGCCCATACATATGTGTAAAAGCAAGAACTTCATCCCTAAATTTTTTTTTGTGTTGATGCTCATCCAAGATTTGATGCCAATAGAAATTGCACTTTTGATGAAAAATTGGGTTCTTTTCTCTTTTGCTCTAATTACTTATGAACCTACTAAGAGAAAAAATCATAACCGAGCAGCTGGGCCATTGGAAACGATGCCTATCATTGTCACGAAGGAAGTTACTAGAACTTTCATCATCAATAAGGTCTTGCCGGCTATTTGAGCTAAATGGCCACGTGAAGATGTCAACAAACCCATCTTTACCACATATCATACCTACTGACCCATCATCTTGTGAAACTGCTAAATTAGATGGATTTGATATTCGACTGATCTGCCAACCGGCAAATTCACCAGATTTCAATATCTTAGATTCGGGGGTTTTTTGTGCTATTCAATCTATTCAATATAAGGAGACAATGAAAACAATACCCTAACTTGTTCCATTTGTTGAAAAGGTATTGTCTATTCTTTTTTGTTATTTATACTCCTGTCATTTTAGTTTGAGCTAACATTGTTTACATAAATAGGCCTTTCAGGAGTTTTCCATACACAAGTCCAATCGAATTTTCCTGACGTTCTTCCTTGTTATGCTGTAGGCCATAAAAGTAAAAGGAGGAAATAACTTCAAGATTCACATATGAAGAAAGGAACCTTAGAAAGACAAGGGCCGGTTCCTTTGCAGATCAGATGCGATCATTGTTCGTAGACGAGCCTATGACACGACTCGTTGAATAATCTGCCAAGAGAGAAAACTGCAAGCTTTTTTTTTATGATGCAGAGATGTTCTACTAGGCTGATCATACTTGTTTCTTTTGCTCATCTACGGTAGCATGCATGAAACATAGTGAGAAAAAATAAATCGAAGCATTAACAACAGTAGAACTTTTGTTCGAAGCACTAACATAAGACGAAACATACTTTAGGCGCAAACAAGTTCCATGTTTTAGAAGATTTAGGCATATGAATTTTGTAAAAGACCTTCACAATCTCTTGCTCCAAACTGATAGCTCGTAAAAACCGTCCGCCAAGCAACTTTCGTCAAAAATCATCTAGCAAAGACCATCCGTCGAGCTCAAGCGAGTCTGCGATGATTTCAGTTCAAGTGAATCTTCAACAAAATCCATTCTGACTCATCTCTCTCACATGCAAACAACGGTTGTTTCATGGTGACAAACAACAACGGTGATGACAACAGTGACAACTGCAGCGGCGGCGGCGAAGATGGGCAGTGACGACGGCAGTGACGGCGATGGCAACGATGAGCACAATTGTTTTGTTGGTAATGACAACGACGATGGCAACCACGGTTTGTTCACCGGTGATAGTGACGGTCACAAGATCACACCATGACAACCCATTGGAGTATGGTAGAGGAAAGATAAGCATGAACGATAGAAAGAAAAATTCATAAGAACAAATTTAACTTTACTGAGCTCTCATTTTCTTATGTTCCATCTTGCTGAATGCTTGCTAGTTCGGCCATACAAGGGGAAGTTGGATTTTTTTAAATATTATTTTCAGAATTTATAGGTCTTTCTAAAAAAAATTACAAAACTAGCACCTTGGACGACAGGCGGCCTGTCGTCCAACCGTTAGACGACAAGGGGCCTGTCGGTCAATGGTGGAACGACAGGGTGCTGTCGGCTAAACAGAGGACGACAGGGGGCTGTCGCCAACCAGAGGCCGACTGGACAGCTGTGGCCTCTGGTTGGCCGACAACCCCCTATCGGCAAATGAAGTGCTCCTTTTGAAAATTTGAAAATGCACTTCCAAAATTCAAAAAAATACAAAAAATTCCCACGTGTATATGTTTGAATGAACTACAAATCTGCAAATTTTTGTGAAAAAATATTTTTAGCTGTGGCCTGTAAAGAAAAAAGAGGAGCTTATGTAAAAAACAAGCGGCCTGTGGACAGGGTGCTAGTTTTGTAATTTTTTTAAAAAGATCTATAAATTCTGAAAAAAAAATTAAAATAATATTTATAAAAAAAACTCAGTTGATCCATGTAAATCATGGCAGGAATCCCAACAGTCTGAAGGAGCAGTACTCAGCCGGATGTTCACAAAAATTAAAGAGCCTGCAGCTTTGGAAAGTACAGAGTACTAGTAGTCATAAATTGCATGCGCATGTCATTATATGGCCGCACTAATAGCAGTGTCGAAGAGTCTAGTTAACCCCTCATATCTCTCAGCATCAGCCTTTTGCAAACTTTGTGCAAAACACTCCCAGCCTCAGCTTTTCTAATACTGGAGGGAGTAGATATGATGCGCCGCTTGCCGCGCGGTGCCCGCCTTCACGTGTGATGGATAATTGGAGGCTATTACACTCATTTAAAACACTGTCTACTCACAGAGGATCACGCAAGAGAAAGAGTTGTTGTGAGCCCTTATGCTAACCTACCAGAAACAGTCAATCGAATTGCTGAAGTGGGTCTATGTTTTACGCGATGGCCGTAGATAATAACAAACATGACGTAGTTATATAGATGGTCTAATTAGCGGGCTTTGGCATGGTATGTACTGGTCGAAGCGACAGTGCACCTAAAATATCTAAATGAACCGAATAATAATGGTTGCGACTGCTACAAATCGGCATACTTATGTTAAGACATTTATATGTATACTTCGTGGTCGTTAGATATTGGTCAATGGACGGTTGGATTTAGTCAGATCGGACGTCGTGAAAATATTTTGGTCATCGTACGAAAACATATAGTTTAAAACATATGCAACAAACTTGTTGAACCAATACAACAACAATGTGCACACAACACATAACGTAGATCCGTTTTTTAAGAAAACCAATCCGGAATTTTAGAAACAAACTCTAGATTTAGTTGGTTCATGAAGATTGGATTAACCAGATCGCGATATCTATGAAAATATTATTGTCATAATACAGAAAACATATAATTAAATATATGCAACAACTTGTCGAACTAATGCAACAACATTCAACACATGGAAGCACACGATGTAGATCCGATTTTTAAGGAAACCAACCTCGGAATTTCAGAAACAAACTCCAGATTTAACTCCAGATTTGTATGGTTGGATTGGACAAATCAAACATTCATGGAAACATTATTGTTGTGACACAGAAACATATAGTTAAAACATGTACAACAAAATTGTTGAACCAATGCAACAACAATGATAGAACATCTAATTTTATGAATAGTTTATTTTGTTTTCTACACAACAAAAGTTTATTTCCCACGCAACAATAATTTATTTCATATGTAATAATAATTTGTTTCCATCATCGTCCAGCAAATCTGGTAGCGCGCGACGATGCGGCATGGAGGAGTTCTCCTTCGCGAGGATGGCGAGGATCATGACCATCTCAGCCATGCCGAGGAGTTGGAGCATCCTCGTCAGCCGGGAGTAAATCCTTATCATTCTTGTTGTTGATGGCGACGTCGTAGGAACTGCTCTTGCCATTGGTGCTGGCCTATGCCGCGGCGAACAGCGAGGCGTCCGAGAGCAGTAGTTGGCACAACATGGATGAGGTGGAGGCAGAGGACGCCAGGGCGCAGCGCCGATCCGTGGATGGCGTGGAGAACGCGATAGCGCGGCGCCAGTCCGTGGACGACGCGGAGGATGGCCTTGGCGCGGCGCCGATCCATGGACGGCGCGGAGGATGGCAGTGGTGACAGCACGGAGGACGATGGGGACGCGTTGAGAATGGAAGATGAGGAGAGAAGAAACCCTAATTGGTGGCTACAAGATCTTATAAGAGAGGTTGGATGGTTGGATGGTTGGATGAATAATAGAGGATAAAAGGTTAGTTGCTAGAAAGATGAAGACGACGGATCAGCAGACCGGTTCGTAGCGTTTTCCATAATGGTTTACCCCTTCGTGTACCCTATGCATGTCATTGAAGGAAGGTTCCTTTCTCTAGGGCTGCTCAGTCACCAGTAGCCTTATGCATCGTTTTTCCATGAGACAGAGAGCCTGTGCTTCCTCTCGTGCAAGCGGCGGTGTGGAGAGCCAAGCGTTGGGAACGGGCGTGGGCAGCCGATGTTTGTGAGCTGCACGCTACGTAATGTGGGCCAAAATATGTAGGCCACAACCATGAATCAGAATCGGCCACATCCTTCGGGCACTAAGCTACTTTTTCACTAGTAAACGTGCACGTGCAACGCACGTGTAATCTTATGAATTTATTTGTCACCTTTTTGCGCCTCGCTCTTCCTGAATTTTTGACTTTGGGCGATCGTGAGCGATTAATGCAAACATCCCAATCACATATTTCAAACATATAAAATTATAATTTACACATACAATTTTATCTAAACTCAGCAAGATCACCGCTCCTCTGAGAAAAGTTCATGAGCGACATCAACTACAGTAACTATTTATTTTCATAGGTACACGATTCGTTTTTATGTTCCCGATCAACAGCTGTAATCAAACATTAGTCATGTAACTCGTGTGATTCCTCTGCCAAGTTTGCAACAGGATCATGAGCACAGGCATCATATAGCAGCAGAATGCATTAAAAAGAAATGCATTGTTGGGAGTCACATAGCTAAAGGCAGAAGAGTGTGCAAACCTTAAAAAAAGAGTCCGAGTCCAATTTCTAGAAGCAGACCTTTTCACCATTCGGCTTCTCTCTTTGTGACTGAGTGGCGTGAATCGCATACACACTGAGACTTGGAGTGGACATCCTGGCATTCAAATAGGTGTCAAATATGGGTAAAAAACAATTCTTGAATCTGGGTGAGCATATAAAGTCTGCCATCGGTCAGAATAACAGAAATGGTACTTTCAGAGCGCAATTTAACATCATGTGCATTCCTATTTTCTTGCATCTTTCCCTTGCATGCAACGTTACCAGCGTGAAGCAATTATCCTTGACAAACCAATGGCACACATTCTGATTATTCAGACTGAATATAGTACGACACATAAAAGCCATGAGCTATATATACACACATAGCTTTCTTGCCCCATGCAACCCTGCAGAACTGGATACGTTTTGCAATTCTTCGATGAATCTCATATCTCGCACGTAAGTCAAATTTCTATGTAGCCAATCCACTATCATCATCGTCAAGCATAGCGACTCGATTAATGGTGTGTGAAGATCAATACTCACGTGCTTGCATCTGCACATTTTCCTGCAGGCACACATGAATCAATTAAGCCATAGTCCATTATTAGAAAATGAATAAAATCAGGTGTGTGTACCATTTGTATGTGTGTTGGTTATGTTGCTAAATGGGGTACGTTGTGAACTCGGTAGGGAAAGTTGCCGATCTCTGAAACACCTCACACAATTAACACCACTTTGGGTTGCAACCTCTTTTGTTGGTGATCAATACTCACGCGTGCTTGCATCAGCCCATTTTCCTGCAGGCACAAATGAATAAGTTAAGCCATAGTCCATTATTCCAAAATGAATCAAATCAGGTGTATGTACCATTTGTATGTGTGTTGGTTATGTTGCTAAATGGGGTACGCTGTGAACTCGGTAGGGAATTCGTCGATCTCTGAGACACCTCCACACAATTAACACCACTCTGTTTTTCGGGTTGCAGCCTTTCTTTGTTGGCGGGCTATGCGTTGCCTCTGTAGATACTCTGCTTTTTATCGTCGGACAATCGAGCATACCATCCTTGACCACTCTGTTGTTTTTGACCCCGACGACTCTGATTATTGGAATTGTTTATTTGGCCTGTAACTGGGGCATGCCCACCGGAGGGCGAAGAAGATGTGCCGGTTGGTTCTCCATCTGCGATATCCCTGCAGGTTGGACATGAGAAAATATTACAATAGTCCATTATTACGAATTTGATCCAAATAAGGAGTATGTACCACTAATTTGTGTGTTGGTTCTTTGTTCAGTGGGGTAGTTTGTGAAATCCGTAACGAAGTTTGCGATGATTGAGACACGTCGACAATATGAACACCACTCCGGTTTGCATCCTTCTTTTGTTGGCGGGCTATGCGTTGCCTCTGTAGATACTCTGCTTTTTTATCGTCGGACAATCGAGCATACCACCTTGTCCACTCTGTTGTTTTTGACCTCTACGACTCTGAGGATTACAATTGTTTGTTAGATCCGTAAATGGGGCACGCTCAGCAAATCGCGAAGAAGATGCGCCCGGTTGATTCTCCATATGCGATAGACTGTTTCTGTACGAAATAAACAAATTTGCAAATTAGAGGCAGTTGTCAACAATTTAGAATATGCAGAAATAAAAACTGATTGAAGAAATATGGTCTCCTGGACCCCTTACATGACTCACCCATCTGAACTAAATTCCAGTGGGTCTCATGTTGTGCTAATTTACATATATGCTCTCTAGCTTTACTTTGTTTAATTGTTTTTGAATTCTTTACAAGGTTCTATAGCTGTTCTTCATTTGTTCTTATATAGGTTTTTGCTTCATAATGTTCACAACTCATAAATGAACATGGGAATTTTGTGGAACCAGAAGCCATTAACTTCGATGAAAGAATCGCGTCTTGTTTGTCCACAGTTTTTGAAAATTATTTTGGTTGCATATAATCTCTGGGGAGTAAAAGATCTTGCTTTTCTGCTCATCTCCAGAGAAAAGCTTGTTTTGTTTCAAGTCATCTAACAATGCCCCCAGAACACCGACTTCCCTGAGAACTTTTGTGTACTGCTGATCAAAAGAGAGGAGCTTTACAAAGAAAGAGAGTACTGTATGCTTAAGACTGATAGAAATTGGTTGCTGCAATAAGCAACAGAGTGATAACAACTCCTGCTCCGGAATGCACTTTACAACAGTGACTGCATATTATAAAATTTTACCAGGCCTGTAAGAAAGCTAGCTCAACACATTTTCTCAAAAAAACAAAATTACCACAAGTTACTTGCTGCAGGGGCGGTGCAGGGGCAGGGAAATCGAGTTGTCCATCTGTTGACACTATAAGCCATCACGTGGGTGACCAATCTATCAAGAGATACATTTTAGGATGTTTAGAATGGGAAAGATAGCACGATAAAAATCTAGTAAAATTAGTCCATCACACAAGGAGACCAAACATTGAACATTTGAGAAATGTATTCAAAATTTTATTTAACTGAAGAGTCTGAAACCATGATGTTCATCTTATCTGTACACATTTAGAACAGCTAAAATCTAATCAAAAGAGATCATAGTTCCGAATATAGATTTTCATGCATAAGATAATATGTGCCAAGCTGAACCAATTAATCTAACAAAATGTGAGAACCCACACCTACACCAAGTACAGCTTCAGGATGTAATTCCAACAGCCACCCATTTCACCATTGTTAGGAAGGTGTTTATAGTTCACAAAGGGATTGCTTACAAGACTTGGGCAAGCTAACAAAACAACAGTGACTCCAATACATCAATTCCAGTTGAGTGCAACGCTTTATCTAATTTGCCAATAGGCGAACTGCATCTAAAAAGAACCATGCAGGACATGAGGCAATCTGCAAAATACACGCAAGCCAATAAGCCTACTCATGTCCAGTTTTCCAGCGAAAAGCCACAGCTAAACCATCTTAACAATAAATTTCCAAAGTCCTCAGCACGTTGAGGAAAATACACGAAGGGATCAACACAATCCCCAATTGAGGCGGTAGCGACGTTCTAGCTCGTAACCCAACCAATTCACCAATCAAATATGTAAGTTAAAACTGCAAATTGCTCAATGAAAAATCGAGTGACCTGTGCTTGCTCGTCTGTCCGAGCAATAAAATTTCATACAGGGCATAGCCTAATTCCCCAATACAGGCAAAGCAGCAAACCGACGCGCACTCACACCCACTTTCCTACCACGAGCAGCAGATAAAATACCTAAACAACAAATTTCCAAAATCCCAATACGACTCAGACAATTACGCGGATTAATCACCAGAATTCCCAATAAACAGCAATAATGTTCTACTACCTCCTAACAGCCAATTCAACACTGAATCAGACATCAAGAGCAGCACCGCAATTTCGGTCAACACAAACGGAGCTGAAGCCACCAACCTGTGCTCGTCCTCGGTCCAGGCGATCCCCTTCCTGCGCTCCTGCTCGGCTGGCGGCGGCGCGGAGAGGGAGAGGCGGCGGAGGTGGCAGCGCGGCTGGCGGCGGCGCAGAGAGGGGGCGGCTAGCGGCGGCGCGAGAGGGAGAGGCGGCGGCGCGGCTGGCGGCGGCGCGAGAGGGAGAGGCGGCGGCGCGGCGCGGTGCAGGGGCTGGCGGCGCGGTGCAGGGGAGGAGGCACGGTGCAGGGGGCTGGCGGCGCGGTGCAGGGGAGGAGGCACGGTGCTGTGGGCTGGCGGCGCGGTGCAGGGAAGGCAGCGGCGGGCCGGGACCAAGCTAGGGCGGCCGGACGGCGCGGCGTGGGCGGCGGGGAGGCAGGGCAGGTATGCGAGCGTGGGAAATTAGCTCATCATTAGGCGAATCGTGGCGCTTAGATTAAGCGGATGAACGGTTATGAGTAGGGGGGTACGACTACATCACTGGTTAAAGCTGGATCATTAGATGATGTCAATCTTACGGCTGACGTTATTTGGATCAGCCACCCTCTGGATCTTTTATATTAGCAGAGATAAACATTGTAAATAAATGAAAAGCAAGGATACATGATAAGACTGCACATGATGCTGTCGCATAGTACTGTCCAAATAATACATGTGATAGCATTTACATAATCCTTGTCAAAGCATTACCATGGAGGCTAATATTTACATAAAGCTTACCTAAAGCATATTGGTGCGCTCGAACAAAACGGCAGGTAGCACAGAGTACAACAAACAACGGAAACAACGTAATAATATAGCCTAGGCTGATCATGCAAAGCCATAACAGTAACAACTCGCGCAAGACAGACGAAACTGAAACCAAAGGTATAAAATAAAAGCTAGTTGATTGCATAATTGCTGATTGGTATGCTAAAGAATGCAGAAGCGCCGAGCATTACACACCATCAAAATCATCTACCTCTGCAGAAAATGCAGTCAGTTAAATGGCAAACACAAATGCTATATCAAAGAGTACCTATTGTTATGAACTGCAGAGCAAGCGTACCTTACTACAGAGCGTTCGTGGTGTGTCTTTACCTGACAATGATCGTTATGGTACTTGTTCAGGCATGTGTCTCCTGCTAATCACAATACATATAGCTGCCTGCTATCTAAAGGATATGCAAGTGGGCAAAACATATACACCGGGCAAAAATACTGGAAGCATAAAACGAACAACATGGAATTCACAAAACATAACCTCGTAAAATATAATTCTTCCAATCGAATGCACATAAAAATATTGAAAGGAAGCAAAGAGAAAACTAAGAAGTCTTTAAGCATATAAAGGCTGCAGCCCAACATCACACATCTCATAAAGTCATCTGCCTAAAGAAAATGGCAGTTATACAAACTTGTGTCATAACAGGGAAATGGATGATACCCAACATATCATAAAACAAATTCCATACCAAATCAGATATGAATACCGCACCAAATCAGCTACTTTTCAGGACAGCACCTATGTCATTCCATGTATTGGATCCACCTGTATCCAAGATCAAAATTATGGAAGAAAATATAAAATAGCTCAAATAGATAGAGAAGTGTCGAGTGACCAAACCTGATAGCTAGTGCTAGCTGCTAGCAGCACGAACACGAGTACCATCACTTGATCTAAGCCTAGCACCATCTTCTGCACATATCCTAAAAAGTTTAGAAAACAGTGTTTTATTTTTTCAAGCCCGAAACAATAAATCAGCAGCAACTGAATGTAAATGAAAAGTAGCACTATGGTGTATTTTCTTGTCCATATAAAGGAATCTGATTCAATTTGACATCTGCAGCACTAACCATGAAATAATCAGCATTGCCATCAGCTAATTAACTATTGAATATCCACAAATCGGTTACGCCTGTGCCTAAACCAACTTCCGTCCATCGGCATTCTCGCAGTTCATCCATAATCAACTTCTTGGTTCAGATTGATCTCCAAGCACATGTTATAAAGCTAATACATCAGCTTAGTCAAGAGATTGGAAATTATGCACAAATTGCAAGCAAAAATGTATTGACATTCCAACAAAAAAACAAATTGTTGTTTAGACCTTGCTTGAATACAGAGAAAGAAAGAGAACACAGCTACGAAGAGGATTGATCCTTTCCAAGGAAGAACTTTGGAAGAAGGAAGCACAGATTATACATTGAAAGAGGATTGATCTTTCTATTTCTAGACATACCAGCCCATCATCTCAACTCTTACTCTGCCACGTAACTTGCTAGCACTCTGCACTTCAATAATGAGAATCTACTGTGCAAATGTCACGGGAGCATCACTAAATGATAATTTGCATAGAGCATCATGAGTACACGGTAAGAGCTTTTTTGGCAATATACGGTGTTCACAAGAAAACGAAATGAAATCTACAGGACAATGCATCTGAACCATATTGACTACTAAATGGGTAAGCACAGACTTAACAAATTTTACCATAAAGCATAATATAATGTGCAAATACATGTGCTGCAACCTGATAATGGGTAGCATCAGAGATAACATCCATGCTTCCAATGATATCTGTGAGTAGCAAACACAAAGGGCAAAGTTAATTAGTATATACTATGTGAAAGCTAAGAAAGAGAAAGTAAATATCTAAGCAATTAGCTCACAATAAGCAATAAAACACAAAGAGTTGGAAGAGGTCGTGGAGGGGCGATGAATTCTCCGCCTGGTTCAAAAACAAATGGCAGCTACCACAGTCTCAATCCAATAGCATAATTGGATAAGCAAGAACCGTGTGGAGACGATCAGAAGCGAAAGAAGTAGGAAAGAGAAGTGTATTAAATCACCGGACATGCAGATCGGGATGAAGACGAAGAGGGCACTTCGTGCACTCAGGTACTCCCTATCGCAGCTATGCTGGTTCGGCGAGGCTTGCCGCTCGCACCCCCTGCCACTGTTCCACCTGTGCCCATACGACGCCGCAAGCCACGGTAACCCGCTGGGCGTCGCAGGCTTCCAACGCTCTGGCCCAGACCGGCACGAGCGGAGCGGTGCAGGAGGCGCGGGAAGGAAGGGCAAGTGGACCGTATCGTCATCCGGCGGTTGGTGATGAAGAGGAGCTGCGCAAGGATGTGGAGGCGTCACTCGCTGGGGCCATGGCCGTCATGCCGAGCGCTGGTGGGAGGGATGGACCACGGCGTCACGACGTTTCCTCGCCGACGAATCTGGGGCCTAGGGAGAGGAGGCGGAGTAGGGGAACCGGGCTGAGGATAGCGCGAAATGTCCGGAGTGCCTTCAGCGCATCTTCGGGTGATGTCAAGGTGCCGCATATAATTTTTTTGTTAAGTCAAAAGGAGAAATAGAAAAAAAAATATGTTGTCTTCTCTTGATGAATAGATGATCCTTTCATACTTATATTTTCTAGTTTAATTTTAATCATATATTCATATATGCATTAATTGCTATAGATGGCATCAAGGGATAACCTATTATATAACATGTTTTTGTTGTTATCTCTAGATGGCGTGAAAAGCATAAGAGAAGACTACCTTCTCTATTATTGGAGATGCCCAAATCAAATTGAACCAAATGTTCTACCACCGTGCATTTCTCCTCAATGCACATTACACTCAAGGAAATCTGAATACACTAGCTGCACGGTGGGGTCATAAGAAACCTTGTCCCAGTAGCAAAAGCATGGGGTAAAGCTCTACGGCGTGAGAAAAAAAGGGCATGTAACCAAAGGCCAACCAGCGGTGGAAATAGACAGCTGAGATGGAGCGAAGGAAGGACCTGACAGCTAATATTTCCAAATCGCTAAGAAGCGACTTCTAAACCTGCACCAATCATCTATTAGATTAGATGGTAACAATAGAATTTTCAAAGTTTCAAAATAAGTTATGAGCAAAAGAAGAATTCGAGTCTTTTTTATAGTACTCCAGTGAGCTAGCAGAACCAAAAGTCCTGTCAATTCTACCAAACACCATAACCATTTTTGAGAGACAAAACACCATAGCTAAGTGAATATTCCCTTTTATTTTTCTATTTCTTTCCCCAACCTAGCTTCATTTCAAAATTAATATCTATTGAGGAAACTAAAAGTATATTTCTTGTGATATTTCTACTCTATGCTTTTATTAAAAATGCTTTGAAAATATTTAGATGGTTGTACCTTGATGTACCTTAAAATTATATTATTCAATAGGATATATATGGTCATTTATTATTTCTTTCTTGAGAAATCAGAGTGGTCATTATGATATTTCCGCTTTATATTCTAACTAAATGTTTACTTTTTTATTTTTAAATTAACTTTGGTGCTTTATTTAATACGTCATTAGTCCGGGTACATGTTAAACGACTACTCCCATTCTATAATGTAAAATCTATTTTAGTTAGTTAAGATAAGATTTTAACTTAGATTTATATTTAAAAATATTTATATAACATAAAACTGATATTATTAGATTTATATTTAAAAACTGATATTATTAATTTGTATTTAAAAGTACATACTATGATTTGACTTTGTGACTTTATATTAGAGTAAACTTTATATCATATTAACCATATTAAGGGAGTAGTATTTGGCCGTTCTGACCGTTTAAGTGCTCCGCCGGCCTCAAATCAACTGTGAGGTCGTCCACACATTGATTTATACAGCACAAATATTGCTACCTATCGCTGTCATGTAGGCCCCGTTTTCCAGGGCCTTCCAAAAATTGGCGCGCGAGCCCGCCCGAAGTAGGGGCGGGACATCGCTCGCACCTTGGCAAACGTGTTCGGTTAATGGGTGTCGGCGCGACACGTCAGTCTCTATACGATCATCAACGAGTCGCCTTTCACCCCCCGCAGGGACGGGTTAAGTTGGAGACGTTGCACCCCGCGCCTCTCTTATAGAGACCGCTCCGCGTCTCATCTCGTTCGCTTGGCGATGTGGTACTAAAAAGAATCCAAACTGGAGGCTCTGGGCTCTGGCTCTCAACGTGTAGCGGTTGAATGAGATGGGCCCGACCAACCTGGGCTTGGCCCACTATCGGAGCTAGTTGAAGAGTGCTCAATTCGAGGATTTCAGCATGCCGTAGCCTACTGCGCTGTATTATGATTTATGACCTCATTGGTTTACCATGATAATGGAAATATAGTTGCAAAAACAGTTGATAATTGAAAGATATGTGGCCTCGTCTTGGTTTTTTTTTAATAGCTTCACTCTGGTGATCAAATTTTGGATACGAAATGTAGCCATCAGACTCCACTATGAGAAAAAATCGGCAATCGTGTGTATAGAGGCCACAATGTCCACTACACAGGTGCCTTCTCTTTTGCACCGAGACAGAATGAATTGAACAGCATAACATTCCTTGCCCAAAATAGTTGTGACGAACGAACTACATATACACTGTTTGGGCATAATACTATACTTGCAAGGATCTAATTCTTTATTTGCTTTTTTTTCTCTTCCTATTTTCTTATTAGACATGATGTACAACTACAATTGTAAAAACCCTGTAACATGTACAACCTAAGATCCTACGCAGAAAACTACTTCTGCCAAAGGTGAAGCTAATGCATCTCAGAAAAGAAAGAAATAAGAGAGAGAAGCTAATGGAAAACTTGCGGGGACGTATAATACTCGCTCTCGCTGAAGAATGGTCTCAAGTCCTCTTGGCACATGAACTCCAAAGGGAAGGAAACAAGGTTGCCTCTGACGGCCTGCAATCTCTCCATAGCATCGGTGCCTAGCAGGCCCCCCATCCCGATCAGTTTCCGCTTTCTCTAAGGCAACACCGAGGTCGATGTTTGTGTGGCCAATTTTCTCCTTCCGGGTGAGAAAGGCTTTGCCGAAATTGGGCCCTGTGAGAGGTCAAATATCGTTTCAGCAACCGAGAACGCAAGCAAACTGGGAGACATATCCTTTATTCATTACCTGGAGTGGATGTGATCATTGGGAACACACAAGAACACATCTTGGTAGATCATGGTGTTCGCCTGCCATACAGTATCAGTTTGTTCAAGTAGAGCAGAAAGAAAGGTGAAAAGTGCAGGATGTTAGCAATCCTACGAGCAGACAATGCAATGAAAATTCTCAGCTGTCAAAGAAGGCAACGTTCAGGAATACAGTGCAGTTCCATAATAGTCATATTCAGATGGTTTCCAGGTGCGGAGGTTAGTTTAAAACAAACTAGCGCTTCAAGATACCATATCTACATCTCACTCACCTTAGCAGTGTCCATCCAGATGTTTTTGTATGTCGAATCATCCACAGGATCCATAATTGACTAACCTGTTGGTGAGAAAGAAGCAAATTGAGCGGAATGCGACTTACACAACTCTTTTAGCACATGCACCACTGCTATGCACTGTGGAACTGAAAAAACATAAATGCTTTTATATGGAACCACTCATCAAGTTAAGTTTAGTTAAGTCTTGCATAGTCAGCAAAACGTTTGCAATAGATATAATTTTCTCCTCAGGGGACATCAGACAGAAAATGTTTAATATTTTATAGATTGTTTAAGACAGCACATGCTCAAACATATACCATTTACTAACATAGTTAGGAACGTGCATATAAATGAAACAGGGAACTGGAAACTGCCTCTTTCCTTATTACTATTGGTAGTAGTTGAAACAAAACAACTAATCGGACATGCTCCAACAAGGGATACCAAATGGAATGTACACTGACATGCCTATTGTGGAGGGAGAAAAAAGAAGGGCACACAGCAAATCAAAAGAATATGAATTTAAAGTTCCCATTTTACCACTTCCGCATTTGAATACGACTCAGATATCACACAAACTAGTACAAAAACACAGAAATCAGTCATGCTTTTCCCGCATTCCATTGCTTATATATTTATTGCAGTTATCACTAAATATCAATTTGTGATTTAAGTCAAGTGAAAACATTGTCCAAACCTCTCCTGGACGAAGACCAAGGTGTTCTGCCCATAGAGAAAGTCGTAAGCTGAGAGAAAACTTCCCAGCTTCCCAATGTCTTCCATCCATTGTTGAACTGACCACCTCTTTATCTTCAATAATCATACCAATCTAACAGAATAAAAACAAACATTATAAAGTCAACAGGAAGCACTGGAGCAGATTACCCAAGTAACCCATTAACCCAACTAAGCATGTCATTTAATCTTGACTATTTTTGCAGCTGACCAAGAAAGAAAGTACTATTCAAGAAGATAATTCCCTATTCAGGAAATTAGTAGTTCTGCATGAACATGCATATACACACCAAAGCTGTCAGACGTTCCACTATTTGACCCAATAATATTAGAGTAGCATGCAAATATACAAGTATATGGAAGTGATAATTAAGAAAGCCATACCTCAGAATCCCTTGATCCAAGCAAGCTTCTATCATTTATGTTAGCTGAGCCAATCAGTGTCATGCGATCGTCAATGATCATCAACTTACTGTGTACATATATCTGCAACATTCAGACTGTTAGCAAAAGAAACAAGAGAAAAGAAAAGAAAATATTTTTAGAGCAGAAAAGAAGAAAAACATTGACTACTAGCCAAAAGTCATGACCTAGGGTAAAAGACGACTTCCAAACAAAAAATGTGGTTCATTAACTGAGAGTCTTCTTTACCTGATTGGTGACCAACGGACCTCCATCTCCTAGTCTGCCATGTGCTCTAAGCCCATAAAAGGAGATATAATCATGTGCTTTGGAGCCAACCACATCATATAGATTCTTAAGTATTGAATTAGGCCCTCTACAAATAGTCCGGTACTGCCAGTGCATGATTGCCCTCACAGATGCAGCTCCACCATCATCAATGCCTCCCTATAATTAAATATATAAACAAGCAGCCACCACAAACATTAAAAAGAAAATCAATAATAGCTACACAGCACATTACCTGAAAACCAGGTAAAAGTGGTATGACGATGATAACACGGAAGCATTTTTTCTCCTTTTCTGCTCTAAGTATCCGCCTGTATAATGCTTCTAATACTCGGTTTTTATTGTGTCGTCTCCTGAAAGACCTGATATGAAAAATTGATTCTGCAAAGACCAGCAGAAAGAAGTTTAAAAAGTGATGTGAGTCTGTACTGTAACTACGCGCATGTAGGAATTTGAATACTCCAATGATCCTCAAAAATATGGCCGCAATATTCGCGATGAAGTATTATGTTGAAATTCTAAACATCTAAAATTCAAAATTGTATGGGTAAGAAAAGAATACATCACCTCAATATATACAAAATGTTCTGCCTTCTCAATGAGAGAAAAATAGGCACTGTGGATGCTTCCTTCAATTTGAGTGGTTCCTGCTGACCACGGACCTACACTTCTAACAACCTGAATCAAAGAAATGCATTAACTAGTCAGACAAACGTACTACAGTTGGAACCATTGATGCTTTATTAGTACAGTTCCTAAGATTGGAAGTTCTTAATTCAAGTCGATAGTTTAAAGTTTCAGATTCCTACTTGAAATTACTTTTTTTTTCAAGTTGGAAGTCAATTCATTTTGCGAGTTGTGGTAACAGACGGGCGGGCGGTGAGCTCAGTACTGGCAAACAGCAGGTGGGTAAGGGCAGGGAGTGGTGTGTTTGGTTTGTGAGGTGGAGATGGGGAGGCACTGTGTCTGCCAGATCAGAACCTGGAGGATGCCCGCCAAATAGATGCACTCATTTGAGAAAAGGGGTTTCAAAGTGCTAACTGAAAACAGTTTGTACCTATTTGATTTGGATATTAGAGTGAAAAATGGATTTTCAAGCTGCTCTTGTTATATATCCATCACTCGCAGAAACTTGAAATCTGTTAATAGTTTTTACTAAAAATTGTTGAGTCTACATGAAGATTATGTACTCTCAATAACTCCATGTAAAAAAGAGAAGCATGTGATCAGCATAAACAAATCAGGTAAGTTTCAAGATTCTCCAATAAGATGTTTATGAGGAGAAACATATTCCTGGTAAAAGGACACCCAAAATGACTATGATGATGCACATGCAAAAATATGTCTACAAATATCTCAGTTCTGGTGTTTATACGTTGGTAAGACAAGTTATAATACCGTCGTGAGCCTGAAAATTGGTTGGCATAAAAATATAAATCGCCAATTTGTTCCCATCTAATATGGTGTTGTGGACGTGGGTCCATTGCATCAAGGCGGCAGCATTTCAGTTACGGCCAGCCACTAAGAAGTCGAAGCTCATAGATGTGTCGTGGCAGGAGATGGTCATGTTTCACGTTAGGACTTGCAGCAGCAAGCAAATAGGAAGGAGGTGTCGGCGGTACGGGAATTAGGGTTCCCTAAGCCGTTGGCAAAAGGGCCAAACTTGGTGCCACGTCGGCAAGGGCGTGAGAATCGAGAGTATGCGCTCGGGGGCTCGCGAGCACTATGACCGCTTGACCCCTCCTGTTTTGGTCCAGTGGCCCACGTGCAGCGAGCTGGCGAATTTGTGGGCCCAGGGGTCCCCGAGCTCGGGAGCCCCGCGCACCTCTTGTCTCTCCCACGGTGCCACGTGGCAAGGCGCCCCCGAACACTCCTCGGGGGCCCTTCCCCGAACAGTCCTCGTGAGTCCTTCGACCAATACACGTGGCGAGAGTTCAGCGGCGCCCTTCGTAGGGTTCCGGCGGGCCCTTTCCACGTGTCCCATCGGGCGCATTTAAGGCCTGTCCGGCGCATTTAATGCCTGTCAGCAGGCATGACTACTCTAAGCCCAAAGTGGGCGTCCCCCGGCGTGATAAGGCCTGTCAGTTATCATCTGACATGCTTTATGACTTTCGGGCGCGGTACGGCACGCCCAGGTGCATCCTTTGGGTCCGTGGGACCCGGATGGTTGCTGCCGTGGCAGGGAGCTTGCCCGTTAAGTCTTCTCCAGAGCGTTTCAACCCATCGTAAAGACCCGTTTCCCAAGGACGGCTTGTCAGCAAAACATCCCCTCCGCAGCAGCCTTCGGCGGCCGATGTGGCGTGCCCACGCCCCCTACGTAAGCAGCATGCTGCATTTAATGCCCTTCGGTCACTGTGGTAAACCCCCAGGTATATAAGGGGAGAGCCGAGGCCTTGCAAAGGGTTGGATCTTTTTTAATCCAAACTCCTCTCGAGCTAGCAAGAAGAAGAAGATCGGGGCTCCCAGCAATCGAGCTAGGAGCTACCTCTGTAATCTCTAAAATATTAATACACCCACCAAAGCAGGACTAGGGTTTTTACACCTCAACGGTGGCCTGAACCTGGGTAAATCATCGTCTCTTTTTCCTATCGTTTAAACCCGGCCTAGATCGATTGTAGTTCCTGTTCCAGCTCCTCCCCGGCCGAATCCCAAATGGGGTCCTTCCGGACCACCGACGCCAGCGTTTGTACGTCGACATCTGGCGCGCCAGATAGGGGAGGTCAAGGTTTCGAAGTCACATCTCCCATGGCCAGTCAACAGCCGCGTCCTCGGAGGGGGCATCGGCTGCCGACTCCTTCCATACATTCGCCCTCAGCGCTATCAGCGCCAACGCTAATGGAAGGGCGCCACGCTGCGCCCAGCGGCACTTCGTCGCAGTCCCGTTATACGGCGGAAGGAGAGGCGCAAGCCGATCCCTCTGTCGTCGAGATTCCCCAGCCGGTACGGCGCCGGCTGGACTTCGACCCGCCAGGAGAGGCCGCCGGCGTGCTCCACGCTGCGCAGCTTCTCCTCCGGTATCCCCCCGTCCAGGTGGAAGGAATATCTCCTGTGGGCCCTTGGCTCCAGGAGGTAACCAACCTGGTGGCCACCGCTCGCCGTCAGGAGGCAGCCCGGAACTCCCACACCTCTTCCAGGCATGGCGACACCCGCGCCGTCCCAGCAGATTCGCCGCCGCCACTCCCACCGCGTCCATCGCGCATTGGAGCAAGGGAACCACCCCGCGGCTCCCATCATTCGGTCGCCTCCCCTTGTGGTCGTTGCCCCGATCTTCGTCATCGGCTCGACCGGCAAAGGGAGGATGAAGACGCCCGCGTCACTATCGAGCGCCACCAGGAGAGGCGGCGCGTAGACTAGGTAGATGAGGGCCAATCCTCCTCCGGCCCCACCGCAAGCCGTCAGCGCTCTCCGGTGCGCACCCGGGCGCAGCCGGTGGCGAAAGCTGGCACGCCGCTCTACGGAGCAGGCTGCCAGGCTTTCACCCCGGATCTTCGCCGCATCAATTGGCTGGACAAGTTCCGCCCGGAGTTGCCACAAAAATATGACGGCTCCTTCCACCCGGAGGTGTTTCTCCAGATATACACCACTGCCGTCCAGGCGGCCAGGGGGGATGAGAAGGTAATGGCCAACTGGTTCATCATGGCCTTGAAGGGCTCCGCCCGCTCATGGCTCATGAACCTCCCCTCGAGTTCGATCGGCTCGTGGGAAGACCTCTGCCACCAGTTCGTGGTCAATTTCTAGGGCACCTTCGAGCGCCCTGGCATGGAGAGTGATCTCCACGCGCTCAAGCAGCGCAAAGGGGAAACGTTGCGGCACTTCATCCAGCGTTTCAGCCAGGTGCGCAACACCATCCCCAAGATTACCCCTCAGGCAGTCATTGTCGCCTTCCGGCAAGGAGTGCGCGACGAGAAAATGCTCGAAAAGCTGGGCACGCGCGACATCCAGTCCACGGCGGAACTGTTCGCAGTCGTGGACAAGTGCGCCAAAGCGGCTGAGGCTCGCGCGTGGCACGACTCCCGTCCCGACCGACCGTCGGCCGACGGCACGTCATCATCCCGTCCTGCCGGGAAGCGGGAGGGCAAGAACAAGAAGCGCAAGCCGAGCCTGCCGCGGCAGCCGAGAATAAGGCACGCAAGCCGCCGCGCGAGAAGCCATCCCGGGCCTCTGTCCAGGGTGCTGGCCGATGGTGCCCGATTCATAACACCGACCGGCACGACCTTTCGGAGTGCCGGACGGTGAAATTCCTCGCCGACAAGAACAAGCTTCAGCGCGAAGAGTGCCGCGAAAACGGCGGTGACAAGCGCAACGACGAGGAGGATGGACTCGGGTTCTAGGAACCCGAAGCTGTCGCATGCATCAACAGGGGCGCCTCGACGCACGCTTCCCGGCGCCAATTCAAGCTAATGGCGCAAGAAGTGTGCTCGGCTACCCCGAGTACCGGTGCGTCCCGACCAATCAAGTGGTCGGGGACCCTGATCACCTTCGACAACTCAGATCATCCCGAGAGCACCTCGGGTGTGGGCCACCTCCCGCTGGTGGTCTACCTGACAGTGTGCAACATTAAGGTAACTCACATGCTAATCGATGGGGCGCAGGCCTTAACCTCCTGTCCCTCGAGGTGTTTAGCAAAATGCAGTTGCCAGCCGGACGCCTGAAGCCGACGATGTCTTTCCATGGCATCACTCCAGGCCTCACGGTGCCCCTCGGGAAAGCGTCCCTGATGGTCACCTTCGGGAACAGGAACAACTTCCGGACGGAGAGCGTCGTCTTCGACGTCGCCGACTTCGATCTCCCGTACAACGGCATCCTCGGCCGTCCGGCGCTCGCTAAATTCATGGTGATTTCCCACTATGCCTACCTCACCATCAAGATGTCCGGGCCTAACGGCGCCATCACGGTGCCGGCTGACCTGAAGAGCTCCGTTTTCTGCGCCGAGCAGTTGTTCTCATCCACTGCTGCCGCGATCGACGACATCGCCGAGCTCCCCGAGTCCTTGGGCCCTCCTCCGACCAAAGTCAGGGTGGCCCCCGACGACTCCATCCCCATCAAGGAGGTAATCCTTGGTGAAGACGAGTCCAGGACCGTCAAGATTGGTGGCCGCTTGGCCGCCAAATAGAAAAGCGCGCTCACCGCCTTCCTCCGGGCAAATTCTGACGTTTTCGCTTGGCAACCGTCGGATATGCCCGGGGTCCCTAGGGAGGTGATTGAGCACCGCCTCGCCGTGCGCCCCGACGCGCGGCCCGTCCGGCAGAAGGTGCGCCGTCAAGCACCAGAACGACAAAAGTTCGTTCGGGCGGAGGTCGACAAACTTCTCGCTGCGGGCTTCCTCCGAGAAGTTCTCCACCCGGACTGGCTCGCTAACCCCGTCGTGGTTCCGAAGGCCGGCGGCAAGCCCGGGGAGGTCGCTCTCGGGTCCCAGCTCCCGAGAGGCGACGAGTCTAAGTCAGGGGCCGAGCACCCTGACAATAGGGAGGGGTCGGGGCCTGAGCTTCCCGGCGACCCCGAGCAGTCAGCAGCGCTCGGGCCCGAGAGCTTCCCCCCGGGTGACTTACCCGGGAAGTTCCAGTCAAAAGCCGTGTTTTGCAACGTCCCGTCTACTTCATTAGCGAAGTACTACGTGATGCCAAGACACGTTACCCTCAAGCCCAGAAGATGCTCTACGCGATCCTTATAGCGTCGAGAAAGCTGCGGCATTATTTCCAAGCCCATGAGGTCTCGGTGGTTACTGCATTCCCCCTCGAACGCATCCTGCACAATCGGAAAGCTACCGGCCGGATCGTCGAGTGGGCGATTGAACTCGGTGGGTTCAATCTGCGCTTCGTCAGCAACCGGGCAGTCAAAGGCAAAGCCTTAGCCGACTTTGTCGTCGAGTGGACGTCGGTGCCTGAAGATGATGGGGGAAAAAATAACCGCCAATCCGGGGCAAGAAGGAACCCAACACTGGACCATGCACTTCAACGGCTCCCTTGCGCTTAAGGGCGCGGGGGCTGGAGTGGTTCTCACCTCCCCAGCAGGTGAAGAGCTCCAATACGTCGTGCAACTCCTGTTCCGAGCCACCAACAACATGGCCGAGTATGAGGGACTTCTCGCGGGGCTCCGCGCCGCCGCGTCCCTTGGCATCCGGCGACTTCTTGTCAAAAGCGACTCCCAGTTAGTCGCCAACCAGGTATCCAAGAAGTACCAGTGTTTGGATCCCCAAGTGGCGGCGTACCTGAGCGAAGTCAGAAGGTTGAAGTGGCGGTTCGACAGGTTGAAGCTCCAACATGTCCCGCGCCGCTATAACGAAGCCGCCGATTACCTATCGCGACTGGCGTCCTCTCGGGAACCGGTCCCGGCTGGAGCCTTTGAAGAAAGGATCACTCGGCCGTCCGTCAAGGCCGCCGACCAAGACGAAGGAGGAATCTTGCGCCTAGGCGAGCCTACCCAGGTGGCACCTTCAGTGGGGAATCCCGTCAAGATGCCGCCGCCCGGCGAGCACCAAGTGCTTGCCACCCGTCCTCAGAAAGCTTTCTGGATCTCCGAGATCCGGGGATACCTGAAAGAAAACATCCTCCCCGAGGATGATGCCACGGCAGAAAGGATCACGCGCCAGATGGGGAACTCTACCGGCGTGGCTCCAATGGCGTTTTCCTACGGTGCATCTCCCGGGAAGAAGGCCGCGACTTGCTCGCGGATGTCCACGAGGGTGAGTGCGGGAGCCACGCGTCATCCCGCACGCTGGTAGGGAAGGCCATTCGGCAAGACTTCTACTGGCCAACTGCTCTCCAGGACGTCGTCGAGCTGGTTCGACACTGTGAAGCATGTCAATTCCACGCTAAACATATTCATCAGCCAGCTCAGGCACTCCAAACCATCCCCCTGTTATGGCCTTTCGCGGTCTGTGGGCTGGATATCATCGATCCGTTCCCCCGAGCGGTCGGGGGCTACGAGCACCTCTACGTCGCCATCGACAAGTTCACTAAGTGGACAGAAGCGGAGCCAGTCGTCAAGATCACCAAGCACACGGCGATCAAGTTCATCCGAGGGATCGTGAGCCGCTTTGGAGTGCCTAATTGGATTATCACCAACAATGGTACGCAGTTCACAAGCGACGCATTCCTTCAGTACTCCGAGTCCATCGGGATCAAGATCTGCTTCGCCTCGGTCGCCCACCCACGTGCCAACGGACAGGTTGAGCGCGCCAATGTGCAAGTCCTCAGAGGGCTCAAGACAAGAACCTTTGATCGACTCAAGAAGTGTGGCGCTGGTTGAATCGACGAGCTCCCTGCCGTCCTCTGGTCAGATCGGACCTCCCCGAGCAAGGCAACCGGAGAGACTCCTTTCTTCCTCGTGTACGGGGCAGAAGCAGTCCTCCCCTCCGAGATCTCCTTGGGCTCTCCTCGGGTCAGGGCGTACTCGGAGGAAGATCAAGAGCAAAAAAGACGCGAGGACGTCAACTACCTTGAAGAGCACCACTGTAGAGCTGCCCTCCATGTCGCCAGATATCAACAAAGCCTGATACGCTATCATCAGCGCCATATTCGGGCCCGGTCACTAGAGGTCGGGGATCTAGTACTTCGCCGCGTCCAGACGCGGGAAGGAAAGAACAAACTCTCCCCCATATGGGAAGGCCCTTACCGAGTGACCGGTGTCTCCCGACCAGGATCAGTCCGACTGGCCGCGGAGGATGGTATGCCGCTGTCCAACGCGTGAAATATCGAGCACCTGCGCAAGTTTTATCCGTGAATGGCCTGGGTAAGGCTTTGTTTACACTTCAGGTCAGCCCCCCGAGTAGTAAAAACAAGTCTAGAGAGTGTTCCGGGTTTGTCGCTTAAACCCTGGTCGCCCCGCTTGGTTCCCGAACCCTGGGCACCAGTCCGGTCAAAGGCCGCCCGAGTAGCCCGGGTGCTTGCATATACGCTCGGAGGCTCCCTTGTATCATAAACTATGTTAATAGTATTATAAGTTTTTCTCAGGAATAGCATGTAAGCTATTGTGGTAGCAGTATTCACCCTGTTTCAAGTATCTTGTTATCTATATTTTCGCTTGTTGGCAAGGGGATCGCTTTCGAAAGTATCAGGCCCCCATGTCCCCGTTGTGCGAGTAGGTCCCGACTGGTCGGGACATGAGAAGTCGGGATGATCTGACCTTTGGTGATGAGCCGTCAGCGCTCGGCCTGGCAATCGCACCCCGAGTTCCCCCGAGTCAGGGCAAATAAGCCCCTGGCCAATGGCGCTCGGCCTGGTCGATTGCCCCGAGCGCTACCAGCTCTCAGAGTATCCGGATAACCCTATCTTTCGTGCTCAGGACCAGTCGGCTGATTCGAAAACCAGTGGATCCTGACAAAGGAAAGCCTTGAAAAGACTCAGGAAGAGACATTCTTGCCCACAAAGGATCATAACCGCCTGCGAAGTTTACAGATAAACTGTGGCGAGGCTCCCGAGTGACATCGCCAATATCAAGGCAGAGACTCAGGACGAAACCGGTATCAATATACAAGAGCAAGAGAAAAGGCACTCGTTGCTACTACTAAGCTAAGTTTTTCGCCGCGTTTCTCTGCTTTAAAGCTTTCTTTTACCGCCTCCGCGGATAGTTTCTCGCGTCAACGATCCCATGCCCCGCTCGTTCGTGAAGCAGGGACGTTCTGAAGTAGCGGTGTGAGTCACGAGGATTATTCCGGGTTGTCGCCCAAAAGCCCTGGTCGCCTCGCCTGGTTTTCGAACCCTGGGCATCAGTCTGGCCAAAAGCCGCCCGGGTACCCTACGCGCTCACATTGGTGCTTCGGAGCACCCCAATAGACGGGCTCGCGACGCAAGGAGTCCGTGTCGCGCGAGAACCTCGCTGCGTAAAAGAGGAACCTGTTGAAACTAAATAAAGAAAAATCATCACGATAAGACGTCCGTTGGTGTCTAAACCACTCGTAAAACCATCCGGAGCACGAGCACTCGGACGAGCTTGCAGGGGCGTCCGACCTCGAAATTGCGCGCTCCCAAGCACCAAAAATCGCCAAGACAATCGGCGCTTCTAGCTTCTCGGGGACATAGAGTCCTCGGGTTACCGAAGTGCGGCATCGTCAAGAAGGTCGGTGCTTCCAGCTTCTCAGGGACATGGGGTCCTCGGGATCCCGAAGTGTGGCATCGTCAAGAAGGTCGGTGCTTCTCGGGGACATGGGGTCCTCGGGATCCCGAAGTACGGCATCGTCAAGAAGGTCGGCGCTTCCAGCTTCTCGGGGACATGGGGTCCTCGGGGTCCTGAAGCACGGCATGTCAAGATAACAAGTTCGAAGCATCCAGCTCTTGGGAGCTGGAGTCCTCGGGGCAGACTGCCCGGGCAAGAGTCGGACGCATCCAACTCTTGGGGGCTGGGGTCCTCGGGGCCGCCAACGAAGGGTCGGCCCGCTCAGGCGGGCGAATCGGACGCGTCTTCGGCAAATCTCAAATTCAACCTCAAAGCTTGAGCAAATCCAAACGTGCGGAGCCAAGTCCGCAACGATAGTCGCATCAGTAGCAAGCTTAAAAAGTGGAGCCAAATCCGCGCTCTACACTTGCAAAAAAAAAGCAAAACAAAATGTGGAGCAAAGTCTGCATTCAAAATCACACAAGTCTTTACAGAGGCTCTCGGGCCTCAACCAAAAGCAAAAACATAGAAGATGCAAAGGGACTGTCTAGTCCCCACCGGCGTCATCATCGGAGTCGTCGACGTCCCGAAAGAAATTTTGGGCAATCTCCTCGGCGACCTCGCGGACGGCTTTGCTAGCGGCTCCTTCCCCCTCTTCGGCGACCTCGAGTTTTGCCGGCTCCAAGGAGAAGTGGAGATCTCGACTGCGGTAGCATGCAAGTACATGCTCCACCACCATGGCAGCCAACTCGCGGCCCTCCCGGACAGCCAAATCCTGCACCGCCGCCTTCAGCGTCTTCAGTCGATCGGCAATCGTGCCGAAGTGGAGGACGAGGTTGCCCAAGGAATCCGGGCCTAACATTTGGTCGACGTGGCCAAGCCCGGCATCTTCGACCGCGCTGTTAGCCCGTCGAAAGATGGTGCGCATCAGATTGGCCGCGTCATCCCGTTCCTTCAGAAGCTCGACGCGGCCCTCTTCCGCCGTCGTCGCCTTCTCCTCCTCGTGCCGCAGTGCCTCCTGCAGATCCTTCACCCACTCCGCCGACCGCCGCTTGGAGACGTTGCCGTCCTCGACGCGCTGCTCCAAGTCTCGAATGCGCCGATCCTTCTCCTCGATCTCTTTTTGGAGTCGATCGGCGGCCTCCTTATGGGCGGCCTCAGCACGCCGCGCCACTTCGCCGTCCAGCTCTTGCGCCCGCCGGTCCAGAGAGGTCTCGCCCTCTTCGAGCTGCCTCTCTCATTCCTCGAGCGCCGCCTCTTACGTGGCAAGCAGCGTCTCTTGAAGAGCGACCTGCTGTTGGCGCCGGACAACCTCTCCCTCGCGGGAGGCGACCTCCTTCTCACGCTCGAGCAGCTCCTCGGCATCATCTATGGCCGCCGCCCGCATCTCCGACACCTCCGCCCTTTCCTTGGCGATATCTTCGACGACCCTTTGGTGCTCGATGCGAGCGACGCGGAGCCGCGCAACGAAGTTATCTTCGACCTGGGCAAGAGCCGCCTCCCGCTCGTCCAGAGCCGTTCTCAGCTCTCTCTCAGGGCCTTTTCCCGCTCCTTCAAGGCTTTTTTCTCCTTGGTGAGGGCGGCCTGGATTTGGTCCAGCAGGCGGTGCGCCAAGCTCAGCCCCCAGACTGGCTCAGCGGGGTGCGAGCTTGCCCTCCCCGAGAACTCCTCGAGTTCAGGGGACTCCTCGCCTCCGGGCGCCAAGTCCCTCGAGGCTCCCGAGCCCCCGAGCTCTCCCTCGGCCCGCACCACCTCGATCTCCGCTCCCGCGCCCTGTGGAGTTGCGAGAGCCACAGACATCTCGGCATCGGCGGCACCAGGAGCAACCGCGACCGTCGGGACAACTTCGGGCGCCGGGGCATCCTCCGTGCTTGGGGCAGCCCCCGCCCGGTTGAAATCTTCGGCCCTCGGGGCATCCTCCGTGCTCGGGGCAGCCCCCGCCCCCTGGAAGTCTTCGGCCCTCGGGGCAGCCCCAGTCCCCGGGGTATCTTCGGTTCCCAGGATAGCCTCCGTGCTCGGGGCGGGCTCGTTCCTCGGACTAGCCTCCGCGCTCGGGGCAGGCTCGCCCCACGAGCTGTCATCCGAGCTCGGCTGAGTCTGGGGGCTCGGGGTCGTTCGAGTCTTCTTGGGCGCCCTGAAATCCAAACAAGAAAGCTCGAGTTAATTCCCGAGCGCAGCATATTCCGTTTTAAAAGTAAAGGAAGCAAGTTTTACGACCTACTTCTTCGAAGGCCCCTGATATCGCCAGCGCGAGGTCGGGACCTGGAATCCCGGGCTTGTCGCCGACGCCGACTCCTTCCGCTTCTTGCTCGCGGCTGCCGGTTCGGCGGCCCCCGAGCTCGGCCGCGCCGCGCCCTCGGCCGGCGCCGGCTGGGCACTGTTTTGCCCCGCGCCGCTACCCCCAGCTCCCTCCGCCATCCGGCGGGGAGGTGAGGGAGGCGGCGGCGGAGATGGCGGAGACGGAGGGGTCGGCGGTCGCGCCTTTTTCCCCTTCGAGTCCGCGGCATCCTCGCCTGCAACACCGGCCCCCGACCCGCCTCTGTCGCCACCCTCACCCTCCGAGAGCACCATGTGGCGGGCCATCCGCGCCGTCCTGGCCGCCTGCTGCGACATCACCCCCCTTTGAGTCGAACTCGGGAGGGATGCCCGGATCTTGTCACGCTTCGCATGAATGCAGAGCGGGAGATCCGGCCGGGACAGCTCGGCGCTCGCGGAGGCTCCAGAGCCCAGTAGGGTCTGCAGCAGCGCCTTAATGGCGTCGAGCGAAAGCTCCCCCGCCAAGCCGGGCTGCGTCCGGCCGAAGTCGTTCACGCCGGTGTACATCCAGGCCGCACGACCGCGATCCCGCAGCGGCGCCAGTCGCCGCCGGATGAAATCCCCGACGACCATCGTCGCCGTGAGGCCTAGGGACTGCAGCAGGTCGTCGTCCTCCGGTATGAACTCCCATGTCCTCCCGTGCAGCTCCGCCGGGCCGTTGGGAAGCTGCAGCCGAAAGTGCGGATCAGTGGCCATGTAGCACCACTGCTAGCGCCAGTCGTCCCACTTGTTTCGCGTCTCCTGCGGAATGTAGGACTCCCCGACCTTCTCCCGGAGCTAGAAATTGCAGCTCCCCACGGTCTCCCTCCGGTCAGAGCCCCGGCTCTTCCCCGCTGTCCGGAGCACGAAATAGTGGCGGAAGAGCGCCACCGATGGCATCACCCCCACGAATATCTCGCAGAGGTGAGCGAAGATTGACAGCATGACGACGGAGTTGGGAGTGAGAAGGATCAGATGGATCTCGTACTCCTCCAGCACCGCCAGGAAGAAGACGGAGAACGGCGACGCCAGACCCGCTGCGACGAAGCTGGAGAAGATAACGGTTTCGTTATCCTCCGGCGCCGGCGGGTGCGTGGCCGGCCGCACCTCCCTGCAGCCCTTTTTCCCCTGCGGCACCAACAGCATCCGCACCTTGTCCATGGCCTCCTCGTTAAGGAGGCGGGACCGGGGGAGAATGCCGGGGGCGACAGCGGGCGGCGGGGAGGAGCGGCCCCCGCCCCCTAGAAATTGCAGGATAAGGTGTTGATGTTCCGCAAAAAACTTGCAATGTATCTCCTCTACCACCCTCACAACAGACAAAGCCCTGCATGCGCCAGTGCTAGCAAAGCCCACAGCGTGTCTGTGGTGCACTCCGTGAGTGTCATAGATGAAGACAAGAAGGAAGATGAGGATTTCTACATGCATGACGATACCAATGAGAATACACAAGATGAAGATAAAAGGAAGGGTGATTCCTCACCACCACTAGCCAGCCAAGATACCCCATATAACAAAGAGGAAGATGCAGACACGGGGAATGACACAAATGAAACGCAGACTTCTGGCGAAAAGAAGGAAGATGCCCCATCTGGTGACGAAAAGATGGAAGATGCCCCACCTAATGACGAAAAGAAGGCACCACCAGGCAGCCACGGAAACACACAACCATCTGGAGACACAAAGGATGATGCTGGCTCATCACTGGCCAACCCATCTGTAGACATGAAGACTGATGCTGACTCATCAACCAGGGACGACAAAATTACCCCGGTTGGCAAGAGGAGGATTCGTGCAGCGGTTCAAAAGGGGCAAGCATTTGTCATGCAGTTCAAAAGACGCAAGTTTATGTTTGTCAAGATAAATGATAAGGTCTACAAACTTTGCTCGAACCAGTAAGTTTCTGGAGACTTGTATTTGATTATATACTGAGTTGTGGAACTTGCTATACTGACTGATATCATGTTTTTAATTGTAGAAGCGACACACAGGTGTTCAGTATGGGAGAGACTAAGATGAGTGGGGCTGAACTGGTAAGGTCCTTACAGGGAGGTGCCGAGGCCATGGGCGTTGTCAGGGCATTCGTCCAATGCCTCAAGCATGATGATCAAGATAACAAGAACAACGGCTGTAGGATCTTTCTCCCGCCACAGGACTTGGTAAGTTTTCTGCAGTGAAACTGTGAGATGTATGGTTGCAGCATTAGTCCTATGGTTGTAGCATATGGCTTGTACGCATGCAACATAGAGTATTTATTTTACTCCTAATGCTCATAAACTAAAGAAAAAGGAGCAAAATAACTTGCACTTATTGTTTTGCCCTAAGTGCAGAACTGCGAAGAAATTGTGAAAGAGATTGTAGCTGCACTCCCCAAAACTGAAGCCCCCAGAACCAAAGCCCCCAAAGGCAAAAAACTGAACCAGAGATTCGTAAGTAGTGCAGCATCAAAAAATCTGAGTGAACGCACCACAGACGCGCTGTGGGCTTTGCTGGCACTGGCGCATGTAAGGCTTTGTCTGTTGTGAGGGTGGCAGAGGAGGTACATTGCAAGTTTTTTGCGGAATATCAACACCTTATCTTGCAATTTTAAGGCACAGCATTTTCGCGGCATGGTGGCGTATGGCGTAGAGAGCGAGAGGAAGAGTTTTGAGCAGGGAGACGAAAAGGCGTAGCAGAGGCAGGTAGCGCAGGGAAGAAGAAGAAGTCGTGAAAGGCGTGGAAAGGTGGAGGCGTACGGGTGACGGAGCATTTAAAAGGTTGGAAGGATTTCGAAAAAGCAGCGGAAAGGCTGCGACACTTCGTGCGCCGCGCGGTCGTGGGGGACGGCTCGGTTTTCGTAACTGATTGCGCCCCTCCACGAGGTGCGAAAACCGGAGCGGTTCCCCCCGCGCGCCGCGCGCGGAGGTCGAAACGTCTTCCCCGCAGGTTTCCTTAAATGGGCCGCCATCTCCGTTGGCCCAAAAGAGTGTTGGGCCCGCTCCCAATCTTGTCCCCTTTCTGGGCCGGCGCTTAGGAACAGGCCCGGGGGCTACTGTCGGCGGTACGGGAACTAGGGTTCTCTAAGCCGTTGGCAAAAGGGCCAAACTTGGTGCCACGTCGCCAAGGGCGTGAGAATCGAGAGTATACGCTCGGGGGCTCGGTGTTGGGCCCGCTCCCAATCTTGTCCCCTTTCTGGGCGGCGCTTAGGAACAGGCCCGGGGGCTACTGTCGGCGGTACGGGAACTAGGGTTCTCTAAGCCGTTGGCAAAAGGGCCAAACTTGGTGCCACGTCGCCAAGGGCGTGAGAATCGAGAGTATACGCTCGGGGGCTCGCCCCGAGCACTATGACCGCTTGACCCCTCCTGTTTTGGTCCAGTGGCCCACGTGCAGCAAGCTGGCGAATTTGTGGGCCCAGGGGTCGCCGAGCTCGGGAGCCTCGCGCACCTCCTGTCTCTCCCACGGTGCCACGTGGCAAGGCGCCCCCGAGCACTCCTCGGGGGCCCTTCCCCGAACAGTCCTCGTGGGTCCTTCGACCAATACACGTGGCGGGAGTTCAGCGGCGCCCTTCGTAGGGCCCCGGCGGGCCCTTTCCACGTGTCTCATCGGGCGTATTTAAGGCCTGTCCGGCGCATTTAATGCCTGTCAGCAGGCATGCCTACTCTAGGCCCAAAGCGGGCGTCCCCCGGCGTGATAAGGCCTGTCAGTTATCATCTGACATACTTTATGACTTTCGGATGCGGTACGGCACGCCCAGGTGCATCCTTTGGGTCCGTGGGACCCGGGTGGTTGCTGCCGTGGCAGGGAGCTTGCCCGTTAAGTCTTCTCCAGCGCGTTTCAACCCATCGTAAAGACCCGTTTCCCAAGGACGGCTTGTCAGCAAAACATCCCCTCCGCAGCAGCCTTCGGCGGTCGACGTGGCGTGCCCACGCCCCCTACGTAAGCAGCATGCCTGCTGCATTTAATGCCCTTCGGTCACTGTGGTAAACCCCCAGGTATATAAGGGGAGAGCCGAGGCCATGCAAAGGGTTGGATCTTTTTTAGTCCAAACTCCTCTTGAGCTAGCAAGAAGAAGAAGATCGGGGCTCCCAGCAATCGAGCTAGGGGCTACCTCTGTAATCTCTAAAACATTAATACACCCACCAAAGCAGGACTAGGGTTTTTACACCTCAACGGTGGCCTGAATCTGGGTAAATCATCGTCTCTTTTTCCTATCGTTTAACCCGGCCTAGATCGATTGTAGCTCCTGTTCCAGCTCCTCCCCAGCCGAATCTCAAAGGGGGGTCCTTCCGGACCACCGACGCCGGCGTTTGTACGTCGACAGGACGAGTCCGGTCAGGGCTAGTAGATGGGAGTCCGAACAGAAGGAGATTAAGAGAGTCTTTTAGGGAATAGTACTATATTGCGTTAGGGAAGGCCCGAGGGCTACACATCCATTATATAACGATGCTATGTATCTCACAATGAGGCAAGCAAAGAAGAACCAATCTATTCTCTCGCAAATCTTCTCTCGTCTCCTAACCTATGTCTTCCTAATCTCCTACAGCCATCCTGTCTAGCTATCTTCAGCACGGTAGTTATCCCGTTGTGCCTTCTCTCGTCTCCTAACCTATGTCTTCCTAATCTCCTACAGCCATCCTGTCTGGCTATCTTCAACACAGTAGTTATCCCGTTCTGAATCAAGGTTGACAGCATATGGGGTTTCTCATGATATATCTTATTTTTACAGAAAGCAGTTAAGCTTTTGCCTGTCAAACCATTACTTCGTAAGGTTAGTGTCATGGTAAATAACTCTGAGCTGTATGCAGTATAGCAGAAAGTTTTGGATGGCTAAGTTTGTTAACAAGTGGTAAACAATGTAGAGATCAAGAAATCGATTAATTCATTTGTGCAAATGGCATAAACTGACCTGACAACGACAAGTTGCTCGGGGACCAACCTCTCCTACATCAAGCACAGAGGCAACCTGGCTTCCTCGCTCCTGTGTCTCCCACCATTCCTTATCCATGTGATGCACATTTGACTTAGAGGTGTCGTGATGTGTAACAAGTGAAACCTCAGGGGAACCAACATTGTCCACAAAACCTTTCATCTGTAAATCCTGAAGAGAAAGATCTTGTTTGGCCTTTTGGTTGGACAGTGGCTGCTTCAAATTGGTTTTATTTGGGTGGTTTAAATGACCACGATTGATGTCCAAGCCATTCAGGCCTAAATCTCCATTAGGCAGTGCCTGGTGATCAGGCTCTTGAGGCAAGAGCAACGGAATGTCCTGGCATGATGCTGGTGCTGTCAAGGAGCTTAGCCTCCTAACTTTGATATCCTTATCTTGAGTCTGTTTACTCTCTGTCTCACCATTTGTTTCTTTGCTTTTGCCCATGTAATGGGGAATTACCATGTGATGATGAGGCATGAGTAAGGGAATTGCTTGCTCATTTGGTGCTTTATTCCTCTACATAAGGTGGGATTGTCAAGTTCCAACAATGAGTAATAAAGATGAAAAATATTTCTACAGTCAGTAGACTGACCTTTGCATAGTTCCAGCGCTGAACAAAATGCCTTGCTACATCTCGACATGCTGGACCATAAAGAGCACATTGAACATCATGCCAGGGCATGCGAGGAAACTTAGTACGATCAAGCTCATCTTTCATTGTGTCCTCCCAAGAATTTGGCTCAGATTCCCTTAAACAAAGTAAAACAATAAGATATGGAAACAAACCCAATGACTTACTAAAAAACATTACGCCTCAAATCCAAGCTAAAAATATGATGAACACAAAAATTACCTTGGGTTGTAGTAATCCTTTCCTGGCCATGTTGAAGGAGGACAATCCATTACTTTGTGCTCGGGAGTATCATAACGACCAAAGCATAAATCAAGACCTCCAATATAGCATACTTGATTATCAACAATAACAATTTTCTCATGGTGAGACCTTCAAGCCATAGAAAAGAGTTGAACTATAAGAATTTAATCAACTGTTACAACAGATAAACAAATCTAAAGTTCTCATTATACCATAAGTATATGCCAGTTGAGAAATGATCAGGGTAGCGCAGAACTTTAACATTCTCATGAATGTTAAGCAGCCTTCGTTTACTGTACATGCTGTTAATTTTCAATGCAAGAGAAACTTCCTTGTACAGAAGAATGTAAATCTGCAAAACAATATCACATTTCTTAGTTATCTGAGACTTAAAGTTGATATGCCTGATTACTTTCATAAATTAGTATCTAATTTGTGCTAACACATTACTTGCAAAAGTTGAATGCTTAGATAGAAGAGTACTATCCTGATAAGCAAACACTGTTCAGTGTCTGTAAAGAAATGAAATATATCGGCACTCTCTCATGGTATTATGTTCTTACCCCTCTGGCCAGTCTCATATCTCAAAATAATGAGAAAATCCCCTCTATGCCACCGAATAACTCTTCAATCCCTGCTTTGCCACCGAAAAACTTCTTATTCCTTGTATGCCACCGGGTTGCGAAAGTGAGCCCTTTATACCATCGTCAAGGCATCCCCATCAGTAAACCACTGTTAAACGTATGTATCGTCTCTCTTCTTCCTCTTTCTTCCTCCTCTCTCACTAGTAGTATACTAGCCACAATAACTGCATCAGGCCTCTCGCTCTGGCACTCCCGGAAAATGCAGAAAGCCTTGTCATAGCATGCATGCTGCACGCGACCAGAGATAATGAGATTCCAAGAATTGACCCCCAGCTTGACATCCCCCAGCCACATTACGTCAAACAGATGCACCACAGCACCAAGGTCACCAATTTCGCATAAAACCAGACAATAGCAAGACTACTCTACAGTGCAGACACAAAGTACACAATGCAACAAAATTCTAACAGTTTATCTGATTAAGGACACCATAAAAGAATCATTTACCTGTACACCCTGCTTTGCCCTTGATTCCAGAAGAATATCAAGCCTAGATGACCCATGATAGTGGAAAGGGCGTCGAAGATACAATTCTGGGCAGAGCCACCAGTCAGTAATGAATATCTGCATTCAATATTTAGTTATATTCCATGGCACAGCCAAGATTTCAATTTTCTGCAGAAACTGTAGTGAAATTGATGAAAAGCTGACCTCTGATTTGGCTTCCTCAATGGAAGAAGCAATAGCCTCAAACGCAGCTTGCCCATCTATAAACCATTGTACGATACTACCATCTTCGGTCAAGCCCCTAGGTGGTGCAAACGAACCAAAACGATGAGGGTGACACCAGCCCTCTGGAAGGCGTCGAGCAGCATTTATTGCAGTTACCCAATCTTTTACCTTAGCAGAACTTCTTGTTCTCAACTTTATTGTCCGTCCCCCAGAAGATACCTACCACAAGGAACAGTACTAACAAACTTGGACTGAAAAGACAGATACCTTATCTATTCCTTACTACCACGTTGCTTTCCCATAGAAAGATCAAGGCCACTGTCTAATAAGCGCTTAAGTAATTTTTGTTATCTCTTTTATTGAGTTACATAAATGCAATGTCAAAATAAATAAAGAATATTTAACATTAATTTCTACAAAAAAATTATAGGACAGAACATGGACAGCTTATCTGACATTTGTACATGGAAGGAAGGACAAACATGACGAAGGCAGAAAAAGTGAGAAATAGACTGGTTGTGGCAGTTTCTCAATAATAAAATACAAGTCACAGAATGATTTCATACAGATTCAACTCCTAGGAGGGAGCTCACATTCTGCCAATGCGATCCCCATCATGCTCTAAAGAAGGTTCCTCAAGAGATAGCCTCAAGTGCTTCCACTCTATATTGTTGAAAGGAATTTCTGATCATACAAATGAAGTACACCGCGGGGGGTGGGGGTGGGGGGTGTTTAGAGCCCCCTGGACTAATTAATATTAGATGCAAGTATTGGTCAACTCCATAAAAAAGGCAAAGGGGACCAAAAGCTTCTAATTATTGGTCTTAAAACCTACAGAAACAGACCCAACATTCAACAAATCTTGAACACACATTCTTGGTTTTGTTAAAAGGAGAAAAAGCACCCCAATTTGAAGTTAAGCACATAGCAGGCAAAACACGATCGGAGTGACCGATGTCTTCCTATGTAACATCCTAGTCAGACCATGTCACCACCTTAAGCCTAAATATGTCCGCAATCCTATATAATGGATTTAAATGTTACATCACAACAAGATTTTACAATTGCCGCCACAATCCTATAATCCTAACCGAGAATACTTTGTTTTGACTGGACTTAAGTTTATCTAGGTAATAAGTTAGGCTAAAGAGGTCCTTGAGTCAATTAAGTCTTAAAATTAAGGGAAACACACTTAACCTTTTTTACTGTTTCATTTGATGGAGGTCTCAAGCTGTGTTACCAAGTTATATAAAAGGGAAAGAGGTACCTCAAATCCAAAATGCAAAGGATTGTGTTCCTTGATCTCCTTTGCTAGAGTGATTTGGCCTTCTCCATTTCTATCCATGTGAGGTGACACATCAAAGATAACTATATCCAGAAGCTTTGGATCAAATGGATCTTGGAGCAAAGCCAAAAATCCTGGCTTCAGTACAGCCCAAACCTATTAAGAAGTGTTCGATTTCACAGCTCAAATATAAGGATGGAATCATGGTAAGATACAAAACATAACCATAGTATATTGCTCTATACCTTTTGCCAGCTACTACTGCAGAAACTAAAACAGCTTGATGAACAGCACCTCTCTTTACTGCCAGTGTCAATTTTTGGCAAGTGTCTAACTGTAACATAATCTTCCTTTAGCTTAGGCCCATACTCTGGTAAAAACGACAATAGCGAGACTTCCAAAAATTTGCAAACCTGCATTTTAACAGATGTTAAAGTACAAAACAAAGGAGCAGCAGGATGATCCATTCTACATAGGCAATGTTTTGTGATATATAGACATTTCAATAAAAATTAACATAATTAAACTACAAAGACAAATGCTTTTGGGTACCTCTCTTAGGTTGACAATATCCAAGTTCCCTAAGAAATGGTTCAGATATTCTTGCATGGCAACCTTTGCACGATCAGAAATGGACTGCTGACGACCAAGAGCTGGTCGAATGACAGGCAAAACAGCCCTCGAGGGAACATTTCTGCAATAATAGTTTAAGTTAATTTGAAACAATATGCCTGAGTGAACTTGTGGGAAGTCTGCTACAAGCACACCAATATACTGTTTGCAACGATTTCATCATTTAAGTGTCCATCTCTGTTTTAGTTCATTGAGACCAACATCATTAACAAGGACAGCAATGTACCTATTTTTTACAGAGTGTTCATCATGTTGTGAAGGAACATGCACATCATCTGCTTCTTCATCATCATGTACAACTGGCATATGCTCCCCAATTCCCAAATTTTGAAGCCATTCTTTGACCTTTAGTAAGAAGAAGACAAAGTGGAGAATTGTTCACTGCTTCATGCAGATATGAATTGGTAGTCAAATAAAAAGAGTGGAAAAGATCAGAAGAAACCCTCATTTT
The DNA here is from genome assembly GCA_019208055.1 of Stipa capillata. Lineage (NCBI taxonomy): Eukaryota > Viridiplantae > Streptophyta > Magnoliopsida > Poales > Poaceae > Stipa > Stipa capillata. Next base: position 100,942 of record JAGXJF010003477.1, read on the forward strand.
TAGAATGCATCTTTACGACAAATTTAATGTTTACCCAAGTAAGTGAGAAAAGGTAGAACACATGGCCAGTGAAGCGCAAAACAGTAAACCAGGGGCAATTTAAATATTATAATATTATTCGAATATTTAATTTGTAAACTTATTAGAAATGAGAGAAAAATGTTGCAACAGTTCTTCAATGGTAACACATATTTGTGATGTGCAATTACAGCATTCAGTGTTTCACCAGAAAGGTCACATAAATTCAAATAGAGCTAAACTTAATATGGTTACGTGACCAACCTGTTCCTGTTTCTCATGGAATTCTTCAAGAAATGCACGTCTCTTCAACGTAAAATGTAGGTACATAACCTGTGAGGCCTTCTTATATAGAAGCCACCTAAACTGATAGAAAAACTAGTTAAAATTATTAAATGAAGATAGCAAGCTGTGGATAGTAAATCAGTAGACATATGATTTTTTACAGCAAAGGCAAACCATGTTCCCTTAGTGAAAAGAGGTTACAGAAAGCACTTCCATAGGATCAATTTTTTACAGCATCTATCAAATAGACATATCATCAGTTCTGCATTTTCCCATGATGTAGCTTTACTATTTATCCTGCGATACGGTGTACGTGAAAGTAGGGTATTTTCTGCTAACACGAGCAGAAGATCAAGTGAATACAGGGAAGGGGAAAAACTGAACTGACAACTTGCATAAAAGTATTACATTTGGCATCTCAATGTCAATGTACATGAAGTAACTGGGCCAGGAGGTTCCAATCATAAATAATGTGCCAAAAGAATGATTATTCCAATAGCAGGCGTCAAATCTGTTTGGAAATTAGGATTCATGTTACACCCCACCCACTACAAAGTTCATATTAGGACAATGCCACCGCAAAGACTTCATTTGGACTTAGGAGAAGTGCCGCTCCAGGCCACCATCCTCAAGTTCACATCTAGCAACAAGCATCCAAAACTCCCATCCAAGGAATAGACAGGGCCATCTGGAACACAGGAATTTTGGATGAAACTTTCCATTCCATTAGCTCTCACTATATGTTTCATTTTCCTACATCGTTCTTGTGTTTCGAACCTTCCTTTGGGCCTTGACAACAGAAAAGTTAGCTGAATTCCACATTAGTACAGTGATTCGGCCTTAAATGGCCCAAAAAGGACACCAAAAGTTTATGCCAACCAACATGGAATCTAACCGCCGACGCAAACAATTTGCCAGTATTTGCACCAAACTGGTGAAATTCAGCCCACAAAGCGAGGGAAACGAAGCGCCAGCCACCCTTTAGTGTAATCATTGAGCTACTCACTGACACCATTGCTAGGCCCAGAACAGAAAGCGCTCCCCTTTCACCCTTTCTTCTTCTGTTCTTGGAGCAGTGGAGGTAGAAGCTCCCTGAACCTTAACCCTCCTAACGTCTTCTATTTAGAAAAAAATCCATTGGAGATCAATCAGATTACCTAATGCGCAGGCATCGGAGAAATAAATCATCACCAAACAGCCAATTCACGCAACAATTCTACACGGCCAATGCCAAGCACCACGGACGCCGCCCAATCCAACCCATAGCACCCAATCGCGCATCCACAGCCACGAACTGAGAAAACAGGCCCAGAATCCGAAGAGGAGGAGGCCACGGACCTGCTTGTACTGGACCTCGATGGTGTAGGAGAGCAGCATGGGCGTGATGTCCCCGGCGTCGGGGCGCGACACCCCCACGATCCTGGCGCGCGGCAGCTCATCGAACACCAGGGCAGACTCCGGCAGCCGGAACGACGCCGCCGCCGCCGCAGCGTCCCCCTCCGGCTCCGGGGGCATCCGCATGTACCTCTGCCCGTGGTGCAGCTCCCCCTCCTCCTCCTCGTCGGGTCGCTCCCGGCTCATAGAATCCGACGCCGCGAACCGCGATCTCCGCTCGGTGTTTTTATCAGGAGGTCCCCTGGGGATTTGATTGCGAAGTGTCGAACGCGGAATATGAAATCTGAAGGGGCAGTTTGCTGGAAGGGAAGAGGTGACCGGCAGGTAGAGGTGTGGTCTGTGGTGTGCCAAATTTGGGTTTTTCCTTTCTGCTTTCGATCTCTGATCTACTTCAGGGTCGGGGTTCAGGAGCACTCGGAAGTCGGAAGTGCATGAGTCGGTGGACAGATGGACGTGTTTGCCCCGGCCGCTGGTGAGGCCCGCTGTCTGACGTGGCAAGGGACAAGGGTGCTGTGCGTCCGAGGCTGTCCTGCATAGAGCAAGAGTGTCACTTGTGAGGGGTGTCCGCCAAATCACGTTACTATTGCTCAAATTGTCCATGTACTTCACAGACACTCCGTATCTTCTTCACAAACACGTAGTCATCGTTTCAAATCTAGCGTACCAACGGCTAGCTCGCGGCAATCATACCATTAATTGGTCCAGACATGCACGGCCATGTCCCATGGACGAGAAAAGGCTATTACGGTCAAAAAGTCCAAGCAGGAGTTCCACTCGTCTTTCTTTAAGCAGAAGTGGTGTTCCAGTCCAAATGAAGAAGTATTAATTTGAGAAGCAAAATGCGAGTTAATTAATCGAGTTCACTCGTATGCATGACATGGACCGAGCGGATCACATGAAGGCCCGCGAGAATATGCGGAATTTTGTGCCGAGATCATTCCTTCAAAGATACCGTCCGGGACAAGTTGCCCAAATGATTTGGCGATCGGAGCGACACACATGTAGCTTGATTGATTGGGCGATTGGCTTTACGTGAGGGAGATTGCCAGATTGGAACATGTCTGTCCTGCGCCGAATTAATGTTTCCTTATAAGTAGTTGCTTTACGGTGAAAGCATCCTGTTTGCTTTGTTTTTTATTATACAGATATTATTGTTTTCTTAGGAAATACAGATACTATAAATAGGACCCTGAAAAGAGAAGAGAAAATATAGGTTAGCATGTTACGTGAGTATATACTATGGAATTTTCGAGATGTGGTTAGCTGGCCTTTATCTTGTTGGGTAACTGTTTCTCTGACTACCTTTATCTTTTGCTGGAAAACTGTTTTTCTGACTTCCTATTGACCTTTTGCGGGTAGTCGTGTATCGATAATCTTTCTTAAATCTTAATTCAAATCTACATATATCAAGGTCGTTTCAACGGAAAATTCATGGTAATATTTATTTGCCATCTTTTGTGTTAGTATTATTTACTTACTAATCCCATTTGCCAAAATACACCTTACAATTTACAATGACCAGAGTAGCACCTTGGACTGTATTAATCGTATATTTATCCCATGAGACAATGTGTTTGTAACCAATTTAAGACCCAGCTGATAGGAAACCTTTTTTAACACGTACGCTATGTGAAGTTTTTTGGACTAATGATTTATTTTTAACGCACATAGTATCCCATCACTACATTTTGTATTTATTTGTATTTCACATCTTTGACTCATTTTTGCATGTGGTATTTTTTGAAATATGTCACATCAATCCTATCATGTCTTATAGTGGAGAAGGTTTGTTGGGATCAGATAAAAACACCTTTTTCATCGACTTTTCTCAACAAAACTTCTGTTCTTCCTCAAACAAAAGCACATCTCTTCCTTTAGAGCAGACTAGGTCATTGTTGAACACCTCCGATGGCTGTGCAGGTGAATTATTGTTGATGCCTTCCTCCTCCTCCTACGCCACCATGCACTTCCGCTCCTCCAGCCTTTCCACTTGTTTCAGCGAGCTGCCTGCCCAAATCTCTGTGCTGCTTCTTTTTTCCTAAATCATGCTCTGGAGATTTGACATACTTGAGATCCTAGGTTTGTTGCTTTTTATTGTGAGTTGGAATGTGTAGATCCGATCATAAGTTTTGGATTTTTCTAGAATCATGAAGATTTTCTGCGGTTCATGAGATTTGGTTCAAGCATCTTTGGTTATGATTCGAACTGTGCAACTTTTTTTTGATACTCCAAAAGATTATTCATATTCCAAGACCTTGTTCAATTTGTTCATGTTTTTTCTGTTGAAGGACCGAGTGTGGAGAAATGGTGAAGAAAAATGTTACGGTAATTTGTCATTTCATGAATTTGTTCCCAAGCGTCATGTTGAAACTCCCCGCAATCATTCTATTTTTGCATCCTAATTGCGTCTTAATCATGTACACCAAACGTCATGTTCAAAACTCCCTGAAATTTGATGAAACATGATGAAATATGTGTAAAATAAAGGATAAAAATATCTAGTTTTGAGAAAGATAAATAAAAACTGTAGCCCATTCATGAAATATACATGAAACATGAAGAACCTCGGCAAAACCTTAGTTAAACATGGTGAATCATGACGAAACAATTTCCAAATCTGTATGGATCTCGACGAAACTTCTATGTAACACTTAGGGAAGTCGATGGAATCAGAGTGAAACCCATATAAAACATGATGAAACCCTATGAAGCGCTACAAAGTATGGTGAAAATCACCAAAAGTTCCATAAGAATTCATGAAACATTTGTCCAACATAACCAAGCAACCAAGCATGTATGAATCATGTGTGAAACCTACAGATGACCTACTAATTGTTCATGAGCATAATTGTCCTCTCTTTTTCAAATTTGAACAGTTTCACGTTGGTTTCATTGGGTTTCAAATAAAAAAATCATTTTTCAGATAATGAAACCAAATTGATCTCATTTTGAAGATCTCCTCACAACAAACACAACCGTTCAAACAAGTCTTAAATTAGACTTTTGGTTCAAAAGATTTTAGTCATTTAAACTTTTTGCATGAAAAATTAAATGCCCGACTTGGAGTGGAGAGGGATAATCTAGGTGGAGGGGAGCATAACATGTACGCGGTGGTTGTATGAAGGAGAGAGAAAAGTGAAACAATGCACATCAACTCTCACCTTCGTATGGGTCCCTCAAACATATAGCACACTAATCATTATCTACAAATAGGACAATGTGCATACGTTGAGAAGAAATAATACTGCAGTATTACAACTTGGGGAGAAAAATACATCACACATCCATAGAAAAGATAGAGGGTGGATTAGACTGTGACATGTGGCATGTATGATAAAAGATCCGCATCCCCCGGCTGAAGCCAAGTTCCTTAGCCCAGGTAGAGAGAGCCTAGAGTTTGGGTAGTTTACCATTTGCCGATTTTGCTCTTTCCCCTAATCAATCATATCATGTCCCAATTCCCTTACTGAGGACGATTTTCTTTTCAGAAACTGAGAACCTTCTGACCTTCAGTCCTAGGATAGGGCTCAAACAGTAACAGAGTTAGAGAACAACACTTGCTCATTGCAGATTAACCAAATCCCATGTAGATGTAAGTTATATGCTGCAATGTGCATTCCAAAAGTGACCAGAGCAGGGCAGAGATTGAGCATCTCGCTCCACATTGTAGCTCTCTATTGTAGTTTTCCATGCCCTCACCTTCCTTCCCTTCACCATCTCTTGCCAGAGCTCCCAAACCCTAGCCCCAGCCACCATTTTTCTCCAATGCCTCACCGGCGACCTCGGAGCTAGCGAAGGTGGCTAGGGTTGATGGACAGCCCTTTGTCCTCGGAGGCCAGCTCTTCTGGGCATTCCTTCGCCGACGCCATCCGGTCAGTGTGGAATGGCAAGGCCTTGCAGCTCTCGCCTTTGAGTTCCGACGAATCCTCCAGCGAGTGCATGGGGCCACCCCTGGTGAGGGCACTGGCACCTAGCGGGTTCATGGCAGTTGTGCACCGATCAGCTTCCGGGCCTTCACACTGCGAGCTCGCCCCTTCTCCAGCGGGCCATCGGGATGCGTGGCTACCTCCTCCCCGTGGACGTGTCTCTGCCTCCCCCGCGGCTGGTCGGCATGATGCTCGCCACCCTTCTCGTGGAGGCTGGGATCCGGCGCTCCTCGACCAGGCGAGCACTCTGGTGCCGCGGTGCCGACAATCGACAATGGCTGGAGACCCCACGCCGCCACCGTCGGCGGCGGGCTAAGAGGAGCCCCCCCTCCTAGACCGGCCGGGTCGCTAGCTGCGCTCGGTGCCTGCCGACCGCGCGCAGCTTCAACTGTTTGCAGGCCAACCATGCTGCAATGCAGGAACAAGGCTTGCTGCCTTCAATGCAAGAGGATGACCCATAATCGTGCCAGCGACTGCAGGAGGCCCCGTAGCCCCATGGGCAACGCCGACAGCTCGCCACCTTGCTGGCGGCAGCACCGGTGGGGGACTGCGCCGCCCTTCCCTCTCGCCTTGTCGCCCTGGTCTACTAAAATAACTGTATAAAGATCCACTAAAATAAAGGGCTCAATTTAAACTATAACTGAATAAAGATCTACTAAAAAAATGAAGGGCTCAATTTAAGTAAACTAAAAACTTATCCCTTCGCACGTCTTCTCAACCGAACAAACATCCAGCTGATTTAAATGGAAATTAGGAAAGCTCCGATTCTTATTTTTCCAGGAGGTGCACGAAAGCTAGGAATTATCTCCTGAGGTATTGGTTCCTGCTTTGCATGTTCTCCTGATTTCTGTCCACGCATTCCATACAAGAATTTGCTCACCAAGTCTTTTTCTCTTGGATGCCCTCTCCTGCATGCGCCATGTAAAAGTGTGACACCGGTATTTATTTTGTTATTGCGATTATGGACTCTCCTGTACCCTGATGGTGTTATGCCATGACACGCGTGATATCAGGCCCACACAATATATGCATGCGTCCATCTTTGCCTGTGTGTAACTAAATTTTATGCACTGTAGTCTCTCTGCACTCCTTGCTAGGCCGGCCACCCTCTCCTCCCTCATGACCGTAGCAGGTTGTTCAATGCAACAGTGTAATTAAGAAATTAAATTAAATCCAACCTCACCTCCTTAACAGGTCCAGAATGAAGTAACATCAACACTTGACGATACCATGACCGTGTCACGTCACCGATGGATATTGTGACCTGCTGGGAGAAGGGGGATTCGGTAAGGTTTACAAAGGAAAATTAGATGATCAACATCCAGTAGCGGTAAAGAATTACCAAAATGGAACCAAGAAAGAAGAGTTCGCCAAGGAGGTCATAGGGCACTCCCAGATAAACCACAGGAATGTTTTCAGACTGTGTTAGGTTGCTGCACGGAGGAAAATGCTCTTATGATCGTTATGGAGTTTGTCTGTGATGGAGACCTCTACAGCATACTTCACTGCAGTAATGCTAATGGTCCTGTTTCCTTCTCTTTAGATAAACGTTTGCATATTGCCATCGAGTCAGCTGAAGCACTATCATACATGCATTCAATGTATAGTCCTGTTCTTCATGGTGACATTACACCTGCTAATATACTAGTACATGAAAAATCTTAGGCCAAAGATATCGGATTTTGGAATAGCAAGATTGCCTTCTGCTGATGAGGCCCAGCGTACCAGATCTATCATCGGTTGCATAGGTTACATGGATCCTTTGTTCTGTCAGAGTAGGATTCTAACTCCAAAAAGTGATGTGTACAGTTTGGAGTCGTTTTGCTGGAAATGATCACCCGAAGAAAGAGGCAGACAGGAATACCAACCTTACTCGGAGTTTCACTGAGGCCCTCAGAAAAGGGAAAAAGCTGAGACAAATGTTTGATGAGTGCGAACGAAAAAAAGAACACGAAGTTGCTTGAAAATGTTGCAAAGCTAGCAGCCGAATGCTTGAAAATGGAGGATAAAGTGCGTCCAGAAATGGTTGAAGTAGCAGATAGACGTAGGGCGATTAGAAAAGCTCTCCAGCAGAGCAAGGGTGGAAGCTCTACAGGTAATAGGGATTTTTTAAAAAAATTAAAAAGACTCCTTTTCCGAATAAAATGGCAATTTTAATATTTTTCTATCTTCAATTTATATTGGTCTCTAAACTCCTTTTGCGAATAGGATGGCAATTTTGTGTGACATAAGGCATTTTCCCGTACATATTTAGTTTGCTAAACAGCACAACTGAAGAAACAAAAGTTTCTTCGACACCTCATCAGTTATCATATTAGATTTTTTTTAATTCAATTCCCCAATGCAGGCAGCATCTATGAACTTTCCACAAGAGGAAAGGCAGCGGATGTGCTTCCCCCAACACCTACTAGCCCTGACAACCCCACTGGCAAAACTCCACTAACTGTGGTATTACCGACCATTTCCCTGGATGAACTGAAGGCAATAACAAGGAACTTCAGTGATGATGCTCTAACAGGAGAGGGCTCACGCGGTAGAGTTTCCTTCGGAGTGCTGAGAAATGGACAGAAATCTCCGGTAAGAAGCTCGAACCTGATAGAAAAATTTATTTGGAGGCCGTAGCTATGTGCCTTGCCTTTTCTCCATTTCAGCTAATGCTCTTCATTTATTAGTAGTGCAGCAAGGGCTTGCCTTATATAATTGTTGACTTCTGTTGCAGGTTCCAGCTGTTTCAAGATTGAAACACGCCAATGTTATCCAACTAATCGGATACTGTGTCGAAGCAAACGATTGTGTTCTTGCTTACGGGGCTCCTTGGACGACATCCTTCACGGTGAGGAGTAATAAAATATTTTTATTTTTTTCGAGAACATGCAGGATATCTTTGTCCTTTGTATTACAAAATAGTTCGACAATACAATGTTTACCCAAAAGAACTCACCCTCTACAAGACATTTTACTTTGAGAAACTCTTAATTGGTCACTTGCGTGCATTCTGGTATGTGCATCTACACAATAGCGTGAGACATGTCGAGATTTTAGATCACTTCTTTTGATCACAATGCTCAGCTTCTCCGAATATAGCCCATCAAAGAAAAATTCACAAAATAGTTTCGCAAGCAAAGCTGATATTGCTTTAGTATATGATCACAGGCAAAAAGGGTGTTAGTGGAGCCCATTCAGGACCAGTTCTATCATGCAGTAGCTAAACTGTCAATGTCATTAAATATGCAGGTTAGATCAAGGCAAAAACAAGGGGATAAATGGCATATTTGGCAGGCCGACTCCGGTCAATGCCGGATCTAGCCGGGCTGTTCTCGCAATGACAAAAATAACAGGGCGACACGCGGGACGAACGACACGTGGCTAGCATCGGATTTGCTCGGAGCGACGCACCAGTGTCGGACCTAGCGAATCTGACACGAGGGCGTCGGACCGCTCGAGTCCGACACACGAGCGTCGGAGCGCCCGAGTCCGACACACGGGCGCGTCGGACTGCCCAAGTCCGACTCAGGAGCGCGTCGCATCGCCCGAGTCCGACACTCCGACAGGCGCGTGTCGGATCCACCGAGTCCGACGGGCGACCCGATGCGACACGCGGCGACTGTTTCAATTTTTCTTTTACTGTTTCAACTTTATTCTTTTACTGTTTCAATTTTTCTTTTACTGTTTCAATTTGTCTCAACTTTTCCTGGCTTTTGCCAGACAAATTGATCACGGGAGCACTGAATTTATTCGCTTCCCGAGCGTCACTAAACCCCGCAGCTCATTTCTCTCACTCTGGCGTCGGTGCTTCTTCCCAATTCTTGATTTCTTATGTTCTTGTCCAGAGGCAAAAGAAAGAGAAGTAGAACACTTGAATTTATTCCCTTCCCAAGAGTACCTGAAGCCCCGCAGCTCATTTCTCTCAATCTCGCGTTGCTGCTTCTTTCCGGCTCCTGATTTCTTATGAGAAAGAGAAGTATAAAGAAGAGAAGAGGATTGGTAAGTAAAATTTAATTTAGCTTTCTATTTAGCATATTGTTATCTCTCTCATCATCCCTGCCCCTCTGAAATCTCACTCTCTTCTCTCTTCACTTCACTTCAATTCTCCAGTAGCTTGTTGTACTCTTCTCCATTCATTTGCTGCTAGAAGTGGTCTAGAGAAAGAACAGAAAGGAGAAAAGGATAGAAGAAAAAATGAGGTAAGCAAACTTAAAATTAGCATTTCATTTAGTAGAATATATTGTAGATCAAGTGACAAGCTTGAAGTGGAGGTAATTTTTTCAATAATGATAATGATAAGTTGTTATGTTAGTCAAAAAATTAGGTAAATAACAATGCTAGACTTTGACGCACTGTTATTTCGTGTCATATAATTACTATGGAGAAGTATAGTTAATATTGCTATTTTTATTCATACTGTAATATATTAGGACAAGAAGATAGCAAGAAGAGAAGAGGAAATGGCGTTATCATAGTTCAAATCAATGGTTCTATTGGTACAAAAATTGTTGATGAAGTGAGAAGCGTATCAGTGGTTCTATTGGTACAAAAATTGTTGATGAAGTGAGAAGCGTATCAGTGGTTCTATTGGTACAAAAATTGTTAATAAAGTGAGAAGCTTCAAGTGAAGGTAATTTTTATTTGCATGATAATAATGATTAGATTTTTGGTAGTCAAAAATTAGCTACATATCAATGTTAGACATGGTAGTGATATTTTATATGTGCAAATAATAGAAGAAAAAATTTAAATGAAAATAGAAGAAATACTATATATGAATATTTTATATATGCCAATACATCAGAGAACATGTTAAGAATATTCAATATTTACATGTTAAAGTAGCAAATGGTCGTTATTTAAAATCTGTTGCGTGTGTATATAGGTACGATGAATCAGTTGTTAGTTTTCTATGGTGCAAACGTAGTGCGGGATGGGCCTTGTGGGCTAGATCTATCGCAATGCCAATACAAGGTTGCACAAATTGAAGGGTTGGAGGAGATAAGCCTGCTGGACCTAAGGAGGTGCATACGCCGTGAGTTCGATCGAGAGACAGCACGCAAGAAGCTTGTGATAGAGGCAGTAACGTGTAGGAGTTCGGATGATGGGTTTTCTGACCCCTTCTGGGAGCTACACAAGGTGACGGGCAATGCATCATGGGGTGGGTACATGCGGCTTGTCAGCACTCCTGGAGCCGCGATGAACGGCCGACCGATGGTGTACGTTAATTTTGTTGAGAGGCCTCTGCTGTTGACTGGTGAAGAAGGCTGCAGTGCAATTGGAGAGGGACAACTTGCTGCCATAGATCAAGTAACTGAAGCAGTGGCGGCGGAAGATGCCAATCCCATGGTGGTTGACGATCAGTTCGTCATGAATGAAAATGCTGGTATGTTTTGGTCAAGTCGTATCGACTGCTACGAAATCATACCAAACATGGTGAATGAGTTGGATGAAGATGAAGATACTAACGAAGAATCTGATGACAACGAAGACGAAGGGGGTGGTGGTCCTTCTCAAATAGCGGTAGCGGCCGAAATGGATGAACTGAGTATACAACGCCTAGCCATCTCGCAGGAGGACAACTCGCACTGGGGCTTTGATGACTGCACGCTCATGGTCGGACAGCAATTCCCTAGCAAGCATGCCGTGCAGACGGCCATCACTAGGCATGCCGTTGCCATCAGTCGAGAATATAAAATAACAAGGTCAAACCCAAGAAGTTTGCTGGCTATATGCACATGTCCAGATTGTCCAGCAAGAGTCCGTGCAACGCAAGGAGTCGGGATTATGAAGAATTTTGAGATAACTGTGCTTCTAGATCACACATGTGAGCTATCAGAGCCGTTGACACAACACCACAATGTCACTGCTGCATATGTGGCGGAGAAAGTGTACCACTTAGTATCTGAGGACATAACAGTCGGCCCAAAGGCACTGATGTCTGACGTGGCTGATGTTGGAAATATGCCCTAGAGGCAATAAATAAAGTTGTTATTTGTCATATTTCAAGTTCATGATAAAGTTTATTCTCCATGCTATAATTGTATTAATTGGAAACATTATTACTTGTGTGGTTATATAAACAACACCGTGTCCCTATTGATCCTCTAACACTAGCTTGTTGATTAATTGATGGTTAAGGTTTCCTAACCATGAATATGAGTTGTTAATTAATAACAAGGTCATATCATTAGGAGAATGATGTGATGGATAGACCCAAGTTGAGCGTAGCAATTTGATCGTGTCACTAAGTTTTATTTGCTTCAGCTATCATATGTTAAATGTTCTAGTCCTTCGACCATGAGATAATGCCACTCCCTAGTACCGGAAGAATGCTTTGAGGGCATCAACCATCACGCCGTAACAGGGTGATCATAAAGGTGTCTTTCAGGTATCTCGGAAAGTACTTGTTGGGTTGCATGTATCAAGAGTGGGATTTGTCCATCCACGTGACGGAGAGATATTCTCTGGGCCCACTCGGTAATGCACATTCGATATCGCTTGCAAGCAAGGGACTAAGGAGTTAGTCACAGAGGATGTTGTATTACGGAACGAGTAAAGAGTACTTACCAGGAAACGAGATTGAACTAGGTATGGTGATACCGACGATCAAATCTCGGGCAAGTAAAATATCGTGAAATTGGACTAGGTATGGTGAAGAAGGCTGCAGTGCAATTGGAGAGGGACAACTTGCTGCCATAGATCAAGTAACTGAAGCAGTGGCGGCGGAAGATGCCAATCCCATGGTGGTTGACGATCAGTTCGTCATGAATGAAAATGCTGGTATGTTTTGGTCAAGTCGTATCGACTGCTACGAAATCATACCAAACATGGTGAATGAGTTGGATGAAGATGAAGATACTAACGAAGAATCTGATGACAACGAAGACGAAGGGGGTGGTGGTCCTTCTCAAATAGCGGTAGCGGCCGAAATGGATGAACTGAGTATACAACGCCTAGCCATCTCGCAGGAGGACAACTCGCACTGGGGCTTTGATGACTGCACGCTCATGGTCGGACAGCAATTCCCTAGCAAGCATGCCGTGCAGACGGCCATCACTAGGCATGCCGTTGCCATCAGTCGAGAATATAAAATAACAAGGTCAAACCCAAGAAGTTTGCTGGCTATATGCACACGTCCAGATTGTCCAGCAAGAGTCCGTGCAACGCAAGGAGTCGGGATTATGAAGAATTTTGAGATAACTGTGCTTCTAGATCACACATGTGAGCTATCAGAGCCGTTGACACAACACCACAATGTCACTGCTGCATATGTGGCGGAGAAAGTGTACCACTTAGTATCTGAGGACATAACAGTCGGCCCAAAGGCACTGATGTCTGACGTGGCTGATGTTGGAAATATGCCCTAGAGGCAATAAATAAAGTTGTTATTTGTCATATTTCAAGTTCATGATAAAGTTTATTCTCCATGCTATAATTGTATTAATTGGAAACATTATTACTTGTGTGGTTATATAAACAACACCGTGTCCCTATTGATCCTCTAACACTAGCTTGTTGATTAATTGATGGTTAAGGTTTCCTAACCATGAATATGAGTTGTTAATTAATAACAAGGTCATATCATTAGGAGAATGATGTGATGGATAGACCCAAGTTGAGCGTAGCAATTTGATCGTGTCACTAAGTTTTATTTGCTTCAGCTATCATATGTTAAATGTTCTAGTCCTTCGACCATGAGATAATGCCACTCCCTAGTACCGGAAGAATGCTTTGAGGGCATCAACCATCACGCCGTAACAGGGTGATCATAAAGGTGTCTTTCAGGTATCTCGGAAAGTACTTGTTGGGTTGCATGTATCAAGAGTGGGATTTGTCCATCCACGTGACGGAGAGATATTCTCTGGGCCCACTCGGTAATGCACATTCGATATCGCTTGCAAGCAAGGGACTAAGGAGTTAGTCACAGAGGATGTTGTATTACGGAACGAGTAAAGAGTACTTACCAGGAAACGAGATTGAACTAGGTATGGTGATACCGACGATCAAATCTCGGGCAAGTAAAATATCGTGAGACAAAGGAATGGAACATTCGATATAGTGGTTCAACCGATAAATGATATTCGTTGAATATGTGGGAATCAATATGGACATCCATGGTCCCGCTATTGATTATTGATCGGAGAGGTGTCTCGATCATGTCCGCATATTCCCGAACCCGTAGGGTCACACACTTAAGGTTCGTTGATGCCAGGGTAGAGAATGAGATATTAATATGGTGAGACCGAAATTTTGTTCGGAGTCTCGGATGGGATCCAGGACGTCACGAGGAGCTCCGGAATGGTCCGGAGATACAATTTCATATATGGGAAAGTATTTTTAGGGTTTCGGAAAGGTTCGGGATTTTTCCGGCAGAGTTCCGGAGAAGTTCTAGAAGGTTCCGGAGGGTTCTAGAGTAGGGCCCACTTATCCCGGAGGGGTCCACATGGACCAAGGGTACTGCATGAATAGTACACACGTGAATAGTGTCGCGTGAACAGTAACCCCCCTTCCTAGATGGATAAGATCGATATCCCTTAAAAATAGGAGAGATAAGATAAAGGAAAAAGGGGGAACTTGGGAGGCAAGTTACTGTTCACGTACTGTTCACGTGAATAGTACCAAGCCTATATAAAGGGGGGAGGGCTAGGCGCAGCCCCCCTTTGAACCCCAGTCGCCAGTCCCTCTCTCTCTCCCATCTACTCCTCTCCCGCAGCTGCTTAGGCGAAGCCCTGCAGGAATTTCTCCACCACATCCACCACCACACCGTCGTGCTGCTGGAGATCTCATCTACCTCTCCACCTCACCTTGCTGGATCAAGAAGGAGGAGACGTCATCGAGCCGTACGTGTGCACATCTCGGAGGTGCCGCTCGTTGCGGTGCTTGATCGGATTGGAACACGAGAAGATCCCTCTCGCGGCTGGGAGGTATAACCTAGCTGCGGGAGGCTGCAGGCTTCATCGACAACGGTCAAATTCTCCGCTGCGTTGACGTGTTCGTCGAGGGTATGTAGATATGATCTGTCTCTCGTTGCAAGCTTCTTCTAGATTGGATCTTGGTTTTCTAGATTGGATCTAGGTTTTCGTTTGCATCTCGTAGGAAAATTTTTGTTTTCTATGCTACGAATCCCATCAGCTGATGCAATTGGGTTTCCAGTCAGCTACAGCAAGGTCAGAAGAGCTAAACAGAAGGTGATAGAGAGAATGTTTGGGACATATGAAGATGGGTATAACTATGTCCCAAGAATGCTCCATCAGATAGCAGAAGCAAACCCTGGGACTTACATAAACAAGCTTGATAGGCCACATCCTGATGGAATACCTGGTCGTTTAATACTTGATCGTGTATTCTGGGCATTCAGCCAAACTATAGAGGCATTCAAGTTCTGCCGACCGGTGCTCTGCATGGATGGTACATTCCTTACGGGAAAGTACAAGCAGACGCTACTAGTGTGTACCATTTCGTAGAAGTTGTAACATCTATGTGTAATTTGTTTTCATCTATGTGTAATACATTTAAGAGTTTGGTAATATTTCAAAAAAAGCTCTGTACAACTATGTGTGCAATGTTGTCATGTCATTCTGTCATTTAATTTTTTTAAACATAAATAACCCGTCATTTTTGTAATTGCAGGACATGGCGCCATTGCCTGAATTACTTAAGCCAAGGTACGATGAACAACACAGGTGCCACCTTTGGCTAGCAGGTGCCGAGTACATTCCACCAACCTTCAAAGTTAGGGGACCAAGGACACAATGGGATTTGGACGAGCGGTTTGTTCCACGTCTTCGGGCGAGTGGACTTATGCCATTTGCTAGGATGTTATCAATAGGACGCTCCTTCACTCTAGACTCATCTCTGTTGTCTGCTCTAGTCGATAGGTGGAGACCTGAGACTCACACTTTCCACTTTCGTTGGGGAGAGATGACGGTGACTCTTCAGGATGTGTCTATGATCACTGGTTTGCCAATACGAGGACAGGCAATTGTTCCACCACCCCGGAGAGTTGACTGGAGGGAGCACTTGGGTGCGAGATTTGGTGTTCAGATACCCAGGACAGACACGGGTGTTCCCGCACGAGGTGTGCCTCACCAATGGCTTAGAAGGTTTGAGACGTGCCCAGAAGGGGCTACTGATGAGGTTGTGAGCACCCACCTTGTTGCGTACTTGTTGTTCCTCTTCGGTGCGTATATGTTTCCTACTTCACACGGTAATGTAGTTTATCCGAACTACATCCACCTAGCTGAGTCTTTGGCTGATGACCCGCTCGATGCTATCCCTCAGTACAGCTGGGGATCTGCAGTGCTCTGTGCTCTTTACCGGGGTTTGTGTGACGCCTCACAGCACAAGAATGCCAAAGATCCAACACTAAATCTCTGTCATACGTTGCTTCAGTTATGGTCGTGGGAGCACTTTCCAGTTGGACGGCCACAGATCACAGTTCCGGTCCACCCGTACCCCTGTAGGTGAGGAATACAGCGGTGACCCAACTATGGGGACTAGGTGGACATACGGCTCGCTAGCATGGGCTCGAGAAGTGTCGGCCCGGTGCTACGTGTTCTACCACCAGGAGTTCGAGATGTTGCACCAAAATGGCGTCATATGGTTTCCCTGGACGGCAGATCATATTTACAGTGTCGCGCCTGCAGGGTTGTCAGGTCAGTGTTTCATGGATATGCACCTCTGGTTGACAACATCGCACCTGGTATTCTCACACATGGTGGAAGCGTATTCACCGGGGCGTGTCATGAGACAATTTGGTCTCTACCAATTTGTCCCCCCTCCAGATAATAGAGAGCTCGACTACAAGGTTCATGAGTAAGTCGTAGTCGAACTTTATAAATATTTTCATTTCTGTACAGTGCTCATTCAAATACCTTTTGTCATGTCATATTTGTAACACAGGCAGGACAGGAAAAGCAGAAAAGATGACGATTGGAGGGGGTGCAACGCGTATGGAAGGACAGTTGGGATAATAGGGCTCCACTAGAGGTCATCCGGGAAGATCGGTAAGTAGCTTTCATGTGTGCGAACAACTATATAAATGTGGATGATTACAATATGAAGTTATATGTAGGCCGTACGACGAGCGCACGTATGATGAATACATACGCTGGTATGTGCAGAGGACGCGCACTAGGCTCACTTCGAATCCACCATCGAGACCAGCTTCACTCACGCATTCTCAGCAACTACGGTTAGCGATGGATCGGCACAGAGCTTCGGTTCGTGATGACACGGTAAGAAATCATATGAGGTTCTAGGGTTACGAATTTTAACCCTCAAGTACATGACGATCTTTTCACGCAGTTCGATAGGGTGTTGCGCATCCAGGATACTGCCGCTTCCGTCATTCGCACAAGCCATAATCAGGACCCCTCCCTTGTACGAAAGATGAAGCAAATGTATGAAGATGCGAAGGCCGTTTTGAAAAATTTAAGATGCGGTCGGTCTGATGACATAATAAGCAGTGCGTTCAACATGCCCGAGCAGAGGTCCGCGCGTCCAAGTGACGCACGATCAAGCCTAGCGCGTCCAAGTGAGGCAGGACCAAGTCAGGCCCGCGGTTCAGTATCCGCTTCTGGACGTCGAGATCGAGAGGTATGTCTTTTTAAACGTCGGAGATTATCTTACTCATGCTCATGTTAACTTTACCGTACTGCTTGCATCCGTAGCCGACCATGCGAGCTGACACGACGCTCATGCGGAACTCGTCTTCGAGAGCTCATACAGGATTTCCGAGGATGCACGAGCAGGGCCAGAGCTCTGAGAGAGGCGCACTTCGGGAGGTACGTGTACTATCTTCTAATCAGTAAAGAAAATAAGTGCTACAATTATTTTAAATTATTTTTGATAAGCAATTTATCACTTTGTCACCTCAGTACGATATGGAATTGCCGTACGCGCAGGGCCAGAGCTCTCATGGAGGTGCAAGCAGAGAGGTACGAAAGTTTAAATTTAACCTACCAACTATTTACTTGCTTAAATTTAATCTTACACATTTCATTACGATTTTTTTTTGCAGATGGACGATTCGCCGCCGATGGACGAGAGTGCATTTCCTGTGCAGAACCCGTATTTTCGTTCAAATATTCAGTATCAGTCCCTCGTTGGAGGACCTGCTTACCAGGGTGCGTCATCCCACGATATGGCGGAGGGCTCTCAGCGCGATCACTGGATAGACAATTTGTTTCAAGCTGACGAGCTTCCTTACAGCCAGATTCCTACACAACCGGATGTTACGCAAGACAGTCAGCAATCTCCACCCTATAATCTCCGGACCAACCCAACATCGCAGTCACAGTTCACCTTCCCCTCGGATCACATGCCACGAAGGCATAAGAGAGGAAGAGGCTGATTATCGTGAGTTTGTTTATATCAGGTATGCTCGTTGTAAAAGAATTTATTGCTGGGTTTAATACATGCTATAGCAAAATATTAAATTTTGTTAGAGCTCTTCAAAATTATTTTATTTTGATTATGCTCATATTTTTCTCTCTAAACCAGCAAAATAGATGTTATGATATAGGTAGTTTATTTTTTCAAAGTAGCAAACAAGTAAAATTTATCTGCCCAAACCCAGAAAAGCACAAAAAAAAATCGCTGTGCAGCGCTCTGTCCCAAACCAGGAAGAAAAAAAAACAAAAATCGGGCAGCGTCGCACTTCGGGGGATCCGACGCTAGCGTCGCCCGGCCCGAGTCCGACGCTGGCTGCGTCGATTCGCCCGAGTCCGACGCTGCCTGCGTCGACTCGCCCGAGTCCGACGCTGGCTGCGTCGCCTCGCCCCGGTCCGACGCTGCCCAGTCGTGTTGGGCGGGTCCGACCCCTGTGCGTCGCGCTCAGCCAGTCCGACGATAGCCACACGTCTTTGTCGCCCGTGTCGCCGTGCTACTTTTGTCATTGCGTAAACAACGTAGCCAAATCCGGAATTGACCGTAGTCACCATGCCAAATATGCCATTGTTCCAAAACAGGTGAAACAATGAGTGGATCCAAGGCTTGGAGGAGGTTACCTTCCCAAGGCTGTTGCCAAGGTATATTCCTGAGCCTGATCGTGAACTCTGCCATGTTTTACAAGCAACTAGCGGTAAATCCTGAGCAATTGTGCGGGCAGATATCTGTTCTTATGCCCGTTTACTCTTCCTAATTATAATCTGGACCAACCAAAAAAGCAGATATTTTTATTTTTCTCTCTGATTAATGATGAAATTTCTAACATCTCAGAGCGCACCTAGAAACTGCTTTAAAACATCATGTTATTCCTGCCTTGGAATTCTAATTTGTATTGTACCTTTTTTCTGTGATAGTTTCGTACGTATTCTGCCATATATATCTCTCCACCATTACAATGTGGAGCTACCAAATAAGCGGTAGGGATCTATTTTCCTCCAATTAATATTGAAATTATATAACAGAAAATTTCAGAAACTAGACTTAGGAGTTGGGTTCAGCCGGCTAGGCTCAATACGGGCTCGTTGTGCCTCGGGCCGCACTCTTCTAGGTCCAGCGAGTAAGCCGTGTCGTACTGGCACTGCACAGCAAGCAACGGCTAGCCCAACCACAGCACGCATCATGTTGGGCTGCCTTCAAAATGGGATAGCACGGGTTCGGCCAATCCGACGCAAGAGGAGGGCGGCACAAAGGAGGCACCCAACGGTGCCATCGTCGATGAAGACGTCATCTAGTCACCACGGGCAAGAAGCCTAGCATGGCGGAGGAGGGCAGCATGGTGGAGCCTTACTTTAGTGTTGTCGTCATGAAAAAAGGAGGCTCGGAGAGCGACGGCAAAGTTGAGCTACGAAGGTCCGGAGTGGCGGCCATGCGGGAAAGTGGTGAAGGGAATCAAACACCGAGAGGTAGCACTCCATTGCTGAGGTAGAGATTCCACGCTCGGCTTCCTCATCCTCTTCCTTCACAATGCCCATCCGTTGCAGTAGCACACGAGTGCAGCTTTGGAGCGAATCCCCTGGATGACTACCATGGCGCATAGCCACCTACGCACTCTGGTGCAGAGTGAAGTCCTTCGATAGCAGTCGACTTCTATGCTTGTTGATAAATGGTCAAGGCACTAGATGGGTCGTCAGGGAGACCATAGATCTGAGGAATTGCACTCTTAGGGTTGCCGGTGGTGAAGCAGGGGATTAGCGGACAGGTATCTTGGCCCTTCTAGATAAGACTTGCTTGGGCTCGTCGAGCCTCGAGCGGGAAGGAGGGCATGGGTTAATGACAGGCTAGATTAGCACTCCGACCTAGGCTTGGACTTGTCTCGTATCTTGGACCGGGGCGGGACAGCGACCAAGGGTGGGCTGGGTGTCCGCGCATCCTCTTTGGGCTGGGTGTCGGCCACCCCCAGAGAACTAGTTGCAAATGGAGCCAGGTCCTCCAGCTCCTGAGGCCTAGGTGCAGGTGGGGGCGAGTCTTGCAGAGCCTCCGGGACCACTGCTTCGAAGACCAAAGCAATGGTCGCAACTAGGGTAGTTAGCTTCTTGCCATCTTCCTTGGGATTAGTAGCTGGCTCCCACTCTCGACACAACAGGCACTCCCATATAGTCCACACTCATATCTACTAGAAAGGACTGTGCAAGTACTAAGTGGTCCATTTGACTGTGCGCCAAGCAGGGAACCACTACCGAGCGCGACTCAGAGGCAAAGCAATCGCCCGGAGAGAAAGCAGAGAAGGCGCCGAAACAGCGACAGGCTTTGGCAGTTGGACGGTGACCGGCTCTGATGGAGGTGTTTCAAAATTTGAATAGGAGACCACCTTTAGTGTCTGGTCCCACCCAACCGTGACGTCCGCCGGCACATTTGGGACCCACCATTGGACTGGTCTATTGGCTACAAGCACGAGGTGTGGTGACCTCCAACGCGGCTTCCCATCGGACTCTGATGAGCTACGGCAACCCCTTGAACCACTTTCACGCATCGGACTAGCAAAACGCCTGCGAGCACCATAGGAGGAAGATTGTAGTCCGACGGCCACTATGTCCCCTACCACGTCCCATGGCCATGTTCACTAACCTCTCTGTAATATAAGCCTGTGAACCGTCGGGCGAAGGGTCAAAGAGGTACTGACAAGGCATACTAGATGGTTGCAGAAACCTAGCCCCTCTCTGGCCTCCCCTGGTGGCCGCTATCCCCTTTGCTTGACGGGTAGTTCTGTAGGTAGTCGAACGAAGAGGAAGACCACGCTGTGTGATCCACGACCCGCAGCACCTTGATGAACACCTCATTCTCTAGGGTTTCTAGCTAATGGGGAAGGATCTCCTCAGGATGAAGGAAGAGGCCCTCGTCTGCTATTGTAACCGTACAGGCTGTTGGAACAGATGACAGATCGCGTGTCTAGGAGACCACCCATAATAGGGAAAGGATGCTCCGGTCCGCCGTATCCACGGTGATGAGCTCGACCAGAGAACATGGGGACAGAATCTTAGTTGTCGTCTCCAAGTTGGCAACATGAGCTAATAGGGCGACGATGTCCATGAGAACCTTGTAGAGGCATGCGCACGATCTCGCCTGTGCCTGCCAGTTCCATGGCATGAGCCAGAGCTAGAAGGCCAGCGTCGACAGCACACCCTCTTGCAGAACTCTGATCTTGGTGTCGTGGGAGGAGAACACGATCAAAAATTCCATCGAGGCATGCTCGTGGATGGTGAAGCTTGCAGGCGTGAGGTTGAAGCGATCCTTGAGAAGTGCAATGACCTAGAGGCTCAAGATGGTGGGCCGCGTCCTCGGCATCGTCAAAGTGACAGCGTTGGCGAGGCGTTCCTCCATGACGACGATCTTAGCGACCGGGGCACATAGCATTACACGCTTGCTACCTTGTAGTGCATCCAACTTGGAAGGTCCGACTCCCTAATCTTTCCCTTAATATTAAGACTTAATTGACTCAAGGACCTCTTTAGCCTAACTTATTATGTAGATAAGCTTAAGTCTAGTCAAAACAAAGTATTCTCGGTTAGAATTACAAGATTGTGGAGGCAATTGTAAAATCTTGTTGTCATGTAAAATCTAAATCCATAAAAAGGTTATATAGAATTGCGGACACGTTTAGGCTTAAGGTGGTGACATGGTCTGACTAGGATGTTACATGGGAAGACATCAGTCACTCCGATCGTGTTTTGCATGCCATGTGCTTAACTTCAAGTTAGGGTGCTTTTTCTCCTTTTAACAAAATCAAGAATGTGTGTTCCAGATTTATTGAATGATGGGTCTGTTTATGTAGGTTTTAAGACCAATAATTAGAAGCTTTTGGTCCCCTTTGCCTTTTTTATGTTGTAGTGATGATTTGCCTAGGAATTTGTCTATAATTTTGCACAATGTTTAGTATACATGTTTATGTTTGTCTTGCTAAGTTTAATTTACCTGATTGTTTCCTTAATGCGTAGTTTGAATTATGAGTAATTCATCTAGAATTTTTAGTATACATGTTCCTATTTGGTTGTAGCGCTGAAATTTACTAGCTTAATTTCTTGTGGTTCTTCATTACTGAAGTGTTTGAACAAGTATTGATTATGGGTTAACATTCTCTTCTACTTGGCTATGTAATTAGTCTGTTTGGTAAGATGTACACGTGGGGACATGTAGGAATAATAGGAAGGAGCTTTTCTTTTTAGTTAGTTCATTCATTTTTCTTGTGCAGTTGTCGGCTATTAAGGTGCACTGTCTCTTTGTGCTGAGTATATGATGGACTGAAACTTGCTTGAACCTCAAGTAAATAAATTGCTTCTATAATCTACAAGTTCCAACAGACTAGTGTGTTATTCAATTTGGAATAGTGGCATTATTTTTAAAGTTCTTTGATTATCTATGTTTTATGGATCATTTGTACTTTCTCAATTTGACATGCGGCAATAGAATCCGGAGGCACAACTGCAAGTACAACGGCCTTAAGTGTTGCAATTGATACAAGCTACTCTGCTGGTGGAGTGCCAGAAGGAGTCGATGGATCTAATACTCATGCAGATGTAGAAGGACATAGTGCAGAAAACATTCCTCCTCTAAACTTTGGGATTACTTCAAAGAGTGGGTGACCAAAAAAGAAAATCGTATTGAGGTGCAAGAATTTTGGGCAACATGCCTCAAATGCACTGGACCTAAACCATACAGATCCCACACTAAGAGCAATAAATGTACAACAACATTTAAGAATAATTTGTTGTAGAAGCACAATGTAGAGATGGGACAACAAACACTCGATTTAGTGAAGGGTGAACACAACACTGCAACCGTTTCGATTCACAGTTATGATGCAGATATTAGCCATAAGAAGTGGCAATTGGCAATTTGTATGCATGATTGTCCCTTTAACATGGTTGAGCATGAGTACTTTGTTGACTTCATCAAGTCTTTGCACTCTGGCTTTTCATTGAAGTGTTGCACAACTACAAAGAATAATACAGTAAAGATGTTCACAGGGGAAAATGACAAATTGCATGCTCATTTCAATTCTGTTTCATCTCGCTTTTCTGCAACATGGATATATGGACATCAATCAAAATAAAGGTCATATATGCATCACTATAGATTGGATAGATGATAATTAGCAAATGCAAACAAGGATTGTTAAGCTCATGCATGTCAAAAGTAGCCATACAGAAAAAAGCTAGCCAATGAGTATGTCAAAACTCAAAAGTGTGATGACATAGAACCTTGACAAGAAATTATTTGCTCTTAATTTGGACAATGCATCTTCTAATGATAAATGTATTCAAAAAATTGTTTTGATACTAAACAAGCTTTCGCTCTTAATATGTGATGGTGCCTTTTTCATGTCAGATGTTTATGTCATATATTTGAGCCTTGTTGCTCAAGATGGCTTGAAAAGTAATTGCACCTCCATGAGTAATATCAGAGCTACTATTGTAATTTTGAAGAATTTTCCATTGCAACGGGAGGAATTTTAGGAGTGTGCATCAGAAGATGGTTTGGATGTCACAAAGGGTTTTTCTTTGGATGTTTCAACTAGGTGGAATTTCACATACCTAATATTGAAAAATGCTCTTTACTATAGAAAGGCTTTTGATAAATTATTGTTCTTCCATAAAAATAGATATAAGAAATGTGCTCTTGGGCAAGTCCAACAAAGCTCTTGCTCTAAGATGCTTTCTAGATCCAAGGTACAAACATAAGTTTGTAGAGTGCTTTCTCAAGAAGATTTATCCCGTCAGATTTGAGCATGAGAATGAAATTAGTGAATTCATGGGTGTGGTTAATAAGTTATTTAGAACTTACAAGTCTAGCATACAAGAGGTTCAAAAATCATGTGTTGCAAGATTTAGCGAGGGTCCTCAGCCACATGATGATTATTTGGACCATGACATTGATGACTTCTTGTATGATGACGAATTTAGCCATGTTAGTGAGAAATCAAAGTTGAAAAGATACATGGAAGAAAATGTCAATTGTTGCTTCAGAGTCACCATTAGTGTCTGTGGACATGTTCTTGATCCATTCCATACTCGTTTGGACCTTGAGGTGGTTGAAGTACTTATCTGTATTAAGGACTGGACAACTACGATGGAAAGAGGTAATAATAGTTTATTAAGTCATTTCCTTCATATGTCATGCATATTTATTTATTATTCCAATAACTCATATGTTACTGTAATGTGAAATGTGAATTTTCAGCTGTTAAGGAGAAGATTGCACCCTCGTAGATGATTTAGGCGTGTCAGCGCTGCAGCCTCTTACTTTAAGATCATTCAGAGGTTAGTATTCTCGTGTGCTATTTTAAAATGGGAACATATTCTTACATACTAGATTGTTGCCTTTTTGAGTTTATTTTAAAGAGAGTGCTATGCTTGATGGATTTGCTGGTTTGAGCATGTGTAGTGATCGAGACCTTCTTAGCGTTATTGTGATGTGGTGATGGAGCTTTGGCAGCGGGGATGAGCTAAATCTGGTGGATTTGGTGCTCAAGATGTGTGTGTATGTACGGATTATGAGACCTTCTAATCTAGCCTTTCCAAGTTAACGAACGTGCTGGGCGAAATGGAGCTTGCATTACGCCGAGTTCAATTAAACTAAGAGATTGAATTGGAGGTTGAAATATGCAGAGTTGAAATCTGAGTTAAGCAAAATGGTCTAGGGCTATCTGATTACCCCTGTCTTGTTCTGCATTTATGCTAACAACCTACCGCATGATTACCCTTTTAGTGCATTCTGACAAGTTGCATGCGGACGGATGCACACATCATGAACTGTTCAGAATTTAAATGCACACATCCTTGAGCACAATATACTAGCAGAACGCATGGCATTTCATTAGTAGCTAGATTGGTCTGGTACGAATGTAGTTGGATGATATTTTGGTAATTTCATCACAGAAATAGGCATAATTGAGGTTAGCTCGTGTATTGACTCACTTAATAATATATTAATGCATGACTGAGTTAGTTCAAATATTATTTTCAGGACTAGGATAACGACCATGACGTGATGAGTGAGACGGAGGATAAGGTGATGAGTCAGCCCAACAACAGGAGCAATTGAATAGGTTGCAAAGAAGCGGTCATGTGAAGAACTGCGACAATACCATTTATGTCTTAATTATGATTGGTTATCGCATGGTTGTTGGTCACATGGAAAACTTTTATGTTGTTATTTTGGGTTAAACAGTTATATGTCGTACTTTGTACTATCGTCTATCGATGCAATTTTTGAACTTATCTTTTGTTATTTTATAATATGTTGGCATGTATGGTTGGTTATACTATGTTCTATGTACGTCTTATATGAATTTTATCTTTGACGCGATATCCCACAAAATATTAGTTACCGTATTGAATTTGACAGATATTCGTATCATATTTATTATCGACATTATTCGTGTCCGTATTCGTATCCGACACTATCTGCTCTAATACTCTATTCGGGTAAAAATATGAAAACAAATATAGTTTACGAAGTACTCCCTCCATTCTATTATCTAGGGCGTTTTAGAAATTTTGCTAAGACCAAGAATGCCTCTCCTCCCGCGCTTTCTCTCCTGCTTTATCTCCCTGCATGAGACATGCTGGCCGCCTCGCCTCCCGCGCTCTCTCTCTCTCCTGCTTTCCTCATCCTCTAAGTACTCTCAAGTGTACAAAGTTCAACAGCTAGCAATAAATTCCTTCAAATTTCTAGGACTAAACCTCTTCCAATTCACATTACAACTAAAAGCATTTAATGTAGATGCCCTAGATAGTGGAATGGTGATCAAAATCTAAAACGCCCTAGATAATGAAATGGAGGGAGTATCCGGTTGTATCCGAACTGATTGCACCCTTAGTTATCTCCTTAATGCCCTTAGTGCATGATTGGAAAGTCAACGAGTTTCGTTCATCGTCTTATTCCTTACAACTTCCAATACTGTCAACCGCGAAGAGCGGGAAATGAAACTTGATCCAGGCGGTAAGGTGTTCTAAGGAAAGACTATTTAGCAGGTAACAGTTACAGTGGTTACCCTACACAATAACTTAAACTTCCCCACAGCGTCCCCTTCCCCTCACGCCCCGGCGATTCGACAGCAACGAGCTCACTACAGCATTGAAGGGGAGCACAATCCAACTTTGAACAACGCCTAGGCTGGCTCACCAGACTCTTCTTTCCCCTCTTGCTACAGTCCCTAAGAGGCGAAAGGGAGGCGACCAGGAGTCCCTCGTATTCCGCCGGCGCTGCCGCGGGTTCCCTCTCCCTCCATTGGCCGTTCTGGCTGCGGGAGGGTGGGGAACCCCGGATCTATGTGCTCGGCGTGTATATAGTAGGGTTTGGGCTGTGCTCGTCGCCGGTTGGTTTGGGGCAACGGCGGCGGAGCAAATAAGGGTTCCTCGGCTCCCCCTTGATCGACGCTGTTCTTCGGAGCGGCGTCGAGGAGTTGGAGGATGCGGAGTGCCTGGGCTGGGTTGCCTGTGCGACGACGGCGATCTTGCCTTAGGGTTTTTGTTCTCTGAATCTACTGCCGCGACGGCGATGGTTTCCTCCTCCATCGTTTGTCGATCCATGAGATCGTGGAGGGGTTTCTTCTTCAGGCCAGTTGCTTCCCTCAGGCTCCCTCCGTGTTGCGGTTGCGGTTTCGTCTGGCGGAGTGATTTCGATGGCCGGGAGGAGCTCGTTCTCCTGCTCAAGATTGGGGCTTCACCCCTGCCGCCGGTCCCTTCATCGAGCCTTCGTTCCGCCTCTCGCGGCGGACATTCTCTGCGGCGTTGTACCGAGGCTTTGTCCTCTGATTGTCTTTGCAGGTTCGTGAGCGATCTCCGGTGATCCGACCTCCTCTGCTCCGGCAAGCCGGCTCGGCGGCGCGTTGGGTTGGTGGAAATCCCCCCCCAGGGACCGTTTTGTTATTTTCCTTTTATCAGGGGTTTTTTTGCAAGCTTGTAGGGACAGCTGTCCTGTTTCAGTAATATCTGTACTGTTTTCCTTATATCAATAAATGCAGATATTCCCTAAAAAAAATCCAACTTTGAACGGAATAGCATCTATCAGATCAGAATTTTAAAATTCAATCTTGGAATTTTAGTTTTCAACCGGATGGATTAGGAACTTTTAGCTGCGGCTTCGTACTTCTAATTTTGGAATTCCAACTTTCGACTGGAAGAACTGGGCTTAATTGTGAATTTGAAAACTCCCAACTTGATTTTGAAATAGCTTTCAACCAAAATTGGAAACTTCCAGCTCACTGCAAGGCGGCAAAGAGAGGGAGGAGCGTTCGTCGGCGACGATGATGCGCCTGGTGGCGGCGCATTGGGCGCCCACGCTGCCATCAACGTGTAAGGCACAGCCTGGGAGCAGATAGGGGTTTGCACGTCCGGCTGCGAACAGCGTGCACGGGGTCAGAGAAGGAACCGGAAGCGCCAAAGTTGGGCCGCGAGACGCACCGGTGGCGAGGGCACGTCTGCGATGCCGCGGCTGGCAGGTGGTAGCGCGCTTTGTGTGGAGACGGGAGGGAGATGCGCACACAATTAGGCTTGACCGCTTGACGACTATCCGGTGGACTGGATGTTGAACTGGTGGGCCCCTGTCTTATTTCCTTTGGACTCGTATATTAACTCGTGATCGACGCATGCCGAAAGCCCAAAAAGACGTAGCCGAGCGAACGGAGAATAGTGGATTGTGGATTTGTGTTTTCACGCGTCTTAGGTAGTCAAGGAGAGATGAGTTAGCATGCGTTGGTGCAGATTCTATGAAAACTAAGTGTAGAAGTTTTAAGAAAGGAAGATAACCTAAAAATGTATTATATACAGAGGACACGATATTCTGTAGACTTGAAAAGTTTGAAGATCAGACTCAATTGCGATCGTAAGATAGAAAAAGACTTGCTTTCAAAAAGTAATTAGTTTACATCTGATTTTTGCACCTTTTTATGATATTTAAATTTCAAAGTTTAAAGTTTAAAAATATTCTCATTTGTTCGTCGGACCGACTTTTAGTATTACATCTTAATATAATTCATGGTTTCGGAATGGATCGCGCATGCATATTACACAGTATAGTACAGGCCTGTTCGTGCTTCCATAGGTTTCTCGCGCCGTTAGTGAGATCCGTTTCTTAGCTTCTTTTTTTTTGAAAATTCCTGCTTTGCATTAGGAGATGAGGCTTACAACCCCACAAAGGGCAAAATACACCTATGCCCTTGAGAACACGTGCTACGAAACCACGTAGGGAGAAGGTACGCCGTACGCATGTGGGCACGCGTCAAAACAGAGGAAAAAGCACCAACAGATGGAAGAAGGCCGGCGCCAACCTGATAAACGACAAGAGCAAAGTCTTGCCTAACTGCCCCCCCGAGACGCCCTAAATTAAGGAGCAAGAGGAAGATGACTACGCAAACGCCGCGGTTGCTGGAGATCCTAATGCGCCTGAGGAAAGCAAAGAGCCCCTGAAGAGATTGGGCCGCCGATGGAGGTTTAAATGGCTCTGCACTACCACGAGATGAGAACTCCGCCTGAGACCGCCCTTGCGACCAATGCAGAGAGTGGGAGCTGCATCGCCTGCGCAAGGAGAAGAGGCCAGCGCCCATGGGAGCTGCATCGCCTGCGCAAGGAGAAGAGGCCAGCGCCCAGTAAACATAGAGAAACACATGCGTGGCCTCCCGTCTGGCCTGCTTAGACCGCCGGGCAACCAAACTTGAAGCACTGTGTCGCCGGCTCAGATTTGTTGTGTACGCCAGTGACCAAAGTGGGAGAAAGATGCAGGGGAAATTATTGCAGTAAAGGAAAACAAAGGGGAAAAGGATTCCCATCCTGAGCTCCATTATCTTTCCTCCGACTAGCGAGCCTGACATCACTACGGTGTCGAGCAGGAGGGGTGGAGAGAAGGCCGCTGGAGATGAGATCGGAACCCCCATGTGGCTTATTGAGGAAGCTACTGTCGAGGACTCCTAGTCCCTCGTTGTCAACGGGGAAGAAGTGGCAGACAGGTCACTGGAAGCGGCCATGAATCTCCGACGACAGGCTCCATTACTGAGAGGAGAAACCAGCCTGAATCCGACGAAGATGGGCACCGCAATCACAAGCAGAGGAGGCAAAGCCTTCTGCCGGCAATGGAGCCATGACTGATGACGAGCGCAGACCACTCGACCCTACCACCAAAAGGGGAAAATACCACTTTTTTTAATTAATTTCATTAAGAAAATTATGCTGTACAGCTACAGAAAAACACCACTTGGGAAACCAAATTAAACTAGCAAATATAAAAGAGAATATTGATGATATGCCATGTTTTTTGGCTCCCTTCAATGATATG
This sequence comes from Stipa capillata, assembly GCA_019208055.1. Classification (NCBI taxonomy): domain Eukaryota; kingdom Viridiplantae; phylum Streptophyta; class Magnoliopsida; order Poales; family Poaceae; genus Stipa; species Stipa capillata. Next base: position 130,272 of record JAGXJF010003477.1, read on the forward strand.
CCCCGTTATTCGATTGAACCGATAAAATGCCCCAGTTTGATTGCAGGGTTGATTATATGCCCCGTTCAGCGCCTGTCGTGCTGATTAGGAGAGAAAAGGTGGCGAGGTGGCGATCCATTTGCTGACTGGGACGTGCTGCAGCTAGTCTCTTCATTTATTAGACTGAAGAAAACGAAAGTCGTGCTTTCTTCTCGTTGTTCCTCTATCCTGGTGCTTCCTGGCGGTGCCCCCACTGCCCGGCGGCGAGTACGATGACCGGAGTTGCTGGCCGGAGCTGCAGGTGAGACACCGCTCACCCGATCCCCCACCGAGGCTGACCGACGCTTGGCGCCGGAGGCTCGATCCCATCTTGTCGTGGCGGCGGACAGAGTCAGGCCATTGTGAGAACCCTAGTTTTGGGTTAATCTTAAGAGGCGTGAGATGGAAGTTTGATCAACTCGCGTTGCTGAGTTGACCCGAACCTATCGAGCTACGTCGTGAGCTAAGTCGAGAGGGGGAGGAATTTGTTGCGCATTCATGGCATACATGTGATTCATGGCATTCATTATTCATACATGATTGAATACAATTAAAATTTAAACTTTATTGATTGAATGAATATTACAAATGTCATGATACAACAATATGATTACAAAATGAATTAAAAAAAAGAAAATGAGAATTACATGATGATATTCTACCTATACCTCTCATGAGGAGGCAAGGGTTTTTGAAATCGAGATTTTCGAAAACGGCATTTTGAAATACATGGTTTCACCGGCACAGTTGCGCCGACATCTGCAGGGTTAGCTGCGGGGGCAAAATAGTGCCGATGACCTAAATAGTTTTTAGTTTTGAAAAATAATTTGAAAAACAATTTTGTTTTTGAAAATATCTGAGGGCCACGTGGCTAAGACCCTCGTTGGACAAATCTAATGTATATGTATATATATGGAAAAGAGGGGTGAGAGGATAAAATAGTTTTCATTTTTCCTAAGCTAAATTGCCTCCATGAGTTTTTATTTTTGAAAAGGAAATTGTTTTAAAGCTAGAAAAATGAGATAAGGCATCATCTCTCGAAATAGTTGTCCAGCAGCCCACATATTTTGACTAAAGTCAAATTCCTTGTTTTAATCCACTGAGTGGCATGCATATCCCACAGCCAAGACATGAACCAGAGGTAACTTAGCTTGTAAGTCAAGCCTGACAAAACCAGCAGCACGTAGCAATGTAAGGCAGCAGGAGGTGGCAGAAAAAATTCCACCGAAGAGGTCTTGAGAAGCCTCTGTAAAATAGGGTCAAGCCATCCAGTGAACCAACACAATAGTAATCCACTCTCGAGCTCACTAGTTCCTCAAGAACATAGAGCACACGAGGAGCTTAGGACACGAAACAACCACATCTAGCTCAAGAGCAAGACCATCAGGAGCCGAAGCAAGAGAGAAGAAGGTCACCAGGATTAGGAGGGAGAACGACAAGACCAGCAGGAACAACAGAGGAGGCCAGGAGGAGGAGTAGGGAAGAAAGAAGCCAAGCCTGCCTCTATCCAATATATAGTAAGGTAGGTCTTCATCCAAACATCATCACAAGTCAAATTCAACATAAAAATTTTGATGAGAGGAGAAGAACCTTTAGATTTTAAATCATCATAGGAATTTTTAGAGGAGTTGGGCATTGTCTGTTCTTATCAATCGACACTACACGTTTCTCAAATAAAAGCCTCAGATTTTTTGATTTCATCAACTAATAGGTAGCATAGTAGTTTTCTATTCTTATCAGATTTCCTATCATCCTTTTTCTTAGATTCTTCTTAGAGAATCATCACACATATACATGTCAAGGCATCAAGTAGGCAACCTGCATAGTATCTGTTCTTCAGTCTAATAAACTGATATATATATATGTGGGAGAACCAGAAAACCAATCAACTAAGAATCAAGCATAACAGCCATTTCTAAGCCATGCGCCAGCATAGCTCGTCACCAAACATAGCATCAGTAATAGCATCAAATTATTTATAAATGAAAAGATCAGATAAGGCATACACATAGAGCAGGCTAGACTGGAGCGGTATCATGTTCTTATCAATAGTGATAAGGGTTCTTGATAGGGGAAATCAATTCAGTTTATCAGGAACACTAATCATCAGCTATGTCATCCACGAAGAGCTATCCATAGCGGGACATAGCAAAATTCTTGCACATGCAGCAAATAGGGCTAGTGACCACTAAAGACAAGCACTAGATCAGATCAATTAAAGGTGAATAATCACATAACAGCATTGTACCAATATGTAGATAGCAGATTGAACACTAGGGCCTCCACCGAGCTCAACAAAAATCATCACGGCTAATATAAAAATCAACCCTAGGACTGGGAAATAGAAAGAGAAGGAAGAGGGGGAGCTCTTATCGGAGAGTGAAGGCCGAGCAGTACGGTCAACCGTGCTGCGCCACCGATGGGAGGCGGGCCCCAGCGGAGCACCGGTGACGCCGGGAGCTGCAACGCCAAGGCCGTAGCCATCCCGGGCATCACGGCACGGCAACGCCGAGGGGAGCGACGCAGGCAGCAAACCAAGGCGAGGCGACCAAGGCAGCAACCTGGAGACGGCCTGGACGGAGCCAGGGCCAGAATGGCACCAGACCGAGCCCTAGGCAAGATACTGAGGCGGCGGGCACAAGGAGCCGAGGGGGCGGCGCAAGGGCCAGCAGCGGTGCCGAGCGGAATGGCGAACCGAGGCAAACCAGGAGAAGCGGCTTGGGAGGCGGTGGTGTTTAGGCTGAGAGAAGCCAGCAGCAGCGGCGATAAGGAGAGGTGATAAAAGCCAGTCGGCGGCGCATGGGGGATGAGAAGAGGGAGAGAGAGAGGGTGAGTAAGAGAAGCCGGTCAGGAGCGGCTTGGGAGAAGCCGAAGTGGGCCTAAGGCCTGTTACGAGAGACCGAGTGAGTCGTTTTTTTTAAAGAAGGAAGAAACTTTGGAAAAAAGTAATCTAGTTAAAAATAATAATAATAACAACAAAAGTAAAATCTAATTAACCTTTTCTCTGAGAAAGAAGTGAACGTATATATGAGCATAACTGTTAAAGAGTAAAATTAAGCAAATTTGAGTTGAATGCTTAAGTAAAAATAAAATTTTAGAATGGAAACTAAGTCAAGATATTTCTTTTCCTTTAAGAGTAAAAATAAAGAAAGCAAATAAATGTATGATCATAACATACATATATGTGTATTAAAAAGAGAATTAAAGATCAAGATAATCACTTAAGTTAAACAATTTTTCTTTCTTTCTTCTTCGAAAGGAAATTAGCCACTAAGTTAAATCCTAAAATCTTGACACTGTATCTTAAGCCAGCTAAAAGAGATTGAGAGAAAATATTGAGCTTTAAGAAAATTAAATCAAAAGTTAGATTGAGTAACACTATTATAAGACTCTTAAAAATAACTAAATCTAGGTTATTTCTTTAAGTAGTTTCAAATTCTTCAAAGAGTGTCTAGGAAGCTTATGTTTAAATTCCTTAAAACAGTTTTAATGCATATATATATATTCTTTCATGCATACACTGCCATGTCATCGCATTCATACTTGGAATCTTTTGGATTATTCCTTATCGAGCTATATTGCTTTCTTCAGAAGTCGGAGTTCAGCAAGCAGAACCATCAAACTCCACTACCTATCTGTTACCAGGCAAGTCCAGTTTTCTTGTTCATATCCGTTGAGAATGTTTTCCAAAATTTCCTTCTCGTCTATAACATGCACAAAATGAAAACCTATTTTCTAAAGATCAATCAATTGTTGTTTTATTTTGATCGCCGGTTTTTGGGCGTGATCATGGTGGGTGTTGAAATTCCGGAAAGGTGCCTAAGGCACATTGGAAGGTGGATTTCATCACGCGGGTTTATTTCATATAAGGTTAAAGCAACAAGTGATCGATTGTGCTTAAGCGTCGTAGCGATCGCGCATACCACATACCCTGTATGGGTGGGGCTGAGCTAAAGTACCTTTACCATAGCTCATACTCCCCCGGAAAGGAAGACCTCAAAGTTGGATCTGTTGTATCAACTGTTAAGAAGGTGGCGTTAGCCGTTGGCTATCCACAATGTGTTGGATCTGTAGTATCAACGTGAAATCGGTAGTCCCTGGCCTATCGTGCGGGACTACGACGCGGGGTATGACTGAGCGGGCTGTGAAACGGCTGTGACTTTACAATCTGGTTGTGCATGTAACGACATGAACACCACAAATATTGGTCGTTTATGGGTACAGTTGCGCACCTCTGTAGAGTGTATAGAAGTGTGGCTGAGTCACTCCATCTTCCTGGTTGAAACTGCGAACGCGGCAAGAAAGAGATCTATCGGGAATCCTAGCAGCCTGTGAGACATGAGATCATAGTCTCTTAATTAAAAATTGACTCTCTTACCTTACAAAATTGCATTGCTTTTGGAGAGCATTGCTGTTCTCAGTAGATAGTGCATCAAACACCTCTTTGCTGTTCCTGGACTTGTTGAGTACCTTTTGTACTCATCCCTTTACCTACTTCCTTCGAGTAGACTGTGAGCCAACGACGGAGGAGAAGGTGGTATACGTCGAGGTCAACGAAGAAGTTCCCGAAGAGCAGGCGACGACGAAGGAGGACGAATGCGTCAACTACTACGTCGAGTTCCGCGACGAGAACGCCACCGAGTAGAATAGTAGGTCGTACGAGTTGATAGGTGTAGTTAAGACTTTTGCTGTAACCAAACGATAATAGTTTTAAATTTCCCGTACTTTTGGGAATATGTTGTAAGACTTTATGTTGTATTTCAAGTTTATAATATATGGACCACTGCAATGTTTCTGGTGTGCTACTCTGTACGACATATTGAGGACGAGAAGGCACTTTGTCTTCAATATGTCAAGACCGGCATATTATCCAAGATGGTAGTATGTGGGTCGCCGCAGCCATCCTCAACCGAGCCGTGGCGAGCAGACTATCACGGCAACGACCACACCGTGTGGGTAAGTATCATCCCGTCTCCATTTGATGAGCATAGATTTGATTTCTTGTGCAGTATGCATTGATTTGATTTGTCTTATGCAAACCCTAGTTCATGTCCGTGATGGAGGGAACCTTGGTGGTGATTGAGGCTCCCGCTGCCGATGCTGCTGGTGGTCCTGCTGGTCCTGGCGAGTGAGTATATGATCTCCCCCCTCTTCCCCTCCCCTCCCCCTGCTCACTTTGGTGTTCATGGTGTATGTGATGTTTAACCGAGAGATTAACATAAATGAAATTGTTAAATTTGTTGGCGGTTTAGGCCATCGACAGAGAGTATTTTCACATTAACTGTTAGAGTACTTGGGTATACTGCAAAGCTCGATGATGGCCGGGAATTAGTTGTGAATCGACATGATCTTCAGTGGGAGGTAAACCTGATTGGTTTGACTGTTGAAAAGTTGGTACAACAGTTGGGAAAAATGATTTGTTGGGGTTCACAGCAGGAGGTGTATTTGCTGTGTCATGATAGTAATACTGGAGAGGTTGAGAGGATCAATCATTGCATAGAGTTGATGACTGCTTTCCATGCTTGCTGGGAGTCGAAAGTTGTACTTTTATTAGCTGATGTGGTTGATGTAGGCAAGAATTCATCTCTGTTACATGTCTAGTCTAGTGCTTCTATTCATCCTTGCAGGAATTCTACTATTACACATGTCATGGCTATAGAAGATAGCCAGTCATGCATTTCAATGGATAGTGTTAACTTGTCGGCATTAGAAATTGTCCAATCCAATGCCCCAAGTGTGTCTGCTGTAGGAGATGAGGTGTGTGATGCATTTGTTAGCAATGATAGATATGTGTCCTCCGTGGAGGAAGCGGTTGTTGATTGGTCACAGATTGAGATTACACCCATGAATGATGGTGAGCTAGATGTTCCTATAACAGAGCAAAACATGTGCTTTGTGTTTGGAATAGAGGATGGAGATTCGCAACAGCAACATGCACCTTCTTCTATCGTTGTTGATGCTTGTCTGTCAACAATCGACGAGGGGTTGCTCCTGGATGCAGCTATTCCTGTGAATGATGAAAATCCTGCAGAGGAACATATCATATATGACAGAGATGAACCTAAAATGCATGTAGGGTCTTTGTTCCCATCGATGGCAGATTTTAGGAAGGCCATTACACAGTTTGCAATTAACAAAGAATTTGATATAAAAGTGAACAAAACCGACACCACAAGGTATATGGGCCATTGTAAAGCACCAGGCTGTCCATGGAAGATAACAGCTAGGTTGAGGGCAGATAAGAAATCCATCAGGGTACTAAATTTGCTTTTATTGGTACTTTTTAATTTGTATTGCTAAATGTTTCTATTGCTAATGGTACCCTTTCTTGTATGCAGGTTAACAAACTAGTACGTACCCACGAGTGTTCATCTACCAGCAGAGTGAAGACAAGCATGGCATCTCAAGCCTAGGTGGCAGAGAGGTCAGTTAGCATACTGCAGCAAGATCCTTCCATTGGGGCTAAGAAGCTGCAAAAGAAGCTACAGGATCAGTTCAATTGCACAATTGGCTATGACACTATTTGGAAGGGCAAAGACAGGGCACTTGATAAGTTGTACAAAACATGGGGACAGAGCTTTCAATACTTATGGAACTTCAAGGCAAAGATTGAGAAGAGGTCACCAGGCAGCATAGTAGAAATAGATGTGAAGACAGTTTGAGGTAAAGTTTATTTTAGCAGATTCTTTATGGCACTTAAGACCTGCATTGAGGGTTTCTTAGCTGGTTGTAGACCTTATCTTACCATAGATTCAACAGCTTTGAATGGAAAGTGAAATGGGCATTTAGCGGCATGTACAACACTAGATGGACACAATTGGATGTTCCCTGTCGCATTTGCATTTATTGATTCAGAAACAGATGCCAATTGGACATGGTTTATGTTACAGTTGAGTAGGGCATTAAGTTCAATACAAACACTTGCAATATGCACCGATGCTTGCAAAGGCATAGAGAATGCAGTCAAAAGAGTTTTTCCTCATGCAGAGCAAAGAGAATGCTTTAGGCACCTGATGTCAAACTTCATGAAAAAGTTTCATGGAAACATTTTTGGTCATATGTGGCCAGCGGCTAAGGCTTACAGACCTGAAGTTTTTGATGACCACATGCTCAAGATTTTGGAAGCTTGCCCGGAAGTTGGAGTTTACTTGAGTAAGCACCATAGCTTGAAGTGGATGAGATGCAGTTTCAACACGGCAATAAAATGTGATTATATTTACAACAACCTAGCTGAGTCCTTCAACAACTGGATAAGAGATATAAAGGATCTACCCGTGGATGAGCTAGCTGACACGATTAGAGAAAAATTCATGAAGCTATTTGATAAGAGGAGAACAATAGGGCAAAAGTTGAGAGGGAGGCGGTTACCAACTATCATTCAACAATTAAACATAAGGAGCAGAGGTCTTGGCCATTTGAAGGTTGGGAGATCAACTAAAGGCAGTTGTGAGGTAAGAGATATCAACCAAAACAATCTCAGACATGTTGTGAAAGTAGACATCCATGAATGCACTTACTTGGAATGGCAACACACTGGCAAGCCTAGTGATCATGCAATAGCCTTCTTGCTTGGGAGAATAAATGTAAACTTTGAGGATTATGTGCATGAGTACTTTTCATTGGAAAAGTTTAGGGCTGCATATGCTGGGGAGATAGAGCCTCTGACAAATAGATCTCAGTGGCCGAAGGTGAATCTAGGGTTTGTGATGCTCCCACAAATTGGCAAGAAATCGGTAGGAAGGCGAAGGAAGTTGAGGTTCAAAGGATGTCTTGAAAATGGTGGCTCTGGGGGTAAACTTCTGGTTCAGGTAGTAAACACAGATGCAGACAATGTGGAGAGTTGGGCCATAGGAGAGCTGTTTGTCCTCAAAATGGTACAAAAAAAGGAACAGGAAGAGGAAAGCTCGAGCAGTTCATAGAAGCGAAGATCGATTGTTAAAGTGGCTGCCTTGCAAGGTGCTGCAAACTATACGCCTAACAGACTTTCCATCACACTGCCTCCTATCCTCCAAGATAGCCCTACACCTGTTACAAGAAGGTGCTATTTGAACCCAACCTCTTGTTGCCATATTAGAGATGTTGTAATGCATTTTATAACCATTGTCTGGCATTTGCAGGAGACTAGCTCTTGCAATTGCGGAAGATGCAAGTGGGACAACTTATGCTTCTCCAACAGTCAATGTGCCTGAGAGCTCGATAACAAAACGTGGCAAGAAATTAACTCCGAAGAAGAAAAAGAAGCACTGAGGTGTTCTGAAGTTAGTGTCTTTTGTGAACTGTTGTTAGGTGTACTGAAGAAGCACTGAGGTGTTCTAAACTTAGTGTCTTTTGTGAACTGTTGTTAGGTTTACTGAAGAAGCACTGAGGTGTTCTAAAGTTAGTGTCTTTTCTGAACTGTTGTTAGGTGTACTGAAGAAGCACTGAGGTGTTCTGAAGTTAGTGTCTTTTGTGAAATGTTGTTAGGTGTACTTGATTTGCTATTGACAAGTGCATATCATGCATTCAAATGCTTCTGAAATATTATTTTGGTACTATTTTGGGTACTGCAATTATGTACAAGCTTCTCCACATTTGGGCATTGCAATTATTTACAAGCATTCTGTAGTTTTGGACAGAAATATTATCTGCAGAAGCTTCTCCAGTTTTTGAATAAAACTGACCAAAATCTGTCTGATTTCAGTTGCATATGAACTTACCATAATCTGACAGCATACATGACATATATGTCCATCAACTTGTTGAAGCTTCAATTAAGCTTCAAAAAAGCTTCAACTAATTTCAGTTCCTAAAGCTCCCAGCATACATTACACAGCACAAAAGCTTAATTTCATAAGACCATTATTATTACTTGATCCACATTCAATTGGTTTCACTTGCATACATCAGAATTTAGCACATCACAAAAGCTTGCATAATACAAAAGTTTCCAGAACTACTAATCTACTTCACTAGCAGGACTAAGAGGACCAATACAACTGCTAGAACAGTAAAATAGTTCAATAAGAGCTGAACATCCACATTCTTGCCTAGCTTGTTCATTCTTCCATTCATGGAGACGACTTCAGCCCTCACAGCCTCAATTGACCGCCAGATTTCTCCTGATTCAATGCTCGCACCCGCTAGTTCACAATGGGAATATGGTCATCTCCAATGCGTAGCTCTGCAACTAACAGCTTGTACTGCTCCAACCACATGAAGAATGTGCAATCTCTTGCAATCTGTCAAGACATCAATAATGGAGCCAATTGTTCAATCAAATCGAATAGAAAACATTTCAACTATTGTGGATAACCTTCTTTCCCTTCTCATTCAATGGGCACTTCACAAAGAACTTTCCCGAGTTCTCAGCTGTGCTGGACTGCAGTAGGCGCAATTGCTCTCGTCCGCAGGCAGGGCAATCAATTAACGGGAGCCCCCTAACCCACTTCACACCAGAGTTGTAGCTACCATAGCTACCCTGCGACATCTTCCCTCTCCCTGCTACATAGCATACACAATGCAAGCTCAAATTGGTCATGGTGGAAGCCTAAATTCATCGCAGTGCAACCACAGTGCTAGGACCAGGGAGAGAATCGGGGCTACCTACTGTGCCAGAAGAATAATCAAATCAACGAGACGGGAATTTTAGTACCTACCCGCCACTTCACTATAGCCAAAGAACTAGGGTTTCATCAAATTCGTCAACGACGCCCACGTGTTCCTCCTTTGCGTGCTCTGCCGCCGGCCACGGGGGGTCGCCGAATCGCCCAACCGCCGCACGGGAGCGGACGGGCTTCTCTGCCGCGCCACGCCTGATTGAGGGAGGGAGAAAGGGCAGCCGCTCCTGTCGTCGCTGCTCACCGGAGGGCTCTGAGGTGGGGCACGAGCGGAGTCTGAGGGGCAAGTCTTCACATATGGGAGGATAAGTCAAGCACGGGCAAGAGAGCACGTCCCAGTCAGCAAATGGATTGCCACCTCACCACCCTTTCTCTCCTACTCAGCACGACAGGCGCCGAACGGGGCATATAATCAACCCTGCAATCAAACTGGGGCATTTTATCGGTTCAATTGAATAACGGGGCATACCATCGAAGGGAGCCAGAAAACGTGGCATATCGGAATCCCCACGTGGAAGGAAGCTACTATCGAGGACTCCCAGTCCCTCGTTGTCAACGGGGAAGAAGTGGCAGACAGGTCGCTGGAAGCGGCCTTGAATCTCCAACGACAAGCTCCATTACTGAGAGGAGAAACCAGCCTGAATCCAACGAAGATGGGCACTGCAATCACGAGCAAAGGAGGCAAAGCCTTTTGCCGGCAATGGAGCCATGACCGATGACAAGCGTAGACCACTCAACCCTACCACCAAAAGGGGAAAACACCACTTTTTTTTATTAATTTCATTAAGAACATCATGCTGTACAGTTACAGAAAAACACCACTTGGAAAACCAAATTAAACTAGCAAATATAAAAGGGGAGTAGCGGGGACCCCACTCTCTCGCCTCACCGCAGCCGGATCTGGGAGGGAGAGGAGAAGAGCCGGGGACGCAAGAGCTCAGAGGAGAGAGAAAGATAAAGATAAAATGAGAGCCTCTGTAGTTCGAATTGGGCCTTTAGACCCTCCGTAGTTTTTATGCAGCGTGTAAATGGCCATACTTTTGGTCCATAATTGTTTTATAAAGTTCACGAGACTTCTAAATCATGTCATTTGATTTCAGGAACACCCGGGTGTCCAAGGCTACAGTCCGCGCACATCCTGACCCGGGTCGCTGGGCTCGCTGCCGCAGCTCGCGTCATGCCGAGGAGCGCGGTGTTTCCGCGAACTTTCCGCCATGACCAACTTTGGAAGCGGGAGGTGCCCGCCACCGTGTTGGCCCCCGCGTTGTCGCTCCCCAGGGAAATTTCTCGGAAGTCCAAGTCGCGATGAGAAACGACTTGGATGTGGTAAGTAAAGAAAAAGACTTCCAATTAAGTCAAGAAACACCACAAGTCAGTCAACTTTGATCTTAGCCGTACGCGTATAATCCCTGATTGAGCTAGCACATCAGGGCCGTCCGTTGGACCTCCGTCCACGTACAGACGGTCGCCTCCAGAGTCCAGACCGTGCCCCTCACGATCCGCCAAAATCAAAACCCCTAGAATACCCTTCCATTTGCCTTCCGTTCTCATAACATTAGCGAGGGCATTCAAGTCATAATTTTACATATAAGTAACTGCACTAACCAAAGAAACCGCACACACCCCCAAACACCAATTCCACAAGGAACTTGTTTCAAAAGAAAAATCGAACTGCAGTGTGCGGTGTGCAGCTACCATGGGTGCCGACGACGGTCACGGCCCAGGCGCCAACAAGAAGGGCCCGCCGATTCCATGCAACGAAGGGTATGGGGACGTTTCACACGAGCCACCTCTCCCGAAGCTGCCGAACGACGTGCCCAAGACCGGACAGGTGGAGGCGCCGTCGAGTTACGCCATCGCCGGCAAGGTCCTGTTCGCCGCGGCCGGTGCGTTCGCGGGCATCCTCCTGGCCCTGATCGCGCTGCACATGTACAACAGCGTCCGGCGCCGGCACTTGCGCAACCGCCGCCGGCTGCTTCGGAGCCTGGCCATCTCTGGCAGCGGCGCCGACAGGGAGCGCGACGGCGGCGTGGCGCCGTCGCCTCGCGGGCTCGACCCAGCGGTGCTCCTCGCGCTCCCCGTGATCGCCGCGGGCTCCGGAGCCGGGGACTGCGCGGTCTGCCTCGCGGAATTCGAGCACGCCGAGAAGGCGCGCGCGCTGCCGCGGTGCGGCCACCGGTTCCACGTGGAGTGCATCGACGCGTGGTTCCGGGGGAACTCCACGTGCCCACTCTGCCGCGCCGACGTCGAGGCGCCTGTCGACGCCTCCGATGCCGAGGCCCAGCCGGAGGTGGGCATAGATGTTGCTGGGCATGCCGCGGCGAAGGGTGGAGCGCCGGCGATGGGAAGGCTGCCGAGCGGCACGGATCTTGAGAAGACGAGGCAGGTCTTTGCTTCGACCCGTTTCGCTTCCTTCTGACAGGCTCCAACTGGAATGGCGCGCAGAAGGTTCCTTGCTTCTTCCTGCACGGATCTGCACGAGCATTTGAGGACCATCTTTTTGGAGCCTTCTTCCATTCGGTTGTACTGTACATAGATTTTGTTGGTGATGCTGGGCGTAGCTGGTTTTGTACAAACTTGGCAGATGAGTTTGCGATTTTTTTTTGATCTCGAGTTAGAAATAATTTGGTGCATGGTGCATCTTATTAGAGCCTGTTTGGTTGAGCTATGGCTGTTGACAAAGTTACTGTTGGCTAGCTATCTGAAAAAGCTGTTGTGGCTGTGGGAAAGTGAACATATAGTTTTTGGTTAATCTAAACCATCTACAGCATTTTAGAAAATGAGCACTGAAGCTTCACCATATTGCAAAAAGCTCATAGAAGGCAGCTTTTCCAAACAGCTGAATTTGCACTGCAAAGCCCACAGCTACCGTTGGTAAAAGCTGCTGAAAAGCTGGCCGTTTGGTTGGGCTTTTCAGCAGCTTTTCACCCCCTTATATGCGGTGACTTTAACTACCACGTAACTATAAATAAGTTATAGGGTTTTGCTACTGCGCAGACTAAGGGGGTGTTTGGTTGAGCTTTTCAATAGTTTTTCACTAGAAAAATCTGCAGTCCAACCAAACGGCTAGCTTTTCAGCAGTTTTTGCCAACGGTAGCTGTGGACTTTGCAGTGCAAATTCAGCTGTTTAGAAAAGCTGTCTTCTACCAGCTTTTTGCAATGTGCTGAAGTTTCTATACTCATTTTCTAAAATGCTGTAAATAGTTTGGATAAATCAAAAGCCATATGTTCACTTTCCCACAGCTACAGCAGCTTTTCCAGACAGCCAGCCAACAGCACCTTTGTCAACCGCCACAGCCCAACCGAACAGGCCCTAAGTCTCAGACGACGGGATTAGCCCATGGAATTAGCTTAATTTTCACTCCAAATTCGTGCATGGAATTATTTTGTTTTTACAGTATAATTTTTTTTCGATCTAGTTGCACATTGTTAAGTCTAAATTTACATAACTTTTTTTATAATATTAGGTTCTGAAATGTACAACTGGTAATTGGCTAATCACATATTTTTAATTAAACCTAAAATTGCATAAATCTTTATTATTTTATAGATCAAAATTTTATTATTTATTTATTTTTTCTTTGTATAGCCATTAAGTTAATATTTAAGGGCCGATCTTGTCAACTAAGATTTAATAAATAGTAGTGGAATAAGCAACAGATAAACCCTAAGTTATACTTGTTGTATCTGGCAAGAGTGGACTAGGAAAGTTAAGTTAGGAGCCCGTATTCTAAGATTCAATGTTACTGTAAAACTTTGACGATCAAATCATCCAAAAATATGAGTTATTTTTATACATAGTTGGTACTTTTGTATTTGTATGTAAAAGTATTTTTCTATAATTATGATATTATAACTATAAACAAAGTATTGCACAAAATACTTATGGTCAAAGTTTTACTTTGAGTCAAAGCACACTCCAGATAAATCAAACGAGAGAGTAAGAGCATCTCCAGCAAGCCCCCTATCCAAGCCCCCATCCGGATAAAGTAGGGAAAGTGAGAAAAGACGATCTCCAGCAAAGCCCCCACCACTGCCCCCATTTCTCCGCGCCCCCCATCCCTCCCCGACTCCCCCCATCCCTGGGGGCTCGGTCGACGTCCCCATCGCTACAACGGCGCCAACGTCCGGGCGGCGGAAGGCTCCACTCGCGCCATCTGCAAGGTTCGTCTCCTGCCCTCCCCTCTAACCCGTTTAGCTGCCGCCGCGAACCGAGCTGAGGAGGTCCCGCCGCCGCCCAGATCCGGAGGAAGGGGGAGAGAGAGACACACAGGCGAACATAGGAGAAGGGGCCGCCGCGGTGGAGGAGCTGGAGCCGGCTGCTGCTATTGCCATGGAGCAGGGCCGCGGTGGCGAGGGGCCGGACGAGGGGCCAGGCGAGGGGCGGCAGGGAGGGGTCGGGCGAGGGGCGCGGTGCGGGAGCCAGGAGAGGGGAGCGGCGGGGAGCTCGAGCCGGGAAATCGGCCGCCGGCTGCTGCTGTTGCGGTAGGGCAGGGCCACGGTGGCGAGGGGCCGGGCGAGGGGCGGCGGCGGGGGAGCCCAGCGAGGGAGCCTGGCGAGGAGCACGGCGGGGGATCCGGGCGAGGGGCGCAGTGGGGGGGCTGGGAGAGGCGGCGGCGAGGGGCCGGGCGAGGGGCGCGGCGGGGGAGCCCGGCGAGGGAGCCTGGCGAGGAGCTCGGGGAGAGGGACAGAAGGGCTCGGGGAGAGGAACAGAGGTGGTGGGGGAGAAATTGAGGGGGGAAAAATTGAAAATTAAGGGAGAAGTTTAGGGGAAAAAGAAATTGAGGGAGAAGTTGCTACAATTTGTGATGATTAAATTGTATGCATGTTGATGTAGGGTGCTCTAATGGCTGATGGATTCTATTCCGACCTCTTGGCTGGCAATGTCGGATTGGATGGCATAAATTGGAGAGAATCACAGGATTCGCATGTACGTGGAGATGAACAACCTACCCCTCCCCTGAGACCAAACTTGAAGAGGTCCAAAAATTTTACTGTGAATGAAGACAATGTGTTGGTGGATGGATGGCTCGAGATCAGTCAGGATGCAGCCACAGGGAACGAACAATCTCGTTCTTCTTATTGGAAAAGGATCTATGATTACTTCCATGCCAATAAGAAAGAAGAGTCGGATCGTTCTCAAAATTCCCTCCAACACCGTTGGGCTACTATTCAAGAACAAGTTAATAGGTTCTGTGGAGCTTACGCGCAGATTTTGAGTAGAAACCAAAGTGGGATGACACAGCAAGATAAGGTAAAAACCTATGTTTTTAATTTTCTTGTAACTTCATATGTTGTATGCGATTTTAATAATACATGTCTACTTAATGCAGCTAACTCAAGCATGTATTAAGTACCAAGCAGATGACAAGGTAAAGAAACCGTTTGTATTAATGCATTACTATGAAAAATTGCATCACACTGAAAAGTGGGCATCCCGGTTGCCTCACAAAAAACAGAAAAGGACCTCCAATGCTAGTCCTGGTTCGTCTACTGCTGGTACCAATGCAAGTGTGTTTGAGGATGAAGCTGTATCTTCCTCCGAAGATGTTCCCTCTAGAACAAGACCAATTGGTAAGAAGGCGGCGAAAGAACTACTACGATGAGGTAAAGTTTCTACCTCTACAGGTGATGCTAGTGTCATGGATTTCATGGGTAGTATATGGTCTGCAAAGAGGGATGAGACGGCCACAAGGGAGGCCAAGAAACAGGAGCGCTTTGATCAAGCAATTGTATTAGAACAACAGAGAGTTGCAATAGAACAAGAAAAGGTACACATCAAGAGAATCATGGAAGAACAGAAAATAATGACCATTGACATTAGTGGTATGGATGAGCAACAACAACAATACTACAAGATGTTGCGGAGTCAGATCCTTGCTCGACAGTCTAACAGCTCAGGTTGAGCTATTAGTTGTATGAACTATTTGGAATTTTATTGTACTCTTCAATTTGTTGCATGGGCTATTAGTTGTATGGACTATTTGTTAATTTGTTATATGAACCATTTGGCTTATGAAGTATATTGTTGGATCGGTGGCTTCCGACAGAGGGGGGGGGTGAATGTCGAAGTAAAAATTTCTTCTCAAGATTAGAACACAAAACTATTGATTAGCTATTGTGTTCAAATCAAGGAATGCAGCGGAAAAGCAATCGACAAATGGGTTGAGAAAAGTTAAGCAAAACACAGTCAGATCGGAGGTTCCGGTGTCAAAATATCGAAAGTTCCGACCTTACCGGAGGTTCCGAAGTCACCCCAATTTTGAATGCTCTGGAAAAATCGGAACTTCCGACTCCTGGATCGGAACTTCCGATGTGGATCGGAACTTCCGGAGTAAGAAAATCGGAACTTCCGGTTTTGGAAAAACAGCAGACTGTCGCTCGGTAAAACGTTCGCAGATTTTGATCCACCCAACGGAATTGAACGAAATTTTGCACAGAGGTAGACGAAAGACTTACGGAGCTGTTCCAATTGGAATCACCTCAAAAGCTCATCTGTGCTGAGAGAAAACCCCAATTTACTAACAGCTGTTCCAAGGGCAAATGAGAGGAAAGACTTGCACGAAATCAAATCAATTGATTCTTAGGACTTGTGAGGAATTTTGATATGCAATCAATATAGAAACATCTCACACGTCCTAGCAATCTATTCTACCAAACAAACCTCAAGAAACAAATCTCCGATCGTATCAAAAGCAAAACCCCAATTTCTTTCTTCTCCCTCAAGCAACCTCAAGAACTCAAAAACGTGAAGAACAAGATTGATTCTTGGGTAAGCTTAGATAGACTCACTTTGGAAGTAATCTATCCTTCTTTAACTTGACAAAACAAGAATCAATTCATGAGGGAAAGAAGGAGAACGAAAATCCAAAGAGCAAAAAGAGAAAAACCTCACAATCACAAAGGGAGACGCATGGCTTCTCTTGGAAATCTTTTTGTATTGATTTTCGTGGATTTTCTAGTGTTTTTACATGCCTCTCATCTTAGACAAAGCACTCTCTTAGTGCAGCTCACAAAATCTAATTCAAGTGCTTGAGAGTTAAGAAAACCATCATCCTCTATTTATAGTGGGGAGGGACAACCCCCTCTTCCACTCTTGGGCCTCATGCCCTAATGGGCCTAACTACCTAGCACGCATCCCAAAGCGTCTAAATGGCTTAGCCACCTCTCGATTTTCCTTCCACCCTAAGCTACCAACCCTAAACCGCTTCCGGCCGCCGCCGTAGTTTCTTGGTTGAGCTTCGGTGGTTTCCGCGTTTTTACCAAAACGCCCTCGCACTGACTTGGTCCTCACGTCTCGTCTCCACCCGCTTTCTTGTCGTCCGCGTACATGCTTTTAAGCCGCACGATGTCGTCGCCACCTCCTTGACCGCATCTCAGCCCTCCAAGCTATCATGCCGGTCCATATGGCTAAACCATCGCCGCACCCAACTCGCACCTGCACACAATAGACCAAGCAAAGCGTTGCGAGCACAAGTTTTCCACTTGACCCAAGTCAGTCGAGAAAAATCCTTCATCCACTCAATTTTTCCTTGAGACAAATTGAGAAACTCAATCAATCAAACATATTGCAAATAGTTCCAACCTTGAATTCATGCAACCAAATATTCAACTCCTCATAAGACGGCAAGATATTCATCACAACTATTGTCAAAGTCAACATATGACTCACAATCTCCCCCTTGATGAATATATTGCCAACACTTCTCAATCAATCAATTTGGAGTTGGGAGTTGGTTTAAAGATTTAAAAGCAATCAAGTTGCAAGAATTCACACTTGGCCAAAAGAAAGAGAAAGTAAGTACCGAGCCAAGTGAATGTCAACAAGAGTAAGATCAAAAATGTGAGTGAAGGCAAAACATAAACCCTGAGACTCCCCCTCACTCCTATAACTCATATGTCTATGATCTACTCCAGAACAAAGCCTATCTCGTAAAAGAAAAAAGAATGTCAAGGTATGATTGATACTACTATTTCTCCCCCTTTGGCATTATAGTCATCAAGGATAAGCCTGTATGCATGGAAATTCTGATTTTTCAGTTTTAGCGAGCTTTGAAGATTATCCAGAATGAGACACAAAAAGTGCAAATATGCCACATAGGTGCTCACCAAACCATAAGAAGACATGTGGATCAAGAAGAGCAACTAGCATATCAAGTTCTTAGCATATTAAAGAGTTCACTAGTAATGAGCGCCAGACTAGGTAGTCACAAATGCAATGACTCTAAACATGAGTGAAGTATGACAACCTAGCGCTAAGCCATGACTAGGAGGACAACCGATCAAGATTAGGACCAAAAGACTCTACCACATGCTGAATTAAGCAATCACATGATTAAATGGATTAGGCACAACCAAAATACAACCCCCTGCACGAGGAAGTATCTTGAGTGATTCATCCTGACTTTTTCATTGAGTCCACATGATTATTTGGACTAGCCACAACCAAAGTACTACCTCCTGCACGAGCAAGTACCTTGAGTGATTCATCCCTATTTGAGCATTTTTCACATTAGCATATGATAGATTTCAAGCATGTAGAGCAAAAACTAGTGACTTTTCATGACAATAAGCATTCTCCGACCCGAGCCACAAAAGCCTAGGCATGTTAAGCCACTAGCAGCCCTAATCAAGATTACCATGAAGTCCTATCTTTGACCAGTCATACACAAAGATCATAGTTGCAATACTAGAGTCATGAGCAGATTCAAAAGCAAAGGATTCCCTAGCAGGCAACTCATCAGTAGATCAAAGATTTAAATTCAAGTTGTTGTCCAATTAAGCTAGCATCACAGATTCTTGAGAACACATATCAAAATATGGTGAAATGAGCTAGACAATCAGAGTATGGCATATAGCGAACTCGTAGAACTCATTGTTTCATCAAGGATAATATACAAAGCTCGTGAACATGTAAAGTGCACATGATATATCACAAATGATGCAAAATGCACTATATTACACTATGATACATAGTGAGAAGACTCCCCCTCAAACCAACCCATGGGGATGAATAATCCCCAACTCCCCTCTAAGTACACAAAATCGTGTGGGATCTAATGGCTTGGTAAAGATATCCGCGAGCTGATTTTCAGAATCAACAAACTTAAACACTACATCACCCTTCTCAACATGGTCTCTCAGGAAATGAAACCGCACATCTATATGCTTAGTCCTAGAGTGCTACACTGGGTTCTTAGCAATATTAATAGCACTAGTGTTATCACAGAAAAGTGGAACACTATCAAAAGACAACCCAAAATCCCGCAAAGTCGAAATCATCCAAAGAATCTGACTACAACAACTAGCGGCTGCAACATACTCAGCTTCAGCAGTAGATTGTGCAACAAAAGATTGTTTTCTAGAAGACCATGAAACAAGAGAAGTGCCAAGAAAGTGACAAGTGCCAGAAGTACTCTTACGGTCTATCTTACACCCGGCAAGGTCTGAGTCAGAAAAACCCCGAATCCCAAGAACAGAAGAGCATGAATACCAAGTCCAAACTCAAGGGATGATCGAAGGTACTTCATGATGCGCTTCACAGCTTGCTGGCGGGAGTCTCTTGGCGAGGCTTGAAACCTCGCACATTGGCAAACAGCGTCCACGGGAGTCATCTCCAAAAGTGATGTACTCATCACCGGACGTCTTGTTGAGGGAGGTGAACCATTTTGAGCTTCCGGTCATGTGACGTGAACACCCAGAATCAACGAGCCACATGTTCACCAACCCTCGCCGGCCAACCTACACAAAAGACCGAAGACGAGTGGACTCAGTACTGGGGTTAGTAAGCAAAGATTTTCGAATCCAGTACTGAGTCACTCGCTGAAAAGGAACAAAAGATCGTGAGTGGTTAGTATGCAATGCAACACCTTGAGCAACTCTACGACCCTGACCTAGACCCCGCCGCGGGGAAATGTCACGCACCGGAGCACGTGAACCACCTCCAAGAGGACGGCGAGAAAACTCTAAGCGACCTAAACCCTGTCGCCTGCTAGAGCCACCAGAAATCTCAACATGTTGAGGCCTCGTGTGTGTCTTAGGAGCACTCAACGCATTGTTGCGTCGTTGAATACCCCTAAGAGCACGAACACGGTCACGACGCTCCTCCTTGAGACGTCGAAAGCAGAACTCAACTAGGTGACCATCCTTATGACAATGAGTGCATTGGTATTTTACCCTTTGCGAGGTAGCACCAACTGAAGCTGAAGCACTCTTGTCCTTAAGCGATGAATCTAGATAGCCACCTAACTTGAACACTGTTCCCCTCTCCCCCTGAGCTATTGCAATCAAACCTCTACCAAGAGAACCAATGGGATGAGGAGGATGATTCTTATTTTCTTCCACATGATTAAAACCTAGACCTTTGCCTGAGCTAACTCTAGACTTGTCTAAGATCATGTCAAGTTCTTTTCTACCTCCAGAAAATCTCTCCAAAGTTTTCTTGAGGTAGTCAACTTCCCTAAGCAAAGGAGCACAGGTAAGACAAGCTCCTGAAGCTGACACTCTAACAGCTTTCTCATATTTTTCTTTGTATGCTCATAGTTCAAGTTTTAGAGACTCACAAGACACACAAGCGATGCTACATGTTTCAGCTACTGTTTTCTTAAACCTCTCTCTAAATGCAGCATGCATAGCAGAAACATCATTCTCAAGCTCATGGCAAAATGTGCAAGTAGAGAAAACAGCATGAGAAACATCAACAGGTAGCTTAGAAGCAGTAGCATTAGCCAAAGTGAGTTTTCTGTAAAGCTCAGAGATGTGTCTTCCTAGGTCCTGATTTTCTTCAACTAGTTCAGAGCATTTATCACACACTGGTCTTCTCATTTTAAGCACAGATTGATTCAATTCTTTATTTCTACCTTCCAAATACTTGCATCTTAAACATGGGGAAGATTCTTGAGTGCTCTTAGAACTAATGCTAGCAAGTTGATTCTTAGCATTCTTGAGTTCATTAGCATGAAATGAGTGAGCAATGCAACCAGCAAGATAACCAGTTTTAAGCTTGGCTAGATTGTCCTTATAGACCATAAGCTCTTGGATGACAATTATATGCAATATGAAACCTATAGCAAAGCACAATTTAATCTCATTCAATTCATTAAGAGGTGCTAAGCTAGAGGAACATCCAGAAGGTGCTCTAGAAGGCAAACTAGCATGTGAAGATTTGAGTATATCAATCTCTTTCCTAAGAGAGTCTAAGTTATCATCCTTAGAAACACAAAAGGAGTAAGGGCTCAACTTAAGTTTATCAATTTCAACCATGGATGACTTAATCAATTCACTTACACTAGCATGAGCATCTTTAGCTTCAAGGAATTCTTTATGTAAAACATCACAACTAGCACACTCATCCTCATTACTTTTCAGTTTAGCAATTTCTAGTGTAAGAGAATTAACTTTCTTAGTCAGGTCTTTAGATTTCTTGATTGAAGCAAACAAGGCATCATTTTGCACATCAAACATATCAAGTAGTTTATCATGCCTAACACTGAGCTCATCGAAGGTGCAACTTACATCGCTTTCAAGATCTTCGTCGTCGCTCTCTTGTTCAGATCTCGCCATAAAGCACATGCCGGTGAAGCCATGTTCTACCTTCTTCTTCCCTTTCTTCTTGTGCCTGGGCGGCTCCGGTTCATCCTCGCTTGAGGAAGAGGAAGATGAAGAAGAGTTGGAGCTGTTGTCGCTATCTCCAAAAGCGGCGAGAGCTCGACGAAGATTCTTCTCCGCCTCACGCATCTTGGGCCTTGATCCAAAGTTGTTTCTTCTCTTGTCCTGAAATTTAGAAACAAACTTGTTTCTCTCTTTAGGATTGGGACACTCGGATCGAATGTGGCCTTTCTCGCCACATCCATAGCAGGTGATGTCCGAGGATTTTCTTCTCCTATTTCTCACATTCTTATATGCCCTAGAGAAGCGTTTTGCAAATAACGCGAGCTCATCCTCGGGAAGAGATTCAAACTGATCATCAGACAAAGAAGACAAGGCTGCAAGATACAGTCCAGAAGAAGAAATCATGCAAGTGTCAGAGTTGACACTAGGAGACACTATCCCCGATGGATCCGAGGAAGTGTTCCCAACAAGAGCCAAAGTCTTGGACTTAGAACCATTTCTGTTCTCCGAAGTGATCTCATGAGTAGAGAGCTTGGAGAACAAGTGATCGAGTGTGAGAGTGGCAAGATTGACGGACTCTTGGATGGCAATCTTCCGCACTTCAAAAGCGGGCTCTAATGTGTTCAACACATGCCTAGCCATCTCCGAGTCAGAGTACCTCACTCCCACACTCCTGAGCTTATTCACAATTCTTTCAAATCTCTCAAAAAGCTCAGAAATTGATTCCCCAGGGCGTTGCTCAAAACGATTGTATTCAACTCTATATTGATCCGCTCGAGCAATCTTGACTTGGTCGGACCCCTCATGGTAGGTGATCAAGGTCGACCAAATCTTGTGAGCGGTATCAATATGAGCAACCCGCTCATGCTCCTTCCTATCCAAACCAGAAAGCAAATAGTTGATGGCCTTGCAATTGTTTTCAACATCAGCCTGATTTGCATCCGTCACTTGTGCAGGAAGAGCAAAGTCCGTTTCAATGATTTTCCAAATAGCAAACCCCTCTGACTGGATAAAGATTCTCATTCGATTTTTCCAGAACTCCCAGTCCGTCCCATTGAAGACAGAAGGACGAGTCGAGTATCCGTGGGAAGCCATGGCTCGCAAAGCCGGTCAAAACTTATAGAGAAGCGAGACCGGGCTCTGATACCACTTGTTGGATCGGTGGCTTCCGACAGAGGGGGGGTGAATGTCGAACTAAAAATTTCTTCTCAAGATTAGAACACAAAACTATTGATTAGCTATTGTGTTCAAATCAAGGAATGCAGCGGAAAAGCAATCGACAAATGGGTTAAGAAAAGTTAAGCAAAACACAGTCAGATCGGAGGTTCCGGTGTCAAAATATCGGAAGTTCCGACCTTACCGGAGGTTCCGAAGTCACCCCAATTTTGAATACTCTGGAAAAATCGAAACTTCCGACTCCTGGATCGGAACTTCCGATGTGGATCGGAACTTCCGGAGTAAGAAAATCGGAACTTCCGGTTTTGGAAAAACAGCAGACTGTCGCTCGGTAAAACGTTCGCAGATTTTGATCCACCCAACGGAATTGAACGAAATTTTGCACAGAGGTAGACAAAAGACTTACGGAGCTGTTCCAATTAGAATCACCTCAAAAGCTCATCTGTGCTGAGAGAAAACCCCAATTTACTAACAGCTGTTCCAAGGGCAAATGAAAGGAAAGACTTGCACGAAATCAAATCAATTGATTTTTAGGACTTGTGAGGAATTTTGATATGCAATCAATATAGAAACATCTCACACGTCCTAGCAATCTATTCCACCAAACAAACCTCAAGAAACAAATCTCCGATCGTATCAAAAGCAAAACCCCAATTTCTTTCTTCTCCCTCAAGCAACCTCAAGAACTCAAAAACGTGAAGAACAAGATTGATTCTTGGGTAAGCTTAGATAGACTCACTTTGGAAGTAATCTATCCTTCTTTAACTTGACAAAACAAGAATCAATTCATGAGGGAAGAAGGAGAACGAAAATCCAAAGAGCAAAAAGAGAAAAACCTCACAATCACAAAGGGAGACGCATGGCTTCTCTTGGAAATCTTTTTGTATTGATTTTCGTGGATTTTCTAGTGTTTTTACATGCCTCTCATCTTAGGCAAAGCACTCTCTTAGTGCAGCTCACAAAATCTAATTCAAGTGCTTGAGAGTTAAGAAAACCCCCATCCTCTATTTATAGTGGGGAGGGACAACCCCCTCTTCCACTCTTGGGCCTCATGCCCTAATGGGCCTAACTACCTAGCACGCATCCCAAAGCGTCTAAATGGCTTAGCCACCTCTCGATTTTCCTTCCACCCTAAGCTACCAACCCTAAACCGCTTCCGGCCGCCGCCGTAGTTTCTTGGTTGAGCTTCGGTGGTTTCCGCGTTTTTACCAAAACGCCCTCGCACTGACTTGGTCCTCACGTCTCGTCTCCACCCGCTTTCTTGTCGTCCGCGTACATGCTTTTAAGCCGCACGATGTCGTCGCCACCTCCTTGACCGCATCTCAGCCCTCCAAGCTATCATGCCGGTCCATATGGCCAAACCATCGCCGCACCCAACTCGCACCTGCACACAATAGACCAAGCAAAGCGTTGCGAGCACAAGTTTTCCACTTGACCCAAGTCAGTCGAGAAAAATCCTTCATCCACTCAATTTTTCCTTGAGACAAATTGAGAAACTCAATCAATCAAACATATTGCAAATAGTTCCAACCTTGAATTCATGCAACCAAATATTCAACTCCTCATAAGACGGCAAGATATTCATCACAACTATTGTCAGAGTCAACATATGACTCACATATATGTTGTAAGAACCATTTGGATTATGAGCTACTAGTTGTATGGAGCATTGGATTATGAGCTACTAGTTGCATGGACCATTTGGATTACGAAGTATATGTTGTATGAAAGAGGTGCTCGACTATATGGAGAAAATAGTTGCATATATCATCATAAATAAATTACATTGCGTACATCATCATAAATAAACTATATTGTGTACATCGTCATAAATAAACTACACTGCGTACATCATCATAAATAAACTACATTGTTCCTCGAATTTGCCATAAGTGCTCAACTAGATCATCTTGAAGCTCAGAGTGAACTTTTTTGTTTCGAATATCACTGTGAGTTTGCATAAACTGGGAGAAAGTTGTGTGCTCATGAGAAACTATCACCCTTTCTCCCACATGATCGTAGTTGAAGTCTTCCGTGTTTCCACGCTCATCTTCAATTATCATGTTATGCATGATGATACAAGCAGTCATGATTTCTCCAAGTGTCTCTTGATCCCAAAACATTGCTTGTCCACGAATAATGGCAAAACGAGATTGGAGAACTCCAAAGGCTCGTTCGACATCCTTCCTAGCTGCTTCTTGAGCTTGGGAGAAATTTTTCTTCTTGTTCCCTATTGGATTTGATATTGTCTTCACAAATGTGGCCCATTGCGGATATATGCCATCTGCAAGGTAATACCCCATTATATAGTTGTAACCATTAATGTTATAATTCACTTCAGCAGCTTGACCTTCAGCTAGCTTTGCAAAGACAGGAGAACGGTGAAGAACATTAATATCATTGTGAGATCCTGGTAAACTAAAGAACGAATGCCAAATCCAAAGATCTTGTGAAGCAACAGCTTCCAGAATGATTGTTGGCTCGCGGACATGGCCAGAATACATGTCTTGGTATGCTAAAGGACAATTTTTTCACTTTCAATGCATGCAATCTATGCTCCCTAGCATTCCTGGAAAACCCCTTTGCTCTCCAGTGGCAAGTAATCTAGCGGTATCATCATCATTTGGAGATCTCAGGTACTCATCTTCAAAAACCTCAATAACTGCTTTCACAAACCTTCTAAAACTCTCTATAGCGATGCTCTGAGCAATGCGACAATAATCATCCGTAGCATCCGCTGGTACTCCATAAGCTAGCATTCGGAATGCTGCGGTGATCTTTTGCAAAGGAGATAACACAAGAATGCCACCCCCACTTCTTTTCTGTATAAAATAGCTATCATGCTCTTTTACAGCATCCACTATGCGAGTAAACAAATC
The DNA here is from genome assembly GCA_019208055.1 of Stipa capillata. Classification (NCBI taxonomy): domain Eukaryota; kingdom Viridiplantae; phylum Streptophyta; class Magnoliopsida; order Poales; family Poaceae; genus Stipa; species Stipa capillata. The sequence continues at coordinate 155,551 of JAGXJF010003477.1, forward strand.
ACAATGCATTCTAAACCTGCATGGGAAAAAATTATGAGAAAGGAGGATGAACAAGAATGACGGATCAACAATAACATATGGACTAATTGCAAACCTGTGCCGAAACATCCTTGGGGTGTAGACAGGATTCTCTGAAAAGTAGTCATTGTATAGTCTGCAATGACTGACTTCTCTATCGTGATGAATAACCTGGCGTCACAGCACAGAACCGCCATGGCGTGGAGGATTGAGCCGCTCATGTTCTCAGTTTGCTAGGTATGCTGTACCCATATCGAGTTCCTCATCGTCGGAAGATGACGACGAATCCAAGCACATTTGCAGGGCGAGGCTGCGGCGACTCATTGCGCTGCGGAAGAGGAGACAGAGAGCTGGGGAGAGAGATGTGAGAGAGGAGAAACAACCAGGATTGTGGGAGATAGATGTGAGATAAGGGCTTGCATATATAGACCCTGCAATTATAGCCATTGGAGTTTAACCGTTGGAAATATAGCCGTTGGAAATACAGCCGTTGGAAATATAGCCGTTGTAAATATAGCCGTTGAAAATATAGCCTTTGGAAATACAGCCATTGGAAATATGTCCGTTCGAAATATAGCCGTTACAATTAAAGCCGTTACAAAAATAACAGTTACAAATATATTGTTAGTTACAGAAAATTAATAAAATATAGGAGAGGGGAATATGGGGGCTAAGATTTAGGGGTTTTGCTGAAGTGAAAAAAAATATAGGGGAGGAATCATTTAGGAGGAGCCCCCATTTAAAGATATTGTGAAATTTAGGGGTTTTGTTAGAGATGCTCTAACACAGAACGGTGGTTTTTCCAACCATGTTGTTATGGGAACAGATGTTTTCGGAAGTACCTTTTTCTGACACGTTTTCAGGAGTACTTTTAGCTGGACAGCTGTACTCGTTAAGCGCTCAGTAACCCTCTAATGGTAGTTTTAGATGATCTGTGTTGTTGCTTTTGAAATTCTAATGGAATTTGCGCATTCCAAATAAGATGACTGATACACAATTTCATTTATTAAATATTACCTTTGACTTACTTTCATCCATAAACTATCTATTTTGGCTCATTTTCGTCCTTTTGCTTACATATGATATGCTGACTCAATAGGATGAGGGCATGTTGTGCACAAAAAACCCTCAAAACATTCAAAGAAAAAAATGCTTTTGTTAATGAATCACGGCCTAATTAGCAACAAATTTCTGCAAGAAATGGTCCAACAATCATTTTAGAGGTATAATATAGTAGAAAAGTAATAAACAATCATTTACTTAATATTTAGCTCACAGAGGGTACTTTGGAGTTATTCGCATGCATAACATGTCCTCAGGCCTCCTACTACTGAGTGAGCATGCCAAATGTACCACCACATGGACAAAGGGCTGAAAATGAGCTCAAACGGATAATTGAGGACCAATTTCTTAAGTTTGATAATTTAGGTAAAAAAATGATCCATAAATGATAGTTGAGGGACAAAGTTGTATATCAACTAAGTAAAAATAAGTTTTTTTCTTCCGGATGAATAAGACCTAAGTTAGGGACACCCTTAAGCAGTAGAGAGTGAATCCGCCTATCATGCGCTCCAATAACGAGACAGTAAAGAGTGGTCCGTTGGTCCATAGCCATGGATCATCGGTTCTCAGAGAGAGCGTATAGACAATGGCTTGGGCACACACAGCCCCAGGCCCAACCTGATATCAAAACCTCTTCAGCTGAGCGGAAAAAGGCAAGCAGCCCAACAATTTTGGTTCACATCTTTTGGAGATGTGAGTTGTTCCGGTAAACCCTATGTATCGCGTGCATCTCGCACCCTTCTGAAGTGTTGGTAACTGGGTCGGCCCATTTGGATAGCGATAAGCGACATCAACAGAGCTTCTCTAGCGATGGCCGATGGGGGTGCCGCGTGCCTCCAAGCGTAGTTGGCGTTTGGTGCGATAGAAACGGAGCACGGAGAACGCAGCGGAAGGGAGCAGGCATAGATGAAATGAGGAGCGACGCGACGAGGCTACGTAAGAGGAGAGGAGGCGGAGGCCGACGGAATTCCGGAGAAGAAGAAATAGACCACATGCTTGGTCGTCCGGGCGAAGTGCGACTGTACTGTAACTAATGACGGGTTATGTGCCACATCTATGGAATATTTTTAAGATCAGAACCGCTCGCATTTGTGAGATACCAAAAGACATATACCTCATCAAAAGAATAAAAACATGATAACCGAGCTCGACTCGGGTGGCTAGCAGCGCCGGGTGAGGACGTGTCTGATGTGTCTTGTATCCACAAATATATAGGCGCTTGTGCACGTTCAGTAAGACATTGACTCGAATATGATGTACCTTGTATCCACAAATATATACTGGCACTCGTGCACGTTCTGTAAGACATCGTGTACCCACGTTTTCAGATGCTTTGGATCCTCGGATCATTATCTAACGTGTTTAGGTGAGATATATACTCAAATATACACATGTGGTGCCGTGCATAATTTATGTGCATATACCTTTTTACAGTAACTCCCCCAGCCCAATACGCATGTATCCCCATCCCTAACTGCATCGTCTTATTTTGAGAATTTTTATCTTGATTTTAAGATATTTTCACTTATTCTCACTTCTCCTATGCGCAGCCAAGGAGGACGGAAAAGCTACGAATAAATGGCACCGGATGTATTCACAGTTTCCACTTTTGCCTATTCATGGCCTTAGATAGCCAATTAATATCCGGTAATCTGAATAGTCATGCATGGCCCAGTGAGATGAGCAAACAAATCTTCCCCACGACATTCTTCACCGCACGCACCTTAGTTTGTATGAATATATATATATATCTGCTACCTTGGGTGGTACCTACACACGCTGCAGACGAACGACACGTGGCAGTAGAAGGGGCCCAGAAATGATGCGTCAGAGTCAAACGTCCAGCAATCTTTGCATTATTACTACATATTAATCCTGAGTGAATCTACGCAGCACAATCGAAACCTGCTGCCCCAGTCGAAATGGCATCACCCGTCGCCCGCGCTTTATCGTCCTATGAACCTGCAAACCTGTGTCAAGCAGATGAAAATTGACACTTGGCTCTCACAAGTTTCCCGTCCCTCCTTTTGTCTTCTCCCTCTAGGTGCTTCTCCTCAAAAAGCCGACTGCTGCCTGTGGCGAGGTGTCCTCGTCCCGCACCAGAAACCGTCGCATCGGACAGCACATCGGTCTTGACCAGAAGCGCGCAGTCCCGGAGGTTCAGGTCCAGCTTGGTGGCGAGCGCGTCGAGGTCGCTCTGCAAAGATTAGATAGGTGAGATAGAAAAGATTCGAAATAGATAGCAATATTACTTATATTTTTTATAATTATTTTTATTTTATAAATAAGTTTTATAAACATTGTCCTTAAACCATCCTATCATATAGTCTTATTCTACGGTCAAAGCTAGCTCTGATACCACTCTGTCACGACCTTGATTTTCGGAGCCACGAGATACGCCTGCAATTGTCCAGGAGTTTTTTAGTTGCAGACGGAGAGCAGATACATCACCAACACAATGTTAAAATATACAAACTTTATTACAGAACGTGAAAGTATGCTTAGCAGCAGTTATTTTACAGCGGATTGGAGCATCCGAGCCCAAAGTTTACATTACAACAAAAAATGGACCTACCCCATAGGCGCCTCGAGCGCAGATAAGACCTAAAACTCGTACTCATCTCCGTCAAAGTATTCTTCGTTGTATGCGCCTTCTTCATTTTCCTGTACAGCTGTAATGGTTGGTGCAGTAATGAGTACATAACGTACTCAACAAGCCACATTGGAAAAGTGTGCTACTAGCTACATGCTCTGGATTTCAAGGGAGGGGTGTACGGCTTAATATTTGGTGGATGCATAGTCCTAGTCTCCGTCTTAGCGATTAAAATCTCTTCATTAAAACATCTCAACTACAAAACTTTGTATTTTAGCAACCCTGTCGAGTCTGCGTCAAATTCAATTAGATACCATCAAGTTCTACTTGTGCCTTGTACCGAGAATCACCTCTAAACACAGATTCATTAACCGGAAGCACGGCGTATTCGAATACCTTTGATTTAACTTTGCAGAGTGGCTCAGCTTTACCCACATGATACCCATACCTCTTGGTGTCACTGCAATCATACACACATCCATCGGTGTGTCGACAGAGGTAGATTAACAAGACTTTTTATCTGCTCTATCTTTTGAAGTTCCTACCCAGGAACACTATGTCACTCGCTCTCCCGGGAGCCGACGAGCCAGTGTCAACTTTGCGATCCGGGAGTCAAGTGAGTTCCAGTTATGATTTCCCAATAAATGGCCTACCATCTCATTCGCTTCTACAGGCCTTCCAGAGAAGTGGGACGGCAAGCTAATCTGTAGTTGTTCAGCAGGTAGAGCAGATTTACTAGGCCAGGCTCGACGAGTCGAACATGTGGTTGAGCGGTTCTATGTTCATCCTAAGCACAAGAGTCTTGTCCTTAACTGCCCCGAGTAAGGCAATCCACCAGATTACCCTTACTCCACGGAAGGGGTATGGCTGCACAATCAATACATGAAGGGCCCCATCTTCTTTGTCCCCAACCGTCGGCAATTTCTCTTTAAGAAAACACATACTCCGAGTTTACGCTAGGGTTACCAATGTTTCTAATTATTGTCTAGTCTACCTCTAACGTTGGTGAAGGACAGTGATATGACTTATTTTCATCCTAAGGTTATCAAGATGAATATGGCCTACAAAAATTAACTGGGCTGTGGGGTGGTAGGTGATAACTACACATTCATGTCATTCAAAGATAGCACATATGAAATTAGCATGCAAAAAATAATAACTAGACTAGTAGTACAGTAAGTAGCATGGCATGTGGGTCCAATATGAACAAGAAGTGTGACTTGCCTACTGCACTGGGGTCTGTTGGATCGAAGTCTTCAGGAAGTCCTTCGCCTTCGGGATCCTTGCCCAGTGTCAGATCGTCACTATCGTTTCCTAGTTGCAAAAAGATCCAAGCACACGCAAACATATATAAGTCCAGACTCAACGAATGCGAGCTAGGAGCAAAATGTAAATTAATATGAAATTAATACTAAAAATAAGAGGAGGGTGTGAGGTCGGAGTCGGATGGTTGAAAGAATGAAAGAAGATATATGATGTGGATCGGGGTGTCGGGAGGGAGTCGGAATGTATAGGATGTGAGAGGTTTTGTGGGTGTCGGGTGTTAAAAAGTGAGAATTTGGAGGAACGGGGTGAAAAATCGGAACCGAGTCGTCGAGACGATCGAAACGATATATAATAGGGTTTTTAGGATTTCGGGCCTGACCCGTCGGGCCCGGCCCACAAAATAATATTGGGCCCATTAGGGCCCTCGGGTTGGGCTAGGGTAGGGCTGGATATGGGCTAGGGTTGGGCTTGGGCTTGGGTTTAGGACTTAACAGAAAAAGAAGAAGAAATTCAAAATCTGTTGGGCTCAATGTATTCGGGTATTGGGCTGCTAGTGGGCTGGTACTGGGCTTCTATTGGGCTTCGGCCTGTCGGGTAAATAAATAAAATTAAAAGAAAAAGAAAAAGGAAAAAGGGTTGGGTCGGCTTGTGACGCCCGGAACCGGCCCAGAGGAGAAATTGGGCCGGCCTGTCACGATGGAAAGGGGAGGCGGCCTGGTGCGCTCGGCCCTAGCCCAAGAGGGAGCTGGGCCGGCCTATCGGTGGAGGGAGGTGGCGGCCCAGGGGGAACCGAGAGAGCAAGCAGGGGAAGGAAATAGAGGAGGTTGGGGGAGTGGCTTGCCGGCGGCAATTGATGGCTCGGGGAGGATCTCCAGAGGGTGGCGAATCCATTTTTGGGGAAAAGGGAGGGAGCTTGCTATGGAATTTGGGGTGGCGACAGTGAGGTAGGCTCGGTTTACCTCGCCAGAGGTGGAGAGGACGGTGGCAAGCTTGCCGGAGCTCGGGAGGAACGAGAGAAAACAACGTGTTGCTCAGACGGAGAGTGGGGAACTCGGGCGCGTGAGAGAGAGTTGGGGAGGAAGGAGAGGGAGCTCGGGAGCTCGGCTTTTATAGCCAGCAGAGCTGAGCGGGGCGGGAGCGGCGACGTGGAGGGATTAAGCGGCGGGGCAGAGAGAAGGGGAGGAAGAGGCTAACGTGTGGAAAAGCGGCCTCGGGAGCTGAGCTGCCGCAGAGGAGTGGGCCTGCCGTTACCGGAGACGGGCGGTGGGCGGCGGCACGGGCGGCGGCGACGGAACGGGCGACAGGAGGAAGGGGATGACGGAGGTGGGCCGGATGGGCCGCGAGAGATGAAGGTGGGCCGGGGAAGAGGAGAGAATACGGCCCAGAAGACAATTTCGGGATTTTTGGAATTTTGAAAACTTTGCAAATTTTGAACACTGTCATAGCCACGGACTGCAGCAGCTCCCTCTGGCGCTGAAGAAGGTGAAACCCGGCCGTTGGGTCGTGCTCAACGACGCCATCAACGCCGCCTAGGCAGCGGCGGCTGCGTAGACGGACGTGCAGGAGCTGCTTGCTAGGCCGCACATCGACCACGCCGAGGCGAAGCACTGGGCGGTGGACGGGCTTCTCGATGCCCTGCGCGAGGACGAGAAGAGCCGTGCTGGTCCAGGTGCTCACCGCGACGACGCCCAAGATCAGGAAGAAGGTAGCCACCGTTCTCTACTTGCTAGTCCGGTAGCCGCGAATGCTTGCTGGGCGTGCTCCCGCGGCTCGTCCACGTGCTCCGTGATGGCTCCGCCGGCACGCAGCAGGCTGCGGCGGCGGCCATCTACAGGATCTCGAGCTCCCCGGAGGTGAAACGCCTGGTGGGCGACCACGGGTGCATGCCGCTGCTGGTGCTTTGTGCTCTCAAACAATTCTTGGTTCGGTTAAAATGATTTCATCTTTCAGGATTTTTCTTAAAATGGACTTTTTTCAACGCTTTTTTAGCTAAATGACTGAGTTTTGTGCTTCATTGAGTAGTACTTGCGAATAGATGTAAGTCTCAGTTAAGATTTGATCTATGCTGAGTGTGAAGTGTGCAAAGATAGACTTTCAGCTGTTCTGGTATGATCTGGAGTTGCTTTTGGTTTTCTTCCTAAGCTGAAGACTTTTGTGTTATTGTGCTACTTTAGATGCTTAGGACTAGTATTTACTGTAAAGGATTGATTCCCAGGGAAATCTGGGGTATTTGCTTAGCTAGAGATGGATGCTCATGTCTTCTCCAAAACTTTGATATTTCTTAGCTATGATTTGCAAGTTAGCTTTTATCTTGTTCTTCGGAAGCTTTACTTCATGTTTCTACTGTGATTTTGAGTGATTGGATTGTGCGAGCGTGATATCTTGTGATCGGATATGTGGGATTGACAGAAGAGATATATCTTTTTGTTTAGCAATGATTGATCCATCCCTTTATATCTTTTTACCAAACGGAGGGGATTATTTCAAGTTTAGTTAGAACCAATTGAATGCACCTTTACTTTTAAAAAAACTTTATTTTTTCTCACATCACGAGTCAGGGGATCTCACTTGAACTGTTTTTCTTTTCATTTTTAAGTGTATTTGTGGAGTTCCCGTCCTGATTTGAGCTTCTAGATTCTGAAGAATCAGATCTTTTAGCATGTTTGACATGTAGATTCCCATTCTATGGTTTTCCTCATTTTTTGGGCGCTCAAGATTCTTATACATATTTTCTTGCTTTTGGTGGGAGAATGTGATGTTTGCTCCAATGTTCATCATGTTTGCATATAATGCACGGTGAAACAAGCAAATTTGCTCTAGTAGTGTGATTAGTTGACCTTGCTGGAATCTATGAGAAAAGAATTACGAATTTATTAGATCTCTGCCTTTTAAAGAAGGTATCGACGATTGGTAAACCGTCGATCTTACGGTTATCGTGATCAGAGAGATTTGTAGTTGGGTAGGAACCCCTTGGGCCGTCGTCTAGCAGTACTGGGACACAGAAGACAACAATTTTGTACAGGTTCGAGCCTCCCTCAAGATAATAACCTTACGTTTTATTGGTATATATTGAATATCAAGTAGAATACAAGGATGTGTTTGTGTCTAGCCTAGATGGGATCTAAACCTAATCGGGGAATCTTCGATCTGCTAGAACTTGACCTCCTCGGGACAAAGGGTCTTCTCTAGGACGTCGGGAAGCGGATTGAGGCTCTGGAGAAGCTATGGCTCAATTAGCTGAAGGCTCTTGCTTAGCTTGCTAGATCTTCTTGTCTTTCCTTGTGGGGTCTTCGATTCCTTATATGGGAAATATTCTGAGTCGTGAAGGATGTGGACGCATCTCCGATCAGGACTTTGTCATCCTTAAATGTAGGGATAAACTTTATAGTTTAAATGATGTCCCTACCTTTTACGGGCGGTTTCCTCAGCTCTAGGAATCTTCTGGGATACATCAGCTGCTCCAGATATCCAGGGTATTGTATACGGTTACCCCCTCGTACACGGTATTGATGTACTAGTCATCATCAGAAGGGTACTCAAAGGATCTGATACTTAGGATGTTCGTAAGATTCATTGGTTTAATAGTTTAATGTACCTAACTAGTATCATTTGGATCGTTTTTAGTGATATGACTAACACATCGATTAGGGTTGCGAGGCGGAGCCAAAGTCAACGCGAGAGCGTCGACCGAGACGTAGTCGAGTTCGTTACACGAGTAGCACATTGGTTAGGGTTGCGAAGCGAAGCCGAAGTCAACACGAGAGCATTGATGGAGGCGTAGCCGAGTCTGCTACACGCTACCACATTGGTTAAGGTTGCAAGGCGGAACCAAAGTTGATGCGGGAGCATCGAGGGATGCGAGATAATTTTTCTCTTTATTTTGATTTGGATTTGCTGCAGAGCGGTTGTTCGTTATGATTTTCTCATACGAGAGCTGACTCAGAAACTTTCCTGCTGGCTCGCCTCCATGCAACCAACCTAGCATTTCGTGCGCAAAGAACGATGTGCATGAAGCAAACACAACAGCACTCTTCCCTCCAAATAAAAAAAAAGCAAGTTTGCTCTATGCCCCCGCCAAAAGTAGAATGCATGCATGCGCAAAGGACGATGTGCACGAATCAAACACAACACGTTGACCGAAGTGGGACCTACAAAGGATAGCCACATGCATCAGCACGAATCTTGAAAAATACCATATGGTTTCTAAAGCATGCGTAGATACCACCATGAGTAGCAAATCCACACTCTTAGTTTCCATCTTATTGCTGGTGGTCGTGTTCTTTCCCCCACTCTCTTCCTCCCCATCTCCCCAGCCATCGATCCTAGTTGAAATTCTCTGGATTTGTCCGAATTATGCTCTAGAGTGTTGTTACAAGGTCTCTAGATACTTGTCCATGATCACTTTCTTCTGACTAGACTTGGTTCTTGTACGCGTTGCCATGTCAGATCAGAGCCCGAGCTCGAGCCCCTACGGTGGCACCGACACGGGTACAGTACCCACCACCCGTTGGGCGCCGCACGGGCGCGCGCTCATGGCTTGCCTCGTCGCCGTCAACGTCGGCCTCGTCTTCCTCGTCTACCTCTACTTCTGGAGGCTGTTCTCGCGCAAACGCGTCGCATCCTCCGTGCCAGGCGGCGGCGACGAGAACGATGATGATGCGTCGTCCTCCGCCTCGACTACGCCCGCAGTCTCCCTGAGAACCCGAAACGTCGTGGCGTCACTTCCCATGTTCGTGCACTCTGTCACCGTCGAGAAGGCGGTGGAGTGTGCGGTGTGCATTGCGGAGCTGAGGGATGGCAACGAGGGCCGCGCTCTGCCGCGGTGCGGCCACCGGACACGGCGGTGCGTCCACGTGTGGCTGCGGCTGCACACCACCTACCCGCTCTGCCGGGCAAGCGTCGTCGCGCCAGCCGCACCACTCCAGAAAGAAATGTAAATTGGTGAAGCACGCCTGCATGCCGATTTTAGTTTCCATTAATCAGTCATCTCTATCTCTATCTTGCTTGCATGATTTCTGAAAAGAAAACTAAGAAACTTGTTGATGGCATTCGCTGAAACGTATTCGCTTAATCGTGATTTGGTTTGAGAACGCTATTAAACTGTGTCTATTTGACGGGAACATTCTGGCCATTAATGGGAAAACAATATGTGCCTGTAGGGCGGGTGCACACCATTTCGAAAAGTTACTTTGTGTACTAAAAAAAGTCCTGAAAAATTTGTAGATGTGCAATATGATTGAACATGTGTACCTAGAAAATTGTGCAAAACATGATGAAAAGTGTATTATACAAAAAAAGATAACATGTGCAATTTATTCATCTAACGGTCCAGCCAGAACCTCTTGTATACTTTTATAGTGCAAATTTGGTTACATATTTGGCATTTTTTTTAGATGCGCGTCCTAACATGAGACATATGTATTAAAAAGAAGAGTTAATCCTGTAAATTTCATCTCATCATCAGTGCCAAGAATTTATGTTTTCTTTGTAGAACAGTAATCAGACACTTGGGGTTGTAATGTACATGAATATATTAAAAAAGGAAAAATAATTCATAGAGCTTATGTATTGTGCTCTCAGAAAAGTAAAGATTTTGAAACAGTTGCAAAAATCACGAGGCGACATACGGAAGCGTAGATCTATACCGAGAACATTGTAGAATAGGCATCAAGAGACACAACGTTTTTAACATGATTCAGCCACGAGGCCTACATTCATGAAGCTTGATTACGGGTGCTCCTTCCCATGCCTTGATCTCATTGTATTGGCTTGGTTACATTGTGTGGTGCCCCCTCCTTATATAGGAGGCTTAGGATACATGAGTTCGACTCCGACTCTACGTGTATCCTATTAGGACTCCCCGGTAGCACCCTCTTACAATACTACGTCTTCGCTAGTCCAACTCGTAACCTATTCATACACATATTTGACATAAACTCAACAGAAACTACTAACTATTTTTGTTACTATTGTTATCGAGACACCAAAGGTTGTCGTTTGCCCAGTATTGGTTAAGTCCGTTGCCTGATAAAAGTTCTTACACTTACATGTTGATCTTTGTGGGTGTGCTTTGCAGAAAAGGTTGACACACTCAAAGATGCATGAAAGCTGCCTAGATAATACTAAGGAATAAGTCCGGATGACCTCCTGAGGTTTGGGGCAACGACTAGTTAAACCCCTAAGATATAATACCAGATATCTAACCCCCTAACATTTGTAAAACCGTTTAAATAACCCCCTCGGAGCTCTGGAAGGTGGTTTGGAGGGCGGTTTTGCCCACGTGGCACGCTGACGAGGATTAATTGCCAACATGTACTACCACCTCACCAAACTTCAGAGGGTCATCCAGACTTATTCCATGTATATAAGGAAAAAGTCTATTTTTCTCTTGTAAACTTTTTGTAAGGCTCACTTTCCCCAAAATAAAATTTAAGCTTCTTTTGACAGTAAATAACAATTAAACTTACTTAATCCCTAAACATTTTTATATGGATTCACTTCACCACAATACGTTCCGTGATTTAAAAATCTTTAGGGATTAAATTTTTATATGGATTCACTTATTCCATATATATTAAGTAATATTAAAAAAATTACTGTCAAAAGAAGCTTAAATTTTATTTAGGGGATAAAGTGAGCCTCACAAATAGTTTACAAAAGAAAAATAAAATTTTTCTATATATCTAATAAGTTTGGATGACCTCTGAATAAGTCTTTTCCCTTATATATTTAGATTTTTCATTATTATTTGTGATTGGCGCAGTCAAGAGCCAAAAACTGACAAAAACTGTTCCACAGTTAACCGTTGTACTACGGTTTCTGCTAAAAGCCTAAATGCTACGTTTACACTGATCCCCGTTCATATACCCCGCTTCGCCACTCCATTCGCGCTCTCTCTCCATTACGGGAAAAAGCCGACACCTAGACGGAAAGGTGCGGAGCGGGGAAGAGAGTGTTGGGAAACCAATGGCCCCACCAGAAGTGGGGTCCACCTGCCATGAGGGTGGGTTTAGTTTCCCTAAGTACACAATTAAGTGGATACTTATCCCTTCACTAGATTTGGCTATAAAAGGAGGTGGGAGGCAATTGTACTGTAACTTTTGATCGATCAATAAAGAGCCCTCCCTTTTTCCTCTCTATACTGTGTCTTCCATTTTACATATTGTACACGTTCTTCATCCCTCTACTTCCTCGACGACGACTACGCCACGCTGTGCAACCCAAGGACCGGACTCACCGGCAACGGTTGCACAACACATTATCAGCATGGCTACGCTTCTCCGCCAAGCCTCTCCGCCGAGCCTTCTTCTTCCTAGGCTCATTTTCTTCGGTTGAGGTAGAGATCGACGAAAACATGAAAAATAGGTTCTCCATCAGATCTAGATCTCATTTTTGTATTCTTTTTTGGCATTTCTTTGGTTCTTGTTTTGACCCACGTGCGAAGCTCCTCAAGAAAACGATGCCGACAGAAGTCGCCGGCCAAGCCGTTTCGTTTCTCCCAAGAAAATCCAATGCCGACGGAAGTCGCCGGCCAAGCTAATCGGAGAGGAGTTGTAGATCGCCGTGGGGAGACGGCGCCGTGCATGGATCGCATGTCGCGTCGCCGCCGAACGGCGGCCTCGACGGTGCGGCCATCGCCCCCGCACGGGCACCGGCCGCCACCGCATGGACCGGCCGCCGCTGTCCCGCACGGGCGCCGCCTCCCGCTGCAGCCGGCTGGTCTGACCAGCCCGTATAGCCGGTCTGACCGGCCTCGCCCCGCCGCCGCCGCCCCCGCACGGGCGGCCGCCGGCCTTGCCACGCGCGCCGTCCGCATGCGCCGCTGTTGGCCTCCCCGCGCCGCTGCCGGCCTCCCCGCGCCGCCCGCATGCGCGCGCGCCGCCGCCCCCGCACGGGCGCGCACACGCCACGCCGGCCTCGGCCGCGCCACCCCCTGTACGGGCTGGCCACCGGCCGAACCGCGCGCCGCCGTCCCGTGTTCCGCGCTGCTTGGGCGCGCCGCCGCCCACCGCTGGCTGGTCTGACCGGCCCCGTGCGCCGCCGCCACCACCGCTCGGGCGGTTAGGGCGGAAACCCTAACCGCCGCCCCCCCCCCAACGGGCCGAGGGCAGTGCGGTGGTGGGCCGCACGATGGGCCAGCCCACAAAGGCCCATGAAGCGGCAGGGAGAAAGAAAAAAAAGAAAAAAGGGGGGCGGATCGGCCGATCTGACCGGTCCACCCGGTGGTCTGACCGGCCTGGGGCAGCGCGCGGCATTTTTTTGCATTTCGGCCCCTGGAATCTTTATATTTTACGCTTTTTCTATTTCCAGTACTGAAATTTTGCGTAAAAGGCCTCTGTAAATTCCAGAACTAGTAGAAATACTTGCTTCTAGCATAAAAGGGCCTCGGAAACTCAATTTTTGCATCAGATTTTGATTTTCTCAGCTATTTCACATGCTTTAAATGTTTATATGCCATTATTGATATGATTTGCTGATTATGGTTAATCGTAATTTTGAATATTACTTTTAATCTTCATGTATTTCATATAAATGGCGTGTTTAAGTATTGAAGCACCGTTAGAATTTATTTTTGTATATTTATTTTGCTTTTCATGCAATGTTACCAGCAGTAACTTATGGAAATCTTTGCATGAAATGCAGAATGACTGGCATAACAAACGGAAATTTGAGGAGTTGGCCCAGCATGGCCGCAACTATCTCACCTAGGCATCGGATGTGGAGATCGTTCTCGGGGATAGAAATCTCCGGGGAGCGATCGGCATTGGTATCAGGAATATTACCGTCATCACCCAAGAGGAGAATGATCAGGCACTTCATTTCCTCCGGCACAACCTTTGCAGTACTCTCAAGAATGAGTACATGGCAGAAAGGAGTGCCTTTGCCCTGTGGATCGCCCTGAAAAAGCAGTTCGAGAAGCTGAAGTACACCATCCTGCCCCAAGCAGAGCAGGAGTGGGTCCGTCTGAGGTTTGCAGACTTCAAGACGGTTGGTGAGTACAATTCTGCGCTGCATCGCATTTGTACTAACCTTCAACTGTGTGGCAAGATTACCACAGATGCCCAGAAGATTGAGAAGACTCTCTCCACTTTCCACCCCGACGCCGTGCAGGCGGCACACACTTACCGCCAGAGTCAGTTCACTGAGTATGCCGAATTCATTGACATACTCCAGGTGGCGGAGGCGCAGGATGAGGTTCTCAAAAAGAACTTCATCTCCTAGGCGCCTAGTAGCAGTGTTGGCAGGGAGGCCAATGCAAGCTACAAGGTGCGCACTCCTTTCAAGAAAAAGAGGGAAAGAGGTGGCAAGGGAAAGATGCTTGTGGCCCGCAAGGTCAAGGCCGCTCCCCCCAAGACTGGCAAGGCCAAGCTCCATGATAAGCCATATGGTGAGCAGGATCAGGACTGCTTCAAGTGTGGCCGTCATGGGCATTGGTCTCGCCAATGCAAGTAGCCCCAGCACGTGGTTGATGACTACCAAGCCAAGAGAAAGCGTGAGGCACACTTTGCAGTTGCTCAAGAGGAGGCTCCTCCGGCGGTTGCACCGCCGACTATAGCTCCACTTGACATGGTGGCGCCCATGTAGGTGGACATCCCGGTTCAAACGGTGGTAGTCACTCCGCCTCTCGACATCACCGCGGCCGCAGCTGTGATTGTTGAGGAGGAGAGTATGACTCCCGAGCAGATCAGTGAGGAGATCTCAGGCTACTTTGTAGCTGATTCCGTCTAGTGCCAGTAGCACACTAAGTTATCTTTATTTATACCTTAGTCATTTTGACACATTAATAATTCTTGAATGGATTTGTAAACTCTATGAGAGCATGCACTTTATTCTTTCAATGTTTGGATTATATTCGGACTTATTCCTTTGTTCAATATTTATTCATTTATGGCATGTGATGTTCTGAAATATGTATGCATTTAATTATGTTTGCTACATACTCGCAACGTTATTAATTAGATGCAATATTTTAGAACACGTGTGGCGCAAAATGGAAGAAGTATGCCTTGTGGACAGTGGCACGACTAATACCACACTAAGGGAGATGAAATATTTCCAGTCCATTCGCAAAGGTACTGGCAGTATCATGACAATCGCCGGTAGCGGTTCTAGTATAATAGGCTCCGGAAGAGCCACAATTATACTTCCAATGGGAAAAATTTGACAACAGAAGAGGGATTATTGTACCCCGAATCGACTAGAACGCTCCTTAGTTTTAAGGACATTCGCGCTAATGGTTTCCATGTAGAAACCGATGATGAAAATGCTAAAGAATATCTACTCATCACTAAGCGCGACGCACATGGAAAGAGGGTATTAGAAAAACTTCCTTCATTTGACACCGGGCTTTACTGCACTAGAATTGTAGCATTCCCGGTGTACACTGCCTTTAAAACTGTTTTTAGAAGCTCTGAATTATTCCGCCTATGGCATGATAGGCTTGGCCACCCCGGTCTGAGAATGGTGAGAAATGTCATTAACAACTCTAATGGTCATAATATCAATGTGAAATTTTTTCCAAATCAAGAAGATTTCGTGTGCCCCGTATGTGCCACGGAGAAATTAATTATTCGACCATCCACTTTGAAAGTGAAGGATGAAATCCCCGCATTCCTAGAACGAATACAAGGGGATATATGCGGTCCCATTCGGCCCTGGTCAGGGCCATTTAGGTACTTTATCGTGCTCATCGGCGCGTCCTCAAAATGGTCGCATGTCTCTCTATTATCTACGTGAAATTATGCTTTTGCAAAGCTTATCTCGCAGATAATTCAGATTAAGAACAAATTCCCGGATTATCAAGTTAAGTCCATTAGAATGGACAACGCCGGTGAATTTTCTTCAAAAGCATTTGATGATTATTGCCTAGGCATGGGAATTAAGGTTGAGCACCCTGTACCTCATGTCCATACCCAGAATGGTTTGGCAGAGGCATTAATTAAAAGAATTAAATTTATTGCCAGACCGCTATTACAGAGTTGTAATTTACCAACAACATGTTGGGGACACGCAGTGCTGCACGCTGCAAATCTCATTAATTTTAGTCCGTCGACCTATAACATCCACTCTCCTATGCAACTAGCACAAGGGTCGGCACCGAAAATTTCCCACCTTAGAAGGTTCGGTTGCCAGGTATATGTACCTATACCACCACCTTAACGATCAGCAATGGGGCCACTCCGTAAGTCTGGGATTTATGTCGGTTATGAAACCGTCTCCATAATTCGGTATTTGGAACCCATGACCGGAGATTACCATACGACCCGCTTTGATGATTGCATTTTTGATGAGGATCATTTCCCGACATTAGGGGGAGGAAATCAACCCCTTGATGAAAAATGTCGTGAAATTACGTGGCAAGCCACGGGGATCCACGCACATGACCCGCGTACTAGTGAAGCAAACAGAGAGGTCCAGAAAATAATTGATTTGCAAGCATTAGCGAATCACCTGCCGGATCACTTTAGTGATTTAAAATCCGTGACTAAGTCGCATGTGCCTGCACGCAATGCACCGGAGAGGGTTGAAATACCAAGAAATAATGAAGGTATACCCGTTCCCGTCCAAAGGCCTTAGAATAAAGGACGAGAACTCCGGTTCCTCGTGTCCCGAGTACCCGGGGACGCCCGGTGAAAAAGGACAAGAAGGACTTACCACGGAAAACCACTAAAGCACCCCAAAAGAATAAGGGGAGCCAGTTGAGACCTGGCACAAGTACAGAACAAAATGTTCCTGACTTGAACCTTCCATTGGAGGAAGCACCTAGCGGAGATGTGTGTGCACACATCGGCGCAGGAAAGCTAAAGGACTTTGCTCCCGCTGTGGGAAATAGCGATGAGCAAAGGGAAGCGCATGAAGAAGCGCTCTATGACGAAATGGCCATAAACTATGCAGAAACAGGGGAATCTTTGAATAGGGTAACAGCCAATGTCGATATTTATTTTGCGAATAAGATTGCCAAGATTATTGATCTTGATCCTGAGCCTGCATCGCTCGCCGATTGTAAGAAACGATCGGATTGGAAAAAATGGCAAGAGACAATCACCGCGGAATTATTATCTCTGAACAAAAGAGAGGTATTTGGGCCCGTAACCCTAACCCCTCACCACATACGCCCTGTAGGTCATAAGTGGATCTTTGTTCGCAAGAGAAATAAAAATAATGAGGTGGTCAGGTACAAAGCAAGGCTTGTTGCACAAGGTTTCACTCAACGACCTGGAGTCGATTTTAAGGAAACTTATTCCCCGGTCATGGATGGAATTACCTTTAGATATTTAATCTCAATGGCAGTTAATTTGAATCTGGAAATGAAACTAATGGATGTGGTAACAGCATACCTATACGGAAACTTGGATTCGGATATTTATATGAGGGTACCAGAAGGTATTCCCATACCGAACCAAGACAGAGCAAACAGGAGCCTGTATAGTGTGAAATTTAGAAAGTCACTATACGAACTCAAACAGTCTAGCAGAATGTGGTATACTCACTTAAGCGAGATACTAAGCAAGAAAGGCTACACGAGCAACGAAGATTGCCCTTGTGTATTTATACGAAGGTCCCATGATGGATTTTGTATAATATCGGTATACGTGGATGATCTGAATATCATTGGCACGCCCGAGGATATAAATGAAGCAAGTTCTTACTTGAAGTCAGAATTTGAAATGAAAGACTTGGGCAAGACCAAGTATTGCTTAGGTTTGCAACTTGAGCACGTCCCTGAAGGGATATTAGTGCATCAGTTTTTGTACACTCAGAAAGTGTTGGAAAGATTTAGCTTCGAAAATGCATACCCTTCGAAGGTCCCCATGATTGGGAGGTCCCTACAGCAAGATAAGGACCGGTTTAGACCTAAGGAAGAGGGGGAGAAAGTTCTGGGGCCAGAATTCCCATACTTGAGTGCAATAGGAGCACTTATGTATCTTGCAAATTGCACGAGGCCGGATATTGCATTCGCTGTGAATTTGTTAGCGAGATATAGTTCTGAGCCTACCAAACGGCATTGGAAAGGCATTAAGGATATATTTCGATACCTCCAAGGAACCAAGGATCTTGGCTTGTTCTTCAGAAAGAATCAAGACTTGTCCATGGTTGGATATGCCGACGCTGGGTATCTTTCAGACCTGCATACAGCTAAGTCACAAACACGGTATGTTTTCCTATGTGGCGGGACTGCAGTCTCATGGAAATCGTCTAAGCAAAGTCTTGTATCAACTTCGACGAACTACTCAGAAATCATTGCCTTATATGAAGCTTCACGAGAATGTGTTTGGTTTCGACGGATGGTCAACCACATACAGAAGTCATGTGGGTTGAACACCGTATAAACCCCTACAATTATCTATGAAGATAATGCAGCGTGTGTTGCACAAGTACAAATGGGATATGTAAAGAGCAATCTCACTAAACATATCAACCCCAAGTTCTTCTATGCTCATGAATTACAAAAGATGGACAAAATAAAAATACTGCATATTAAGTCATGTGAAAATCTGGTAGATTTATTCACTAAGTCATTACCGGCGTCGATCTTTGAAAGGTGCGTACGCGGAATAGGTATGATGAGACTTAGGGAGTTGCAGTGTTCAGGGGAAGAATCTTTGCAAACTCATAGGTAAAATCTTGACCAAAAAAGTCGAGTATCTGGTTGAATAATCAGATGAATTGTACTCTTTTTTCCTTGGATGAGTTTTACCGAAGTTTCTCAAACCAAGGTTTAATGAGGCAATTCGTGCACCACGACCAACGTATGCCATGCGCTCTTTCTCCAAGTATTTTTCCCACTGGGTTTTTCGGAGTTTTTGGGACATGTGCTATACGTGATAAGTTTCCAAAGGGGAGTGTTGGGAAACCAGTGGCCCCACCAGAAGTGGGGTCCACCTGCCATGAGGGTGGATTTAGTTTTCCTAAGTACACAATTAAGTGGATACTTATCCCTTCACTAGATTTGGCTATAAAAGGAGTTGGGAGGTAATTGTATTGTAACTTTTGATCGATCAATAAAGAGCCCTCCCTTTTTTCTCTCTATACTGTGTCTCCCATTTTACATATTGTACACGTTCTTCGTCCCTCTATTTCCTTGATGACGACTACACCACGCTGTGCAACCTGAGGACCGGACTCGCTGGTAATGGTTGCATGTCAGAGAGAACTCAGCGCGAAATCCTCCTGCCTTTTCCGTTGGGATCTGACGGGTCGCTTTCCCTCCGGGAGCCGTATACGACGTAGCGGCGGTTAAGACCTAGTTGCAGTATATCATACCGCACGCCAGGACCCGTTAACGGCTACCTGCGGCCCTCCCATGGAACAGCGGGAGGCGCGGCAAGAGGAGGCGGAGCAGGAGCACGAGGCGCCGCCGATCCCTCCTCCTCCCAGGGTGAGCTCGCTTCTCCTGTGTTATTATCCTGCTCGCGCGGCGTGATCTTAGACTGATATGGTGTGGTCTGGGTGGTTCGTGGAGTGGGGGCTTTGGGGGAAAGAGCCGTTGGCCGGGAATCTTGATCCGCGTCGGGGTTGGGTTGTTTCGTGCTTGCTGCGACGAAGTGATTTAACAGTGGAATGCAGTTTTTTCTTGGTTCTTGATCCCCACCGCGCACACCCAAATGCGCCTTCTATCTTGAGACTTGATTCAGATTTGGGGGCGATTTTGAATGAGGAGAACAAATACATTACTCGCTAGATTAGTTAACTTCAGTGCGAAATGCATATTACTCTTGGCACCTCTTGGTGCAGTGTAGGCTAACATTCTGTTTTATTGGTAGTTGGGACTTTGGAGAACCCATGCCGCGATTTTTATTTTGATCCCTCTCTCATTTATAGCTTTTGATTGCTCTACAAAGTTGCACTCTAGTAGGAGACCTTCCAAGAATTGGGATACTTTTAATGCAAGATCAAGAGAACCAATACCTTAATTTTATTATTCCCTCCAGACGAGAATATGAGGATAAATGATAGTGTTAGTTCTGCGCTCTTGCACTCCTCTGCTTGCTAGGAGTTGAGAATCTATAGAAGCTGGTACCTAATTCCATCTGGTTCATTCTCGAAAGGATCAATCTTGTTATGCTTTTATCTGTCTTTTTATCTCAATGTTATCATCAATGACAACATACTGGTGAAATATGCTACCGACATGCTTTTGAATATTTATTTCCGCTCAAAACAAAATAATTAAACACAAGGAATTTAACATATCTTGTAGGAAAACGAGGAGCAGAGAGATCTGAAGCTATCTTCTTGTGTAACTGCTACATTCGCCAGTGTCCATTTGTCGTTTTAAATTTCTTTCTTTTTCTTAGTGAGGGAAACGTCAAAACCCCCGAGATTACAAATCCTTTGGAAACTTTTTTCTAAACTTTTGCTTGTGTTTATAGGTGTTTTCTTTGTTATTTGGTGGTGATATCTCAACACCGGTGCAGCCATTTGAGAAATGGTTGTCGCTGGTACGTAAGCGGAGTGGGACATTCCGGCCATCTGGGTTCCCGCGTCGGAATTCAAGGATTGAAGTGATGCCAAGTGGGAGCTTCTCACTATTTAATAGCGCAGACTTAAGGTTGGAAGTCTAAATCCATCTACATCCTAGTATTGCTTAGTTGATTATCTGCAGTTAGCCAGTTACTAAATTAAACTGTGTCTCATAATCCTCTTATCAAGGAAATGTTGTACTGCAGAAACCATGTGGTGGAAATTTTGTATTATGTTCCAGTACACTTCATCTGAAAAGTGGAATGTTATGCAAATAAATTATGTAACCTTACCTGAACACCCACCTAGGAAACAAGACTACATCCTCCCTGTGATTTCTCTAGTTTCCTGAACTACCTGGAAAACAAGTTAAAGTCCAGCCCAACACATAGATTCCTCTTTTTTTTTGGGTGAAATGTTACGTTGGCTTTGTATATTTGTATGTTTCCTCCTAGTTTCCTCACTATTAAGATGCTCTAACTTTCCTCTCTATCAAGATAGTAGACTATACACGTAGTATTCCTCTTTATTGTGATGATGATAAATTGAATCTGTGCATGGTGGACTTGACAGCTAATCTTTAAGAGCCATCTTAGTTGTCTGGATTCTATTTCAACCCATAATTACTTCAACACTCCTTTGAAGTCCAACTAAATATTTTAATAGTAAACATTGATTAGGTGTAACCTTATGCTAGTATGCAATATACATATATTATGTTTTGATCTGCATTAGAGTTATTATTTCCAACAGAACAACCTTTTTATATAAAAGAATGTTGGCAACATAGGCAAGAATCCACTAATAGAATGATGTATCTACACTTTAACAGATAACCTATTACACATGATGGCATGTTATACATTTTTATTTGATTATTATTTTATAGAATTTTGAATATGAATCTAAAGTTTACTTCACTAGCAAAGATGAATTTGTATGAGTTGTAATATATGTAAGGGTTTGCTTTAACTCCTCACGCCATGCAATTGATGATAAGCTGCTAATCCAGTTTTCTACACTTGTGCTAAAGTTATCATTGTTTTGCTACTATGCCCATTGTAGTAAGCAAGTGGTTAGAGCAGAACCAGCAAGCAAAGAAGAGAATCCATTAACATTTGATCAGCCTCCTGAAATAAGTTTGTGGGAGAGACTTGGGAATGCTTCTGCACTAGACATTGAATCATCCGACTTTTCATGGAATGTGCTGTCATCTCTGCACCATACCGAACACAGTAGTAGTTCGGAGCACTCCGAAGATGAAATGAGTAAAGCTCTTGAGGTTTGTTGCTATCTATTGTGATGTCAATTTGAATATTATTTGTATCATTTGCTCGTGAAAAAATATTCATTGCTTGTACACTTTCTTTACTATTTATGAGACCAATTTTCAAGAAGTTGGCAGGGCACCGACATGGATTAACATTTGGTAGATTAGGCATGCAAGATCATATAATTTTAGTTGGTCGTATCATCTTTATTTGCTCATGCATTTGACGTGCTGCTTTCTACTTCCTGTCTTTATAGGTGACCGTGAATTCTGGTGGTGTTGTGTTCTTTGCTCTATTCAGATCTTTAGGTAACAATGGTTTAGCAAAAGAAGAAGCAGCTGTTATAAAGTTTGCATCATCAAAGATGGCAACACAGGCAGAACGTTTGGGCTATGAATTTGCAAGATTGCTTGGAGTCCAGACACCACAAGTATTTGCAGAACTCTAATGAATACTTTACAGTTTACACTTCGTTTATATTATCGAGCAACATTTAATTTCTTATTCGGCTTCTTCTAACAACTGCAGGCTAGAGTAGTTCATAATTCTAGCCTGGAGTGGCAGAAAATTAGACAGGCTGCAGAAAATGCACGAGCAGTAGCGGTTTCAAATAATGATGAGGTAGGTGAGATGACTTGCTCAGAGTTATTGGAAGCTCTTGAGCTAAGCCGCTGCCTTCTTCTAATGAGGTGCTACTTTCCCTTATTACAAATATGATAATACATGCATTTTCTCACTGAGCTGCATGTGGAAGCTCTGAATTGTTACCTTTCTGGCTTGTCAGTTATATTCACGGCTCCCCCTGCTTGAGAGTTCAAAGGCATTCAGTTCACGGCAAGCTGCTTGTGTTACTTCTTCGTCCCTGGGAAGGGTCTTGATGCTAGATCTGATACTCAGGAATGAGGACAGGCTCCCGTGCCGTCAGCTCGGGTGGCGTGGCAATCCTGCAAACCTGATGATTTCAGATAGATCATCCTGGCTCAGTGTGGACAGATTGGAGGATTCGAGGAGCACTTCTGAAAGCTGCAACCCATTGATTACTAATAATTTCCAGAGAGAGAAGCAGTTTCTCTCTGCAAATGGAAGATTGGATTCTCCAGAGTTGTACCTCATGTCACCAAAAGCAAATGCATTAAGAAGTGTAGGAGAAAATGCTGAAAGTATGAGCGGGACTTTCCACATTGTAGCTATTGACACTGGGGTGCCCCGTAGGCCCCCTGCAGGGAGACGTGCGAAAGATCATGAACGGTATCCCAAAGTTGTGGAGCTCATTTTGAATAACTCGGACTACTCCTCGAGTATCTTATGTGAACTTTCGGGTGGTAAGCTTGGGGTTCCAGGACATGATGAGGCAATTACTTTGACTGATTCTTGTTGCTCCCTTTCTGATGAAGACAATGCTGCTGTGATTCACGAATTCCGAGGGGCATTTCGTGCAGCTCTTAGGGATCTGGAGGGATTCCATCTATTTCTTCTCCAGCTATACCAAAAATTGGATGGTGTTTTGCGAATTTTCTTATCCATGATTACTAAAAGCTCCGAGGAATCTGACAACAATGATATTGCAATGTCGGATTTGCCATCTCCAGGAGTGAGCTACAGTACTCCTTGCCCTCCTAGTAAGCAACTGAACAATGAACTGCATAGTGACTCTGGAGCGCTGAAATCCGCAACAAAGACATCTTCTGTAGGATCCCGGGGAAGCTCAGATTCCGTTTCCCCTATGTCCAGGGACAGTTGGAGCAATAAACATGTCAAGGGGAGTGCAGATGCTTCCCGAAGTCTAAGAATGACAATGAAATTTCGTGATTTTTACAAGACTCCGAAGGTAAGTTTTCCAGTCAGAAGTGAGGATCAAGTTATTTTTGTACAAAACGCCCTAAAGACTACTTCTCTGATTGTGTAGTTAAAATGATACGTTCAGTGCAGAGCATATAAGAGTTTGGGCGTAGGCTGTCTTTAATTAACTTCATACAAGTAGTTTTAATATTTAAGCATGCATTTCCCCACAAGCTTGTATTGAAAAATAAATTTACTTGGCTGACTAGCTCAACTGACTGTTTTGTGTGCTATGAGATTGGCTTGGTTTAGGCAATAAAGTTGATCCTGAACTTAAGCTAGAAGTCTTACTGTGACGCAATAGGTTGATCTTGATCCTGAATTGCTCAAAGAGATAGAACAATGGAATGAAGCGTTTAAGACCGATGTGATCAGATTTTGTCAGGAGCACAATTTTCATTCTGGATTCTTTGATGGAACTGAGAACAACATGGTAGCTGATGCCTATGAGTTGAAGGTGGGTTTCAAAATATGTCTAAATGTATGAACCTCCTTTTCAAGCAATGATGCCTACGAGCGTGTCTGATAATAAATAATTTGCAGGTGCGTCTTGAACACATCATTGAAAGGATAGCCTTGATCTCTGATGCTGCAAATACTGAGCGACCTTCTCTTGTTATCAACAACTTATTCATAGGTGGGGCTCTCGCTGCAAGGTCTAAGTACACCCTTCAGCATTTGGGCATTACCCATATACTATGTTTGTGTTCAAATGAGATTGGTCAATCTGATACCCAATTTCCTGATCTTTTCGAATACAAGAACTTTCAGTAAGAGCATCAACCTCTGGTTTAGTACTCTGTTATATGATACTGATTTTCATATTGAAATTGGAAAATCTTGTTATCTTTTCCAGATATTAGATGATGATGATGCAAACATCAGTGATCTTTTTGAAGAAGCATCAGATTTTATTGATCACGTTGATCATGTTGGAGGTAAGGTTCTCATCCATTGCTTTGAAGGGAAAAGTCGGAGTGCCACAGTGGTCCTAGCCTACCTGATGCTCAGAAGGTAAGAATCTTAACTAGCAATCCTCATATGAACAAATTTTGTGAGAGTGGCCACAAAAGAACATTGATACTCACCATTAGCATGACACCTCCTAAGTTCAAGAGAGAATAACATGGCACTTTCTCCTTTCAGGGGGTTCACTCTTGCGAAAGCCTGGAACTTACTAAAGAAAGTACATCGCCGAGCACAACCGAATGATGGTTTCGCTAAGGCCCTGCTGACCCTCGACAGGAAGCTGCATGGGAAGGCGTCAATGGACTGGCAGCACAAGCGGCCTGAGATGAAGGTGTGCCCAATATGCAGCAAGAACGTGGGGCTGAGCACGAGCTCGCTCAAGCTGCATCTGCAGAAGGCGCACAGGCGGCTATCCCAAGGTAGTGTGGACAGCGCCATGACCATGGAGATCCAGAAGACGATCCAGTCTCTCCGGATCAGCCGTGGTGGCAGCCTGAGCCCTACTCAGAAGCTGACTAAGGCGTTTGCTGATGAGCTCAGCTTCTGATCTTTTGTTCTTTTTGTACTATTTGTTGTGACAACGGATCGAGACAGTTGTAATCTACTGATAGACGCATCAAGCAGACTGAACTTTAGGGTTGAGAGAATGAGAGTTAGGTGTGTGCCAAGAAATGTTCAGGTTTCTGCAAACGCCTGTAAGATTAGCACACATATGTTCAGGATTCAAGGGCTTAATACCAAGAAATAAAATTGCGGTCATGTATGTGTACTGTATAATGTCCAGAAATCATCGGATGGATATCATTTTTGTAGCCAGCTATATCGTATCCTAGCGGTGTGTAACCTTGTCTTTTGGATGATGACCAGAGTTCGATTTCACCGACCGCTGGTTGGATGGATTATGTACACTTTTATCGGATTTAATCAGACGCTTATAAGCATTAGCCTGTTCTCAACCTTTAAAAGAGAGCTTGTATTTCTAAATCAACCGAGAAACAGTCAGATGATCTTAAACGTGATCTTTTATCTCATGGTTGATTAGGTAATTATAGATTTTTAAAATTATGTACAACTTTGGGTAGGATGTATGCACATTTTTAATATTATGTGTAATTTTAAATGTAGAGATATACAAACTATTTTGTATAATTGTGGGCTTAATGATGCAATTCTATCAAGTAAGACATAATAGTTTTTCAAATGATCAAAAGATAATAATTTCTTAAAAGATATTTTCGGACATCCTCGCACAGGGCACAAGGCACATGTGCCATAAACAATTGATGATAGACAAACATGGTACAGATAACTTATATAGTTACAAGATGTCAATAAAATGTCACTTATATCGATCTGAAAGAGAGAGAACAACACCAGGTTTCAAATTATAAATACGGGAAACATTTCTAATAATTTTTAATTTTTAATTTATAAAAAACCAAATTACCACTATTTGTACCGATTGTACATGATATTTGGTCAATACACATAATTAAAGTTCAAATCATGTGCCAACCGCTCGATAGTTAGTACGTGTATTGGAAGGTTATTTGTAGATGATATCACTACACATAATTAAAGTTCCGATCGCTAGCCGGTTGGTCATTTGTACGTGATATTAGATCAATATGCCGAGTTAATCAAGCTCACTATATCTAGAAGTACGAAAGGATATTGAGATGGACCCTCGGTCGTTTGTACTAAGCCGATAGATTATTTGTACATAACATTACATCACTTGAAACTAATGTTCGAACCATGACTAGCTGATTGTCTATATGTTATATTAGATCAATATGCAAAGTAATGGTTTAAATCCCCGGTCGTTGATATTAGATTAATATATAGACTTAAGCCTGAGTAACTTTATTACAAGGTATATAATTATGAATATATATTGGTTGTGAGCCATTAATAATTAAGTACACCGGATCAATGACGAGTAATATTTAGGTACCGCTATGAAGATTTATCGGTTGTGGTCCATTAATAATAAAGGTTCATCAGATCAATTGTCGGAAAATTTTTAAGTGTAGTTATAAAAATTTATTAGTTGTGATGTATTTTTTTGTTTAGGTATAATTATAAATATCTATCAATTATGATATATTTAAATAAAATTAGTAGATTTATATAACCTTATATTGATCGATGTAAGTGAGCACACGTATATACATCATGAGTACATGAGAACGTGAGATTCTGGCCTAACCGGCTTGCACAAGCAGAGGCACATGCAGGTACATGCAAGGTAAAGGACCCGATCTATCCTATAGAGTACGAATAGTGGTTAAGTATGGAGAGATGGATAAGGTATTCAACACCTCCCGCAGTCTGAACGTCGCTCGGGGTGAACGTTGAGGCTGGTCCTGAACTCTTGAAACACCGATGTAGGGAGCCCCTTTGTTAAGACATCGGCGAATTGGGAGCTTGTCGGAACATGAAGCACACGGGTCTCACAGAGAGCAACGCGATCACGAACAAAGTAAAGATCAATCTCAACATGTTTTGTCCATTGATATTACACCGGGTTGATGCATGACGCTCACATTATCACAGTAGACAATGGTCTCACATGTCTTTGGATGAAGAAGTTTGGTAAGAAGTTGCCGCAACCAATATGATTCAGCCGCACAATTTGCCACAGCCCTGTATTCAGCCTCCGCACGTTGACCTAGACATGGTGTGTTGATGTTTAAAAGACCAAGAGATCAAATTGGCACCAATGAAAACACAAAAACTAGAAGTAGACTTACGAGTATGGGGATGAAGTCCTGCGAATATATCGTAAAATGCATTTGATGAGATGGAGGGTCACGGAAGGATCATGTATAAATAAGCAAACTTGCTGGACAGTATGTGAGATGTTAGGACGAATGAAGGTGAGATATTGGAGCGTATTGGCTAGGCTTTTGTAACATCCTCGGTTTTATGGGGTTTCAAATAAAGCAAAGAGTTACACAATGTAAGCAAATGATGTTTCACAGTGTAATCTAAAGTAACATGTTTTATCTGGCTTTTATTTCAAATTTAGCTATGTTTTTCTATGGTTACTCTTCTAATATTTCCCTCTAAAAATAATTTTATTGGATTCTTCATATTCCATTTGGTTTATTGGAATTTTCTATTGAGAGTGATTTAGCATTTATAAATGCTATAATCAATTTCCTGTATTTATTTAAATTCTAAAATCTTTTCTAAATCTTCTAACACCTGTGGGCTAAAAGCCCATCGTCCTCTTCTTTCCTCTCGGGCTGAGCCCTTTTCTCTCTGCAGCCCCAGCTCCCTCCTTTTCTCTCTCTCCCAACCCGCTCTCCTTTCTCCTGCAGGCCGTCCGCCCGTCTGTCACGCTCCTTCTTCCCGCATGCGCCAGCTGGGCCGAGCCTGCCTCCTCCCGCCTCCAATCGGGCTTGCCCACACCCGCTCCGCTCTGCTGGGCCCGCCCACTGCTCTAGCTAGTAGGCCGTGCCTGCCCTGCGCCGCGCTGGCCTAGCTAGTTGACGGGGCAGGGTGTCGCCGCCGCTGGTAACACGTGCGCTACTGCCGGTAACGTGGCGCATCGTCGCCTCCTTGCATCCGCAAAACACCCAACATCTCCCTTGTCCAGGCCTGGCTATAAAATCTCCCTTCTCCCCTCCTATTCTTCCCCTTTTTCCACCATCTTCTTCAACTCCGGTGAGAGCTCTGTCGACCGTTCTGGCACACCTCCGTCCAATTCCTTGCCGCTAGGACATCTACACGACACTGCGGACTCAAACCCTCAAGTTATTGCGAACTTCATCGACTACATCAATCGAATTCGCGTCATCTTCTTCAAACTCCGGTGAACTCTTCCTCTCGCAATTTCTTTGCGCTCGGTAAACACTTTTCCATTTCCTTTTCGCAGAGGTATCCTGGCTGCCCCTAGGGTGTTTTCCCTCAACCAATTTGAAGATTCGTTCACATAGCAACAAACGCTAGTCAAATCTTTAAACCCTCTCTCTCTCTCTCTCTCTCTCTCTCTCTCTCGCCTTCGGCGAGTTTTTTTTTCTGGTGATCACCGGAGACATACCAGTGCCCTTAATAGATCCCTTTTGACCCCTGAACACACCAATATAGTTAGATTTTAAATTTGTGGGGGTAGATTTCAAACTAGAACAAAAAGACCTGAATTATGCATTATTTGAATGTTTTTGCTATAGTGTGATCTGTGATGAGATATTTGAAAGTATTTTATTTTTCCTGCTATACTAGCATGTGCAAGAGATACTCTTTATTTTTAGTTTATTTTTGTCCGTGCTTAGATTGTATGTAATGTATTGGGTATTATTTGAGGTAGAATAATATTAGTTTATTCTCTATTTTTGGGTGGTTCATTTCTGTTCATATTATATAATCATGTTAGGGTGATAGTATTGGCAGTGACCATGTTAAGCCATGTTAGGTTAGTATTTGAGTTATAATAGTTTTCCATTCAGCCTCTTTTGTATAGATTGGATGATTGGTCCTTTTGCTCCTGTTCATGTTAGATAAGATATACCCTTGTTCACAAGCTTGTATTGCATGATTAGTTTATTATATAATTAGTATTTGTTTACATAAGCTTGCTCGCATGATTTAAGGTTTATATGGATTGTTTGATATAGTTTATATACTAGAAATGGTAGGTGCAGTTTTATTATTATATAACGAGACCCAATAATGTTTCGTAATGTTTTGGTACTGATCTAAAGCCCTAGGCCAAGCCATGTTTGATGTATGAATTTTTATCTTAGCTCTCTTTATAGTTCTAGTTTTATCTATGTTATAGGAATATGTATCTAATTAGCTTTGGATGAGATGATGTTAACCACTATAAATGTTTAGAGAAATCTAAACATTTGTTTGTGGTTAATATGTGTAGTATACCATGTTTTCATGTCAAATTAGCGTCGTAAGGTTTATTATTAATCTTGTGGTGCAGACTAGCATGCTAGAGCTTTATTTATTTTACGTCTGTGCTGCATAGCATGTTAGGCTTTATATCATGTGCTATGTTTTGATAATAGCTATTATATGTATAGATTATTTACGATACCCAATATAGGGATATCTGTAGTTTATATATGCTTATGGCCAATATGATGACTTCAGTAGCGAAAGCTATGTCTAATTTACGCAAACTCTAACTCTAGATCCCGTCGAGCCATTTTACTTATCTCAATATCCTGCTATCTCATTTCTTAACTGTAAATCTATCATAACCCGTCTACCCTCTATATTTCTTGTGAATTGGATTTACATCTAGAGTTATATTTATTTGCTTTGCTCTCGTTACGTTATGATGATAGGGAGTGAAGAGGCAGATCTAGCTTCAGGTGCAGGAGAAGAGGAGGAACATTACAACAAAGGCATGCCCCTCTTTTGATCATATCTGATCCCATATTTTTAAAGTCATTATTACTTTAATGTTTATAAACATTCATGATATTTTATTCCCATGGCGTGTCGATTGACACACCTTTACCTTATCTACTTGTCGCACGTTTACCTGATACCCTAAGTAGATTATTTTTATTAATTTCAAATAAAGTAGAGGAATGTTTAGCCATGATTAATTATCCCTAGGATAATTTGACTTGCTTTCTCGGAGAAAATGATCTTCGGATCGATGACACTTATTACTGAACCTTATTGTTGAGCTCGCTGAGCTGGGCAGATGCCCATTGATTTCCCCTCTCTATTCTTTTTTTTACTCTGGGTGAAACTTACCTTCTAAAAGGTGCGGACAACTGCTCGATCAGGTTTGAAGGAGCAATTGGCTGCATGTATTGAATAAGGCCGAAATTCTGAATTCGAGAAGTGTGAAAGTAGTACAATCATATGCTATATGAGCAATGGCTTGATTGAATAGGTTAGTCAAGCCTTGGTATCGACATTTCCGTACCACAGAAGGGTGGACGTAACTACGAGAATCTCGGCACAAATGGGAGGCCGGAGGTAGGGACGTACTCTCAACTCCAGCCCAAGCCTTATCAAGGCCCAACATTGCTTACACATGTTATAAGTACTTTCCTGCTCAACATCAATCAAACGGATTCAAGGCTCAACATAGCCAAAGTTTAAGTTTAGTCCAACTAAAGAAATGTCTTCAATGGTTAGATAACTATGCCCGCTTTCTACACAGCTTCAGTTTGTGCATAATGGGGTGTTTGGTTGAGCTATGGTTTATCTAAAAACAACTGTAGGCTGTCTACTTTGAGAGATCTGCTGTGGACTGTCTGTTGTGAGAAAGCTAGAGTGCCTTTGGCAGGCTGGTTGTGTGACGTGGGGGTAGGTGGCAAGCTGTCCGGCCATGGTGATGGTGGAAACAGGAGGAAGACGTCGGGGCAGCTTGGCCGTGGCGGCGGAGAGGGAAAGGGGCGGCGAGTGCGGCGTCTGGTGAGGCGCTCCGGCCGCGGCGGAGCTGGATGGCGGAGGGCATGCGCCGGCGGCGTTGGGGCGGCAGACACGGCAGGCTGCGGGGAGAGGAGAATGGAGCCGGAGCGGGCGCTAGGGGCTTGGTCGCTGGCGGCAGGGAGCACCGAGGCGGCGGGGGCGGAGCTTGGGGAATGTGTGGCCGCGGCGGCTCGAGGGCGTGGCTGCCCAGATCTGGTGGAACTCACGGGGAGGGGCCGACTTGAAGAGAGGGGGCGCGGCAGCGGAGGCTAGCTCCAACCGGTGGCGAGCGGCGGCTCAGTGTGGAGAAGGAAGCGCCCGGTGGTGAAGAAGAACCGGGGAAACAGAGATGATGAAGAACAGGGGAGAGAGGATGCCGGTGCTGGGAGGAAGAACTCTAGGAGGGAGTTGGGGAAGAAGATGTGCTCGGCTAATGCGGCGAGGAGCTCAGAGGGGATTCTGACCGGCGGCGTTGGAGCCCGCAGCCGGAGGGGAGGAACTCGGGGCCAGCTACTAAGGAGAAAGGGGGCCCTTGGCTGAGCTTCTTGGCTCGCAGAAGAAGCTTGAGGGGCTCGGCTGCCATGGGTTGCTCGGTGAATGTTGGGGAGAAGAAGAGCTTGAGGAAGGGGAGGACACGGCTCGGGAGAAAATATCTGGTGAGACGGAAACTAGTGAGGACGAAGCAAACTGGGGAAAATGGAGCTCGGGGAGAATCAACTGAGGCAGCTCGGTCTTTGCTGGTCCAGTGGAGACAAGGGATGGCAGAGGAGCTTGGGACTAGAGCTCGTGCTGTGGATCAGAGGAGGGTACATGGCCGGGGCGCGTGGCGACGCAATTCACGGAGAAAATCAAGCTGAGTTAGGCACCGAATTGAGCTGGCGTGCTACGTGTTCAAGAGGAATAGCACTAGTGCAGGGGAACAACAGAGAGAGGAGAAAAGAGAAAGAAGACGGGGTGGGGAGAAGGACTAGAGGGTTGGTTGATAGGGAATGGGTCCCACATGGAGATGTGAGTATGCCTATTCTGTTGGTACACTAGGGTGCGGTTAGCAATTGAGGCATGCATGCAGCGGTGCAAGGGGGCTGCAGGTTGATTCGATGTTACGTGGCACAGTTTACGAAATAAGGGAGTAGGGTCTAATTACAAGCTTCCGCGTTGAGGTCGGATGGAACGGAGTTACTATTTTTCTTTTTACGCATAGCTACACTCACAACGTGCGTATCTAGCCCTAGTGCCGCCGAGGGATTACTACATGCAATATTTTTCTTGTGCCCCTTCTAGCCTGGTTAGGGAGTTACGGTGTGAGGTATTACCACGCTGGATTGGATTGATTAGCCAGATATGGATATATATATATAAATACATGCATGGTAGCTTGTTCTGTAATTACCCGCATGATAGCTTCGTTATTTCAAGTGAGACTAGCATGTTAGGGTTTGTTATTAATTTGCGAATTAACACGTTAGGAATATGCCACTCAGTTGATCCCTACTCCAACACGTTAGGTTTAGCTGGCAAGAAAATCAGGACGATGGCATATGTAACCTAGGAGAGAGAAAAGGTGGTGGAGGTTAGTTGGCCGCAAGCAAGGATACGTTGGGACTTTTAATGCGTATGTATCCATATACACTTGGAATATTTGCATATATACCTTCATAGGGTTGTTGTAGAGTTGGTTAACGTGTTAGGGTTTTAAGTGTATATACCCACATACACTGAGAGTTCAACGTATATAGGGTGGCGACAGGGTTAAGGGCTATCGCAGCAGGGAGACTGCTGACGGGGTACTGCCGCGGTAGGAGGAAGACTTGCCGCGGCAGGGGAAAAGGAATTGCCGCGGTGGGAATCGGCTATCGCGGCGGGAAGGAACAGCGGTGTAGCATTGCCGTGGCAGAGAAAGGGTTGTCGTGGCAGAGGACTGGTGGCGCGGCAGAGGCTTGTCGCGGCAAGAACGGCTTGCTGCGGCAGAGAAGGTTAACAACGGTGGTGGCAGAGGCCTTGCCGCGGCAGAGGAAATGGGTAACGGCGGTTGCCGTGGCAAGAGCGCGGCAGTGGCAATGGCCGCCCTGGGCTGTCGCGGTGGCAATGCAAGGGTGAGAGGACACGTATGAAGGCAAGGTGCTGAGCAGAGTTGCCCTTGTTGTCGGACGGGGTTCAGGGTATTAGGGTTTCGACGAAATGGAGATCGTTGGGAAGAAGGGCAAGGGTTTTCGTGTCTGGTATTTAGCTTCATCGTGATTTGAATTAAATTTTTAATTAGGTGCATCTTTGGCTGACATTATTAACAAAAAAAGTTTTTGTTAGCCCTAAATTTTGGGTTTCAGAAGATTAGGGTGTTACAAGGTACAGCTCGAACCTAGAAGACCAAGTCTGAAGCGTGGCTTTTTATTAAAAAAAACAGAGAAATATAGAGGGATGAAAGATAGTAACTCCTCGAGCACGACAAGCAGTGATGATGTGACTGCATGGCATGTGAAGCAACTAAGGGACATGATAACTACACGAACCTTTAGTTAGGTTAACTCTGTAATTTCTTCTGTTGTAACTCTCCTCGCCTACTGATATCCCACCGGCAGACCTAACTTGCCATACATGTAATTCTGGATCGAACTCATCCACCACCTGTGAACCAGATTGTTCCTCCGCCATGTTCAATTGTTCCTGGGCACTCTACCCCATAGCACACTGCTACAAGCCAAATCATTAGCAAGTGTCCATCGGTCAACAAAGTAGGCATTGTATTTCCTGAATGTAAATTCCAGTATTGCTGAAATTGAAATTGCTCTAATCCCCTTAAGGACATTATTGAACACCTTCAAAATATTAGTTGTTATCATCCAGTAACAATGGCCACCACTACATAAGCATGTGCCCAGAGCTGTCTCCGTGGCTTTATCTCTTCCAACCATGTCCTTGAACTTATTTTAAAATAAACTCCGCATACTTATTTTTAAAACAATATTTATCCAATACTTTGCACATGACCTTGAACTTTTTGAAGAGCTCCGGCTGATTGCACTTACTATAGAAATTAGCAGCTAGATGCCGCATGTACCAGCGGTGATGGATGTCTTGGACCCTTGGGTACCTACGCCTGACAGTGTTAAGGATGCATTGATGCCGATCTAATATAACGCATAACTCACGAGAGGGGTCATCAAGCCTCGTGTGAACAATGCAGAGGAACCATGAGTGCAAATGTCAGTGGAATCAATTGGTCTTCCATGTCAACACCAACGGCAATCATCAAATAATCGTAGTACTTGCCGGTTAGAAAAGTTGTGTCAATTATGGAAACTAGTCTGCAATGCTAGAAGGCAGCCTTACATTGGGGGAATTGCTAGTATATTCATTGTATAACATGTTTCCCAACACTATCTTCAACAATTCTGCGATTATTGTGGAATGGATAGAACTCTAACCCCAGGTTTGTAGCTTGCATATCAATATTCTTGGTAGCCTATCATAAGCCTCCTTCCAGTCACCCCATAATATTTTCATCGCCAACTGCTTCGCTCTCCAAGCCTTCCCATACTTGACCCGATAATGAATGGTAGCGAATATCACCTCGATTAGCGAAACTACAGAAACATTTAGGTCAACAAAGACACGCCAGTGATATTTGGGTAGCAATGTACTTCATTATGACCTATATATGCAGCCCTGACAGTTGTGATGTATCACATGTGTGTGATTCATTCATATGGGAGATTTTCTAGAGATTATCACGAGTCAGCCATGCCCACACCTTCCATGCACATCTATTCTAGTAATATACTGTCTACCTCTTATTAATGTTAGAGTGATAAACAAGATAGGGCTCATGGTGCCTCACAGAGTAATCAACAATGAAATCATTCAACTCACCAAAAGTCCAGAATTGCATTCCTTTGCGAAGGATCGGCTTCCATCCTCATCTCTCCTAATATGTGCCAGCCCACAGAACTTCCCAATAGGCCATCATTACATACAATATTGCTGAAGTTATGAACTTCATCTAAAGCATGGCCTGTGGGTTCTTTGCCTAGAACCTCTATTACCACCCTAGCTCATTAAGAGTGAAACAAGGTTCGGGCCTTTCATCCTCGCTAGAACTCCAATCTTGATTGGAGTCGCTTGGGCAGTTGTCAATGTCATTTAAACTAGCTTCACCATCAGTGGAGTTGTTCACGATAGCCGCATCAAAATCAGCATGTAATGTGCCAATGAATTCTTGGGCATGTTGACTAGCTGCAGAAACGACGGCACTCAAAGATGGTGGAACATTAACAGGACATACCGACAGTTCTAGTAACTGATCTGCAATCACATCGAATATACCATCATGCGAAGCTAACTCGTCATGTGTAGCTGGCTGAGAGAGTGGTTCAAAAGGCAGTTGAGAGATGTCCACAATAAAGGGTAGTTCGTGATCATCTTCCGTAACCACCTCTGGAAATATCATCAACCGATCATGACCTGACTTAATGGCATTGATAAAATCGACAGAATCATGCTTCCCTCTCCATACATAGACCTCAAGTGATCTAACATTCAAACCATTGGCAATTTCCTTATAAGTGTCCCAATCACTAGGTGATAGAATGAGTATCATCAAAGGGTGTCTCTTCGTACCAAACCCGGCATCATATTGTCCTTCTATTTCAATAAAACTTGCTGAAAATCCAAATTCACACTCAATCCTTGCTACTAGTTCACAAGTGTTTGTACCTCTCGAAAAATAACTACACTGGCTGTCAAGGACTCAAAATCAGTGTTGGTGTTGCTCCTCTCACATATTTTAAAGCAATTATAAACTCGGAAAATTCTATCTATCTACATTATAACAAAACGTAAGCAATTCATCAATAACAAATTCAATTAGACACATGATGTTTACTTCAATTTGTATAACCTAGACATAAATTGCAGAAGCCAATCAATGGCCGATACATCTAAAATTCAATAATGATCTACTGCTATTCAAGGAAACAAATACATCTACTAATAAGATTCCCCCTAGCCATCAGTAAATACTGTATTAACAAATAAAATGTAGATATGAAAGCCTACAAGTGAAATTTTTTGATATAAATTATCTCATACAAAATAGCAATCCTAACAGCATCAATCATATTAGACAACAACCAACCATTTCACTTCATCGCAAATTGACAATTGGAAAATTAACGCAAACAAATTTCACCATTTTACTTCTTCGCAGATTATACTATTAGACAATTAACACTTCACTTCATCGCAAATTTACAATTATAGCTACTCCCTCCAATTCACAATACAGTGCACCCTGGAAAATTTCTTAAATTTCAAATTAGAGTGTATCCTGAGGGATGAGGGAAATACCAGAAAACCAAGTCACAAGGTTGTGCCACGTTGCAGCAATAACGAAAAAGCGCATTAACTATAGCTGGACTAATTGGCGGTAAAGTATTGGTGCTAATGGTTTTTTGAGTTGAATTGTTGCATGTTGTCATTAATATTAATTGGGTATGCAAACAGCCGGGATGGCAAACAATGGAATCCAACCATGTGAATTAATGCAGCTCGTTTATCTATTGTGTCATTAAGTGCTACAAAAATGGGCTGATTTCAGTCTGAGTGCGTTGTATTGTGAATTGGAGGCAGTATACAAAATGCAACTATATTGCTACACATACAAAAAAATCATACCTTAGCGTGGCGGGCGATGGGCGACAAGCGGCGCGGTGGGATGGCTGCTCGCGGGATCAGCCAACTGCCGGTGGGGTGGGGCGAATGACAGCGCAGTGGGGCGCCGGGTGCCACGGTTGGGTGGAGGCCGGCGTGGTGGGGCACCGTGCAGCGTGGTGGGGCGGCAAGGAGCGGGTAGGGGCTGACGGTGGCGAATGGCTTGGGACTTGACAAAAAACAGGCATGGGCATTGGGGCCGAAAGAGTATATCCCTTGCAGTGCCGGCCATGACGGCGCCACAGCTGCTGCGCCAAGATGCGCGATGCTATAGCCCCCTGACCACTTCAACAGTCCACGGCAGCAAGGGCACCACCGTGCCAAGGTCTAAGGTGTCATAGACCATGGCATCACAGTGTTCCTAGGCACCGATGCCCATGACACCATTAAAAGAATCAGATTTTAAAAAAATAATGTCCGAGTTAATTATAAAATATAAAAATATTATTTTAAAAATCAAAAACATATTTCTTTTACCAAGCAGTTTTAGATGCCCTTAAAAGGAAAATTTTAGCATTGCTCGGCTTTGTATTGAGATTGTGCGGGCTCAATCGAGCACTGGAACCGTATCGAAGTAGCTTGTGGACGACAAGCTTTCCAATTTCACTCCAACTTCAAATCCAAAACTGCAAGCAGAAATGCCTATCAGATTTTGTATGTTATGTGCATGCAAATCAATATCTTTGTATGGATAGTGTTCATGTTTTATGGTACCACATAGAAGAAATAAGTATATACCACGGCCCGTGGGTTGTTGTCGAAGACCCGAAGCGCCTCGTCGGCGCCTCCATTCTGCAGTCTCTGCCCAGAAGCAATTAATGGCAATGCATCCATGCATCGCCTGATTAGCCTAGGTAGTACTCCTACCACTTTGGGCCAGGCGATGAGCGCCGGTCACGTATGGCCGGTGGTTCATCGTTGCATCACTTATTGTTACTTGTTAGTTGCTGCGCCTACCGGCTACCGGTCGATCACGTGAGTAAGGACATCGTCATCATTCCTCCAGGTTGCGTTGGTACGTCCAACTCTAGCTGACGAGCCTGCCCTAAAAATGACGAGACTGCACGCGTGGAGATGGTACTTCCGTTCAGGTTAATAAAGTCTGACGTATTTACAAAAAAGAAAAGCCTGACGGTGTGTATGTTCTTTACTTTCTGAACAACACAAATACTATGATGGTCAGAAGCGAACTAGCGATACGAAGTTAGGAACGTGCACCATCTGCTGGACTGGGCTAGCTATGAATGATGCAGGAGAGGACTGAATGAGAAAGGAAAAACGGAAGCACAGTTCAATCATATCTGCCGATGATTATGCCGTTTCGTTCATATACTTGCATGGAAAGGATAGCTCCAAGAAAAACGGAGACGGTCTCGAATCAGGCGCACGTAAGATTGTCATAAAAAAGCTCGAGCTCGGCTCGATTTGAGCTTGTGAGCCTAGCGAGTTTGAGTTCAAATAGCTCCACAAGACTCGTTTGGATGCATGTACATACAGTTTTTACAACTTTTGTCGTACCAAGCTCGAGTAGCTCGAGCTTTACCAAAATTAGTCTATTTTTTGTGTGAGTGAAAATTGTTTTTCTACAGCACATAGTCACTCTATCAAGCCGATTTTGAGTCTAATCGAGCTTTGCTAAGCTTACTTTACTTTTTTGTGGGTCAATATTGATTTTCTTTTGTTATCAAGCCTTATCGAGCAGAATTTGAACCTTCACGAACTTTATTCGAGCTAAACTCGAGCCTAGCAGCACGCTATCTCAGTCGAGCTAAACTCGAGCCTAGCAGCACGCTATCTCAGGCTCGCTCGATCCGAGCCAACCAGGGCTCGCTCGAGCTCGGTTCGTCGACAGCTTGAGCGCACGTCGTCCTCGTTTACTGAACTGCGTCGTTTGCTAGCCGATTGGCTTGCTGACACGTCGTGTATATTGCTCCGCATCTCATCTCATGTCTTGCTCCTTCTCGAAGCGAGAGAAAGCCACGAGGTGAGATCAACTCTGGATCTCACATTCTTAATACTATTTTGGTTCCTATTTCTTCTTGGTTCAAAACGTTGGCGGAGTCGGCGATGCTTATTGTGCATTTTAATCTCCTATTTCTTTCCGAAGAAAGGGAGAATTTCCAGATTTCACTACGGAAACGAAGACGAGGGTACTTGGAGCAGACGGAAAAGTGTACATATTGCAGTAGCCTACTAGCCTGTTGCAACTTATAAGTATTAACTTCATCTCTTCGACTCGAATACCTTAGTCTTCTAGCATGGACGAGATCTTTTTAATTTTTTCTTTTTATTTCTTTTCGGTTAACAGTCTTTCTTGAGACTTATGCATGAAGATGCATACATGTCCAAGGTTACTTAATACTCTTTGAAATACTCAGATTTTACAATCAATAAAATTAGGTAGGCCCCCGCAAAAAAAAAGGGTAGGGGTTCCCCCCTGCCGTTTCCCTTCAAAAGAAACTTGTAAGTATTGACGAAAGACAAAACGTGCTGAGCTCAGGGTCAATCACATGAGCAGCGAGGTCGAAGTACTGTCCAAATGCACACCAGACCGAATGTTACACCGTCTTTTCTGCACGTAATTTCCTCCGTGCTTTTTCGAAAAGGAATACGGTTTTAATCAAAACTTCCCGAGAGTTCAAGAATCCACAGTACTTGTTCCATTTCATTAGCCCATCATACGTATTGACGAAAAAATCACTAAAATGGCCATACGTATCCTTACTAAATTATTTTAAAATAATTAGGTGATTGTCTTATGCTATTTAATAAAATTATAGAGTAGAGACAATATAATAACTATATCTTTAATACTTTTAGTGAATATATATTTTAAACTAGAGTAGCTAAAATTGAGGATCGAGACACTGGAGAACTAGACATGCGCGCGGCGCGCCAACATGCTGCGTGCGTACATCGCAGGGCGGTGATCCGGAGCGGATTCACGTCCTCGCTGAGCGAATTCCCTTTCGCTCCGATCGCCGGATCACGCACGCCCTACACGCACACATGGGGTGCGTCCACAGTCAATGTGACACCTTGGGAACTCGACGTGGAAAGCAGCGCTCGCGCGCGCGGCGGACGATACGGATGCGTGTGCCATCTTCTTTGACGAATCCGGTGGTGCATACCTTTTTTTCGTTCGTGTTCTGGTGCTTCGCGCCCTGACCGTCGATCTCCCGCTACC
Source organism: Stipa capillata (assembly GCA_019208055.1). Classification (NCBI taxonomy): domain Eukaryota; kingdom Viridiplantae; phylum Streptophyta; class Magnoliopsida; order Poales; family Poaceae; genus Stipa; species Stipa capillata. The sequence continues at coordinate 195,323 of JAGXJF010003477.1, forward strand.
TGTCTCGAGAGGCTGACTTATTGGCATGCATATTCACAAGTTCGTGCTTCAGCCTCAGGGCGGAAATTCTCCTCTTGATTAGGAATTTCGGATGTTTGATCTCATTTTTCACTCTGAGGAAGAGCAGCTGAAGATGGGCACTCACTACGTTAGGCTGGGCTGGAGGACGTCTCATTAGGCCCAATAGAAAGCAATAACATACTTTTTGCAGGTGTATTTTGTGGCTTAATAGTCGGCGGTGATACGGGGCAACGCCCCATCCTCCCACTTCGGGGCAAAAGGCGGGCGTCCGTAATTTGCGGTCAACCGCCGGCGCGGTTAATTCCGACAGTGCTACAGTAGCTGTCGGAATGCCCCGCTGTCGGAATGCCCCTCCCCCCCTTCTCATCTCCGCAAGCTTTTAGCCTCATAGAAATGAGCTTTCAACTCAAATTTTTTTGAGCTTTCAACTAAAATTCAGACAGCTTTCAACTAATTTATTTTGACTTTTGATCAAATTCAGATAACTTTCTACTAGTTCATCCACAGGTTCCAACTAGTTGGATCGAAGGTTTCAACCAAAAAATTCGAATCAAAACTCAAAAACAATCTCGCATCCGAGCTTCCAACTCCTACACACAAACCTTTCAGATTCATCCACAAAAGCTTTCCACCAAAAAACCCCCAAAAAAAGGAGAAAAAATGAGAAGAGAAAAGGAAAGAAACCCTAGATCGATTGGCGGCGGCTGCTGCTCCTCGCGCCGTTGGCCGTCATTGCTGAGGCTCCGCCGCGGCTGAGCGCCATCACCTCGTGGAGCGCGGCGAGCGAGGCCGACGTGACGGCGGCGCCGGCCTCCTCGGAGCGCACGACGTCGAGGAAGGGCCGTAGCATGGCGGCCGAGAGCGAGGGCGAGGCGGCGGCGGCCAGGGAGAAGACGAGGCGGCGCACGGCCTTGAGGGAGGGCCCGAGCGGGTGGTCGGCGGCGTTGAGCAGCCTAGGGGCCGAGTGGTGCGAGGGAGGGAGGAAGGAGACGACGAGCGAGGAGGGGATGCGGACCGGATTTGGGAGATGTGTGGTGGAGATGAGGATAAGGGTAAGGAGGCGGGGCCCACATGGGTCGACCGTGCGGCGCGGTCGACCGCGAACTATGAGTTTCGAAAGGTTTGATTGGTTTCCCCTGCGAGTGATTGCTGCGGCGGGTTAGCCACTCCCCATTTCCGAGCTACCAACACATGTTTGGCCTTGTTTCCACACACATTTTTGCTTTGGTAAACAATAAGCTGACCATTCATGGTAATTGCTTCCTCGGCTACCACAATGCATAAACATGAACTTTTGGAGGGAAGCCTGGAACTGGTTAATCGTACCGTATATTGCAACAAGCCATCTTAAAATTATGTCCTGATGCGCCAATACGATCTCTAAACACTAGTTTCTTTCACACAAAAGCAAAAATATTACTCCACTACTGCTGGAGTAGTAGTGTAGTACCATTTGTTCGTTTAAAGCATCGGGTCCCCGTGCCATTGCCATGTGAACGAGCTCACATCTTGGGGCACGCAAGTGACGCAACTATGTCAGAGAGTAACTATTTCATCTCATTCTCCAAAAAAGAAATGAAAACAGCGATGCGAATAAATTCGGGGGAAAAAAAAACAGCCTCCTGTCTTTAAAAGCAGCGCTCAAGTGCCAATTAGAATGGCAGAGGAGGCACAGTGAGCCAGCCATAGAGCCAGGAGCAGAGGCAGAGGAGAGGAGGCAGTGGCCGTTAGGCAGTAGTTAGACACAGGAGGCCAGCTTTTCTCCCCTGCCCACGCTTGTTCGCTCATGGCTCTCCGCTGCCTCTTCCTCCTCCTGCTCGCCGCCCTTCTTCCCCACAATGCCGTTGCCTCGCCGCACCACGGTCCAGCCGCGCACGACTACAAGGAAGCGCTCATCAAGTCCATCCTCTTCTTCGAGGGACAGAGGTCCGGGAAGCTGCCGCCGTCCCAGCGCGTGTCCTGGCGCAGGGACTCCGGCCTCTCCGACGGCTCTTCCATCAAGGCAAGAGCAGCTACAACGCCACCTCCGTTCCTCTGCATTGTGTCCTCTGCTTCTCTTGCCATCTCGCTAGCTGGTCGTTCGTCACATAAGAATGTAGTAATTTGTTCCTTCCTCTGTTTTTCAGGCTGATTTGACGGGAGGATACTACGACGCCGGGGACAACGTCAAGTTCGGGTTCCCGCTGGCGTTCAGCTCGACGATGCTGGCGTGGAGCGTGCTGGAGTTCGGCGGGATGATGAAGGGGGAGCTGCAGCACGCCAGGGAGGCCGTCCGCTGGGGCTCCGACTACCTCCTCAAGGTCACCGCCCACCCGGACACCGTCTACGTCCAGGTACGCACACACCAACTCACCGTCACTTGCTTTGCTCGCTCGGCTTCGTCGTTCTTGCACACCTTCCCTGCGTGGAGGATGCTACTGCTCGCCGTTTTCTTCTTCTTCTTCTGGGTCAACGTAGAGGCCATGTTTCTTCTCATCATTTCCGGTACTGATGATGTTCTTCCGCACAAAGTACAAACATCACACACAAGTTTTTCTTTTTTCTTTGCTAACAGAAGCACTGTACTAGACAAACATGCCGTCGTGTGGACCAAAGTCACGAATAATGTGGGGACGTTTCCTGACTTTGTGTATATCCTGCTGTTATAGGTTGGGGACGCGACCAAGGATCACGCGTGCTGGGAGCGGCCCGAGGACATGGACACCCCGAGGACCGTGTACAAGATCGACCCGAGCACTCCCGGCTCCGACGTCGCCGCCGAGACCGCCGCCGCTCTCGCCGCCGCTTCCCTCGTCTTCCGCAAGTCCGACCCGGCCTACTCCAGCCGCCTCGTCGCCAGGGCCAAGAGGGTACGTCTAATAAAACGCGACATTGCCTCCTATGCTTCGTCTGCGTACCCTGCATTTGGCCTTGCAAAGCAATGACGCTCTGCTTCTCGTAGGTGTTTGAGTTCGCGGACAAGCACAGGGGCACGTACAGCACCAAGCTCTCGCCATACGTCTGCCCATACTACTGCTCCTACTCCGGATACCAGGTGAGGTCCCAACGGAATCATTAAAAATCCATGCCTTTTCTCTCCTATTGGCTGCTGCAGAGTGGAGAGTCCTGTGAAAAGGTTACTAGTACTAGTAGCGTATAGGAGCTCTCTGCTCTATGTGGCTGCTTTTTCGCTTATGTTATTTCCTCTCATGTGTTGTTTAATCATGAAAAGGATGAGCTGCTATGGGGTGCCGCATGGCTACACCGGGCGACCAAGAATCCTACCTACCTCAGCTACATCAAGGTGAACGGCCAGCTCCTCGGCGCCAACGAGCAGGACAATACGTTCGGCTGGGACAACAAGCATGCCGGTGCCAGAATCCTCCTCTCCAAGGTAATACATGCGCCTGCCACCATAGCTACTGTACCTAAGGCAGGCAGGCTGGCTGTGTATGGAGAAGAGATTTGATTGTGAGACTTGGTTTAATTTTGAATGCGACGTGCGTGCAGGCGTTCTTGGTGCAGAAGGTGGGTGCGCTGCAGGAGTACAAGGGCCACGCGGACAGCTTCATCTGCTCCATGGTTCCCGGAACCCCAACCGATCAGACGCAGTACACAAAAGGTGGCCTGCTGTTCAAGCTCAGCGACAGCAACATGCAGTACGTCACCTCCAGCTCCTTCCTCCTGCTCACCTACGCCAAGTACCTCGCCTTCTCCAAGAAGACCGTCTCCTGCGGCGGCGCCACCGTCACCCCGCAGCGCCTCCGCGCCATCGCCAGGCGCCAGGTCAGCCACATTCCCCTGCCTTGTGAATTGGTTTTCCAACACTGTCAATGGCAGATCATCAATCATCATGGTACAAGCGATTTTGTTGTATTGACCTGGCGTTGGTTTTGTGTTCTTGTAGGTTGACTATTTGCTTGGGAGCAACCCGATGGGCATGTCGTACATGGTGGGGTACGGTGCAAAGTACCCGCGGAGGATCCACCACCGGGCCTCCTCCCTCCCCTCCGTCGCGGCGCACCCGGGCAGGATCGGGTGCTCGCAGGGGTTCACAGCGCTCTACTCCGGCGTGGCCAACCCGAATGTACACGTCGGCGCCGTCGTCGGTGGGCCCAACCTGAACGACCAATTCCCCGACCAGCGCAACGACTACGAGCACTCCGAGCCTGCCACCTACATCAATGCGCCGCTCGTCGGCGCGCTCGCCTACCTCGCCCACTCCCACGGCCAGATCTAGTAGGATCGATCAAGCGAGACGGGATTCGTGATCCAAGAATTTGATTGCAGCCGTCGTGTTAGTTTATTAACCGGTGGATTAGAACAAGTGAATCAATTGGTAATTGTGATTCGGGGACCCCAGTGCAAGCAAAACAGAGGCACTAGGGGGTCATGATTTATCCTTACTATACTAGGTGTCGTGTGCGCCCGAGTGTGATTCGTGTTTGTGTTCCAACTGTACTGTGGTTGTTGCAACTCGCAACTCATTGTAAAATCAAGTGCTTCAGTTAAGAGTCTACTCGATTTATCATTACTCCCTCTAGTGACTTGGGTTTTGACATGGTCGCACGCAACTATTAGTAGATAATTATGAAAATATTTCTCATGATTTAGCCATACAATATTCATATTTTTCGTCTTGTCAATTCAAATGTTACAGAAATTTGATTTCACATTCTATAAAATGAATTATCTATTTATCAGTTGTCTAAAAATTTTCAAATCTTATATTTTTAAGCCTTTAATTAACATCCAATCATCATCATCCTATCTCACTCTACAATGACCTATACGTTAAAATTGCAGTAATGTTTCACTAAAATTGTATGTTTTCGAGACTATAATTTTGGACCTAATAGCACGCAATTTTAGGTGATTTTAGAATTTTAGACAACTTTTTTAGATTAACAAAAAGAGTTTTATTGCCTCACTGCCTCTAAATCGAATCGATGCTCACAGTAAAAAACCATCAACAAGTACAATATGTTGTGCCAATGACACTGAACTGAAACGGATTACATAGCACTTTGAACCATAGAAAGATATAGTGCTACACGATCTATTACGCGATCACCATTCAAATTAGGACATAAATTCCTTGGTAATTGCCTCCAACCGCCAGACACCCGTGACCATCCGCTCATTGTTATCCGGTTGCTGTAGAAATGATCATGGCTTCAACCAATTGATACACAAGAAGATAACCTGCAATATCATCTTAGTACTTGCCCCTACGAGAATCTAGGCTTGCATAGCCCCCTCGTAATCCCGTAAGCCAATTTCGGAACAAGTTGGATATAGTACATCGTGGTGAAAGATTAAAAGTTAAGTATGTCAATCACCATGCAAAACAAACGAATTAGCAATCAATGAAGAGATATTGGATTGTCTTCTCCTCATCACAAAAGCAGCACAGCTTGCCCCCTTGCCAATTTCTTTTCGCTACATTGATCTTTCTCAGTACTAAACCTCTGCGCAGAAATTTCAGCCAATCAGGAATTAGCAAAACCTTTTATAAAACATCATGTATTCTTGATAGAAGGTAGTGGAGTAGTTAATAATACCATTTTGGAATTTGTTGGTGAGATTAGATTTGTCGCGACGGCACTTCATTTTAATAGTGTGTAATTTTAAATGATTCATAAAAATTTCAGACATCTTTTTTTAGATAAAAGGAAGAGCTTTATTGCCTCCCAACCTCTGCATTGAATTGATGCACATAGTTAAAAACCGTCGCCAAGTACAATATATTCTACCAAAAAGTAAAAAAGATTACATGACAGTTGGAACCACAGCAAGATCAAGTATTATACAATCTATTACGTGACCGCCATCCAAGTAGAGATATAAATTCCTTGGCAACCGTCTCCAACCGCCAGGCACCCGCGACCATCCGCTTCTTGTTCTCCGGAGAAAGAAGCCCCGGCTAAATCCGTGCCAGCAGCCGCGGTAAGACAGATGGTATCTTTTATCAAATCCAGTATCATTTGGCACAACCGTATAGATCAACATACTGCATCTACCCCTACTAGAATCTAGGCTCTCATAGTCCCCAGCAACTCTGTACATCAATTTCCAAACAATTGGATATATTGCGTGATGCTGGAAGATTAAAAACTAAGTACGCCTATCGCCATGCAAAACGACTGAATTTTCAATCAATAAAGATATGCTAAATTGTCTTTTTCTCATCACAAAAGCAACACTGCTTGTTGTCTTATCAATTTCTTTTCGTCATGTTGATCTTTCTCCGTACTACACCTCTATATAGATATCGTGGAAACTAAGAATTAGCAAAACCGTTTATAAAACATCATGTATCATTGATAGAAGGTTGATAGAAGGTAGCGGAGTAGTTACTAATACCATTTTGGAAATTGTCGACGAAACTAGATTTTGTCCGGACAGCACTTCTCTAGTTATCTACTGTATACGGAAGATATGAAACCAATCTCCAGCCTCCCAGGTATCAGATGGCCAGTAATGTCCACGTGTCCACATCTTCAAGGTTAACAGTTCCCGAAAAGCCGGCAAAAACCTTGCCGTTTTCATTGATAGAGCAGAAATCCCACGAATACACTGTAACAGCAGAGCAGAGTATTATCATCAAGAAGACAACACACCAGGCATGAACAGTGGTGCTATCGTCATCCTCTTGATTGCAAGCAGCAGTAGACGTAAACCATCCGTCCGCTCAAAAGGATGTTGCGGTCGTTAGGCTTGGGGAAACTGGCCATCTCACTGGTTGGATCCTCGAACACACGCGGCTTCGACGCTTGTTAGTTGAACGAGGAGTATAACCGAATAACTGAAATGCAGCTGTTACTCCGTATCTGTTAATTTATGGCTCGGTGACACCGGTAGCTAGGTGTCCTCGGTTCTTGCGTGACCCACATGGCACTGGCAATGGCTCACCGTACCTCACCCGGCGTGATTGCCCAACCGTGGTTGCTACTAAATGAACCTCACGCCGGAAAAGGAATCCAAGATTGGATCAGGTATAACAACTAACAGGTGTTGAATCGAGATCCGTCCCCCAACATCTACCAGTATATTCTTTCAAAGAAATCCATCACCCACGATCTAGGAGGTGAGTTTCAAAAAAAAATTAGGAGAGAAATAAAAATCATAAACATCTCACGTGAAGCTAAGTAAGGCAAGGCTGTTGGCATGTGTTCGTGAATCAAGTGGTATCATAATTGTTGAATAGAAATGTGGAACTTTTACCCTTGCAGTTGCAGTAGATCAGTCCTGTTGGGCTGGTTTACACCTAACTAAATATTTTAGCGCAAGGATTTCTGAGCTGGGAAACGGATAGATAATTATATACCCAAAAATTAAACAATGTACTGAGTCTATTTTGTCAGCTCAGCCATTTTTATGTTCCCCTGTAAGCAGAGATCACATGATGGGCTTTGAATGCAAACATAACGGCCACGTGAATATAAACCTTCTATCCATCAGCATAAACAACGATATAATATGCTTTCACCGGGACCTACGCAGTCACCGCGGCATAGGAGAAGGAGATGTGCGGTGCTATACCGCCATACCGGTAGCAATGGATTAGTAAACTAACACGAAATAATTTTTGCGTTGCGACAAACTTCCCGCCAAATTCAATCTTCTCTTAAGCCCCTTCCCGCCAGCGTCGAAACGTCCTACTGGTACTGGTGCTGTTGTCACTCGCTGGTCAGTGGTGTGTTTGACCGGGGGCCATGTTCCTCACCTCGTAACTCGGCGCGGCGCAGGCCTCACGTACGGCGCGAAGGCTGGCCTGACAAACCACGACGAGTGCGTACGTATCCCCACGAAACTTTCCGTCTCAACTGAGGAACCCATTGAACCAATCCATCATCAGCCGCTTGATCGGCAGCAAGGGGCCAGCCACACGGATAAAATGTATTTTTAGCCCCATGTGAGCTCAATATCAAAAATAGCCTCTATTTAAAAATAAAATCAAAAAAGTCAGGACATATGGTTCCTACCGCAGATTAGACCCACGGGAGGCCACCTGCCGCAGGCCAGACCCGCGGGAGGTGGCGTGCGCCACCTGCGGCAGGTGACACGTGTCGACGCCCGAGCGTTCTCGCTTGACTTTTTTGGCTTTATCTCCAAATGTGGGCTATTTTTGGTATTGAGCTCGCATAGGGGGCTAAAAATACATTTTCTCCCCGGCCACATTACCTAGCAACCAAACAAAGCACAGATATGTTGCTCCCTTCGACGAAGGAAACGTGTATTTTAATTGATTAAGATAAAATTTTAATTAATTATTATTTTTATTAATATATGATTTATATAATATAAAATTTATATTATAGATTTATATTTAAAAAATACTTATTTATGATTATAATTTTATGTTACATAAAGTGTATATTAATAGGGTAATCATTGATCAAAATCTTATCTTAATTAATCAAAATACATCTTATACTTGTGGACGAAGGGAGTATCATGATAGATTTGACAAGAAACCGACGGTAAATGCTAATTAGTGCGCCACACTTTTTCATTGGCACAGGCGCATAGTTGAAACAAGCCAATCCTGAGTAGCTGATGGGCTTAGTATGCAGAACTTTTGTTAGGTAGCCAAATTGAGAATACAACTATACAAGATTCATTGCCTAGTGGTAGGAATCTCATTTTTGTATTAGTTATGACATCAGAAACGCAAGTACGAGAGGAAAGACATAAAGGACGACAAATGGAGGGGGGGTGCAACGCGTATGAAAGGATATGTGGGACAGCACAGCTGCACTTGATGTCATATATGAAGAAAGATAAATTTGTTTCATCACTTTGCAAATATTATGTAACCGTGGTTAGTTACAATATGATGTCATATGTAGGACGTACGACGAGCGCATATACAAGGAATACCTACGGTGGTACATGCCGAGGACACACAATAGGCTTACTTGTACTCCATTAGAGAGACCTGCAATTATCACACATTCTAAGCAACTATGGATGGGGATGGATCAGCATTGAGCTTCATTTCGTGACGATACGGTAATAATTTTTTATTCTTCTTTACAAATGTCATATGTTCAGTACATGACAAACCATTTTCGTGCAGTTCAATAGTGTCTTGCACATATAAGATACTATCACATCTGTCCTTCGTACCAACCATCATACCGACCCGTCCCTTAGGGCATTCGGAAGAATTTGAGATGCGATTACACAGACAACATAATACCGGGTGCTTTCAACATGCCAGAGAAGAGGTCAACATGACCAAGTGAGGCATGCGCTTCGCATACTGCTTTGAGACGTCGAGAGGTATATGACAATGAAAATGTGCAAGGTTAACTTAAGCTATAAATACTCCATGTATTATAATTACTTAATGTATTTCTGAAGTTTATAGCCCTCGGTACATGGTGATATGTCGCTCAAGCGGATCTCATCTAGGTGAGCTGGTAGAGGGCTGCAGGAGACGCACAAGCAGGGCCAGAGCTCTCGGGGAGGTGAAGTTAGAGATGTATGTCATTTAAACTATGTGAGGTTACCTTTTCTATATACTCTAAGTATGATATTCATTAATCATAGTGCTGACCTTGATAGCACGAGGTACATGGGGACACGCCACTATCGTAGATCTCGTCTACGCAAGCTGCTAAAGGACTTCGGGTGCACTTACTCTATCACATACACGCATTATACTAATGAACATATATTTATTTTTACTATGCAATGATCACTTTTTTAACATAGTACGACATGGATTCAACGCACAAGCAGGGCCAGAGCTCTCAGAAAGGTGTAGTCAGAAAGGTATGAAATTTTAAATTTAACGGATCCACTTTGTTCTTAAATCTAATCCTATGTGTTCATGTCATTTTGTAGATAATGGACCACATGGATTCTCCAATGGACGATGGTGGTTTTCGTGAATAGAACCATGGTTCCATTCTTCAATTTAGTACCAGTTTCTCATTGGAGGAGTTGTTTGCGAACGTGGTTCGTCCCACTAGTAGGCGGAGGGCTCTCTGGGCTATCACTGGATAGAAGGTATGTTTTAAGCTGACGAGCTTGATTACAGCCAGATTCCTACTCAGCCAAACTCTACGTAGGAGAGTCATCAGACTCCCTACAATAGTCTCCGGACTAACCCAAGACTACACCCACAATTCACCTTTTCCTCTAATCACATGTCGCTGAGGCACAAGAGAGGAAGAGGCTGTTGATGGCAACTTTGTTTAGTTGTATTAAATATATAGCAGCTTGTACTCCACTTTGTTGTATTAAATATGTAGCACTATTCTCCTTCGTGGTATTCGGACATTGTTGTATTAAATATGAAGTTTCTGCATAAGTATAAGCCGAATGACAAACTCTTATGTGTGATAAGTTGTCTCAAAATCTATCATGATATTATGGTGCTTCTGCCATTCATAGTGATGAATCACAGGTTGAGAGGGACTCTATGTTGAGTGAATTTCGAAGCGGTAGATGCCCAATTCTCATAGGGCCTTGACCACACACTACGACAGCTTGCACGGACTTGACCACACACTATGACAGCTCATACTAACTTGACGACACACTGCGACCGCTCCTCAAGTCCGCAACCTCAAGTTTGGAATGATAACTCTTTCGGGTGGCTATAAATATTAAAACACATGTTATCATACCCCAAATCATCAAACTCCTTTCCCCACAGCACTAAAGATATGACAGGATACGAGTACCAGACTTAGAAAATCCATAATACCACGGAATACAGGGAAGTCGAGTTGATCTTATGACGGGAACAAACTTTTACAGTCCGGTAGATCCCCATCCACCACCTCAAGAGTATCAAGTGAAGACGAAGCTCGATTACGCCCCATTTTTTCAATTTAGCAACTTACAAAATGTTAGAAGATCACACCATGCCTACGTGGTTAAAGTGCACATACTCCCATGACCTTGTGGTGCAATTGAGCTATGTTAGAGGGAGCCATGGACATCACTTTTAGTGTTGCTCACACTATTTGGCAAATATTTTTTTTCCTTCATACTTCTCTAACGACTAGGTGGCGAACAAAATTTAATCTATGACAGTTTTTGTAGACATGCGATTGCCACTTCACATCTTGGATTGACCTAACAAACTCTCCTCACATTAGGGCGTATAGGAGTATCTTGCCTTGAAGATTCAGAAGCTAGATGAGCAGCTCATGGAAAAGAAAAACAAGAACGAAGAACTCTGCCAAAAAAAAATGGAAGAGGTGGTAGACACCAGGAACGACTACATAGTGTGGTGTTGCTGCGCCAATGAAAATTGCATCTATGCCTATCACCACCGCAACGGTCAATCACGTCTCGTGCGTCCCTACTAGTCATACCATATTGTCGAGCAGTACACGTGGCCGCAGTGAATAAACTGTAATTTAGTCTTACTACATGATGTCGTTTGAGTAGCTTCGCATCATGATTTCAGTATTTTATCTCGTTGTATTTGTGACTGTAACTAGCTGATTCATTATTCAGTGCTCCTTAACATACATTCATCATATCTAATTTCCAACTAACAATAAAAATTGTAATTAACATAGCGCATAATAATCCAATTGGTTTATTTTCAAAAAGAGCACTATATACAGTCATCATCACTATCTCCACCGCTTCAGAGATTCCTCCATGAAGTCATCATCACTATCTGCACCATTTCATGATGTTGCGGGATAGATGGTACATCAAAGTTATCATCATCATCCATTGCATCTTTTGATGATCCAGCATGCTTTGATGATCCAATGGTCTTGGATGATCCAGTACCTTTGGCTGATTGATCAAATGTTAATATCATCCAGATATGGTTCTCAATTTCTTTGTTCAAAAACTCTGCATCCTTAGAATTCGCCTAACATTACAAAGCATCATATAAAAATAGCGAAATATAAGGATTGCTACGAAAATGAACAATGTAAATCATAATAAACCTTAATGTGTGCTGCATATTGAGTCTTCGGAAGCTTTATTGTTTTTGCTGGATTACTAAACTTTCAGTCCGCACACACTCATCTACCACTTGCGTAACTTTAGAATTTTTTGTGAATCTCCTTCGAAGTCATTTTAGGGCATCCGTTCTTAGATAAAATCTTTCCCACCTTGATTAGGTGAACTTATTTGTTCAAGGTTTCCTTAAGAGGTACCCTACTTTTCTCACATATTATATGTGCGGGACCTCTCAAAATGCAATAAGACATAAGACGAGTCCAAACACGGACTGGAGCATCATCAAGCATATCTGTTCTAAATACTAGTATGATGGGCTAATTTACTACTCCTTGATTTAATCAATTATAAATGCATTGCTTTATAAGAATAACTCAACGTCCTCGACTTAGGAAAGAGAGGAAGGAAGGTATGGATGAAGAACATAAGGTGTCACAAAACGCTGAAGTTGGATGATGTGAGCGTGATGGGGAAGTGAGCGACAACAGTGGGCATGTCGCTACAATTTTTTCAACCGTTGTAGCAGCTAATTTGGCCTCCTTAACCTTCTTCTTCTCCCCTTCTCCCACTCTTCTTCTCATCTTCTCCTCTTTCTTCTCTTCGCACCGCTCACTCTTACTCTCTGTTGCTGCTAGGAAGGAGGGAGTAGACGAGCGAGTGCGACAGAGGGCTGGGGAGGTGCGCGCTGGACCATGGCTTAAAAAGGGCCCGGACCACGTCACCTATTGTGCCCTCCGTGCGCGATAGCAGCACTGTCCGTGGCATGTGAGACAAAGATGGGGCTGCGCGGTCCAACTGGGCGCCTGTCGCAGCCTAGGTGCATGACATGGCCAAGCCCGCCACCTCTCACGGCGCGACACGTTTGCACAGGAGCACATGCCGTCATTGTGGCATGATAGAATGCCCAATCGGCAGGCCAGCCATGCGTGCGTCGCGGCGCGACAGCACCCTATCACGCTATCCGGACATGACGGCTTCTATCACGACCGGACTACACGATAGCCAGCCTATCACAGTCGACTACGCGTGACCTACTCCTGTCATGGGTCTAGCGCGTGATAAGCCTGTCTCATAAGTTGGCTATGTGACGGTTGACACGTATCATCTACCTGATCTATTTTGGGGAGAAAATTACCATTCAATTTCGAAGAGGGCCAGTTTTGTGATTGCGCCCGTCACAGAGGTTAAAACAGCTAAAAGCTTTCTACAATCACTCCTGGCGGTTTGACAGGGAGGCCACTTGTAAAGCTCCGCCGCCTTTGCGAATCGGCCACACTACATCAGGTCATCAAAGAATATGCAGCGAGGCCACGAGTGCCAATCAGTGAAGCAAGCACATCTACCTCACATGTACTCCCTCCGTCCCAAATTATATGGCGCGCACGCAATCCAAGAAGTACTATTAGACTTATAATATTTTGATTATGTGATACAAAAGTGATATTGTTGGATTCGTTTTTGAAAGTACTTTCCAATGATATAATTTTTGTATCATATAACTAATATATTATAGGCCTAATTGCGTTTATTGGGATGCGTGCGTGCCTTATAATATGGGACGGAGGGAGTATATCCATACCGTGGACTTGAAATAATGCACTGAAATTAACATGTGTATGATTAGTCGATCATCTATACATACGTAGGCGGAGAGCCACATATACCATCAGTACGTACCATCACTACGTACAGGTACGTAATCAATAACAAGCTAGTGATCAGTATTCAGTGGAATACTAGAATCGTAATCTGGGTGGGCATGCATGACGACCCTGCGACATCAGTTGTATCATGATGTTTGACCAGACCACCAACCGGCAGGCGCCGTGAGCAGCACCGGAGCAGCATGGGCTCCTGGGAAAAGGAGCAGGGAAAGCAATGTATTGGTATTGGAGCTGGACCCATCCATGCACGTACAAGTAGTCTCTCGCGACCTGTATGTCTGCAGCTCCCCTTCCTCCATGTATAGAAAAGCTGACAACAGTTCAGGCCAAGTTACATCACTCTGTAGTTCGTACGGCGTAGTCCAATTCACTTTCCCCACCAAGGAGGTGGAAATGAGGAATTCGATTAGCATTTTTGTTTCGAGAGAAAAAAAACATGATACTGCTGGGTCATTATTCCTTGGCATTTGTTTTTGGTTATGGAAGCATAGGTTGGAAGTACTTAACAATGCATAGATCAACCTATGCACAACTTGTGCATCGTGGTATGTTTTCTGTCACATCGGCTATACATAAGCATCATTCCTTCTTTTTCCTTTTTTGTATTTTCTGATCTGCATATGGACTGTGAGAAACAGTCTGACGTGGGTGCCTCTATGTCCAGCAGTTCAGCCAATCACTCTGACTCTCTCTCATCCATTTGCGCGACATGTGCGATGAGCAACTGTGTGTGAAACTGAGCTGTGGTTCAGGCATGCAGTCCCAGCAAATATGGATCAGCACCAGTTGCATGAGTGCAGTGCAGGGGGCCATGTGTATGAGGTAAGCGAGAACGTGGCTGTGCAGCGTGTTCTCTGAGCATATCACTCCGATCGACAGCGATTCAGCAAGAGGTCGGGCCCTAGAGCCGAAGGGCAATGGATCGGAGCATTGGACGTACGACTTATTTTTCGGATCGTATTAGACGCAAGACCAGATAGATAGTCTAGAGCGGGAGATATCAGCACAAGACATTCCATCCCAACAACTATCCATCGATTTTTAAGCTTCTTAACTGCCACCTCTCCATGACAGCGTGGCAAGTGGCAACAAGTGGTAGCGGTGGCGCCCTTGGATCTCGATGCCAATGCGTGGGCAAGGCACTAGAGCACAAGAGAGGTGATGAATTCTATTTCACAGTCCTCCTAGCGAACTCTCCAACTCATGCATGTGACCCAGCAGCGCGCGGTGCCAGAACCAATATCTTGTGTGAGTCGACCCCAATAAGATTATGTGAACTAGGTGATGAATTCTATTTCACAGTCCTAGCGAACTCTCCGACTCATGCATGTGACCCTGCAGCAGCGCGCGGTGCCGGAACCAATATCCTGTGTGGGTCGACCCCAATAAGATTATGTGAACTTGATATATTTGATGTAAATATGAACAAAAAGTATCAATGTATTGCAAAAACATATGGGTCGACCGACCGTATGTGGCACCTGTGCCAACAGTAACATGAACACCAAATTTAGTCCTCTTACATACATTCTACTCTTTTTTTTAGAAAACAATGCCTCACCCCGTTCCATTACCAGATCAAACCGTTTTTTCCCGAGAAACTTAGTTGACACAATATTCGACGTAAAGGCTTAGTTTGTGATTGCTTAATTGTATTGTGCTATACTGCACTTGTTTTATAATTTGTCGTGAAAAATAATCAAAGAAAAAATGATTAAACAAACGATAAAATAGACAAAAACTGGTTAGACAAACATAATTACTATAATCCATCATAATACCAAATAAGCCTAAAGGTACGGGAGGTAGGCTGAATACCCCAGCAACAACATAGACATCCGAAGGAAACCACAAATTCAGCAAAATATTCCATAACCAGAGAGATTAAACGGCCTAAGACTGAATATTATGCACGACACGCAGCACCCGACCCGGCCGTCCTTGACCAACTTGAGCGAGTTTCCTACTAGTAGATTCGCGGGGCTAGATGTATTAGCTCCTCAATCCACAGCACCATCATTGTTATGCACCTGTCCAAGAGACTTGTGATAGCGGCCTTATCCGTCCATGGAGCCACCCTCCTAGTCCAAACGAATCACAGTTTCCAGCCCAACACCAACACTGGACGAAAGACGTGCGCAGCATGCCTTGACCAACACCGTTCTTCCATTTCTTCATCGCCACAATTGCTAGGGTGGACTTCATGCCAAGCGCTTTGTCGCCCTAGTCACAAGGTCCTGTTTAGCATACATACATTAATTCCTCTTTTTCTGCACTGATTTGGACTGAAAAAGAAAAGAGTAATAATTGAGTGAATTTCAAATTGATAATATAAAACATTCAAATTAGAGAACTTCAAATCAAAATATTTAGACCCGAGCTTTCAAATATCATCTCGGAGGGTTAAAAAACTGTATCGTCAAATCTAGTGTAGGGAATGCATGAGGCATTTGTATTCCAATTTTATGAAGTAGTTCCATGGTCCAGTGTTCACTAAAAACTTGTAGCCTGCTGCAAGGACTGGCTCTACACAAAAATTTAGGTATCACAAGGAGAAGATAACGGCAGCATCACCAGAGGCTATTGAATATTAGAGAAGTACCATGGTAGACTCTGGTACAGATGTGGTTTTGGAGAAGATAGCAAGGTTGATTATGTCACAAACAATATTTTAGAGAGTTTCAATAAGCAGATCAAGGAATTGAAAGGTCTGAATGCATGTGAGCTCATGGACCAAATAAGGCAGCTGATCATGGAGAAATTTCATCTGAGAAGACATGTACTCAAACAAATTAGTGGTAAATTATTACCCGGGGTTCTGAGACAAATGGATGCACTAAGTAAAGAATTGAAAGGGAATGCCAAACCAAGTAGAATTGATGATTTAGAAGGAGAGGTGACCATATTTGACAAAGACAACGTTGCAAGGAGGTATATTGTGGACTTAAAAAAGTGGACTTGTTCCTGCAGACACTGGCAGATCTCTGGGAAGCCTTGCCTTCCCACATTGGCATTTGTTTGCTCTCTAAGAGGACTAAAAATAGAAGACTTTATCCATGAGTACTGCTCTGTGCAAAGATTCCAGGCAGCATATGCTGGGGTGATTGGATCAACGATAGATAGGACACAATGGCCACAAGTTAATTTAGGATTCAAGGTACACTCCCCATACAACAGAAGAGAATGGTAGGTAGGCCTAGGACTGTTAGGATTAGAGGCTTCATGGAGCCTTTGAGACGAACTATCGGTGTAGAAGGTGTAAAGGATTGGGCCATCACCAGTGAACATGTAAAATTCCAGAACCTGTGGATGACCTTTCTGATGGAGGAGGAGTTGAGGAGTGATGAGGACATGGCCCCCATGGATATACCCACTGCCACCTCTACTTTCACTACTTCAACTACATCCGCTGCTCGAGCTATAAAGAACAAACTGCGGTTCGTCAAGATTATCAAGAACAAGCAAGGATTCAAGTTCAAACTCTCGGGAGGAGGAAGGAATAAAGTTCATGTGTTAATGAAAATGTCCCCACATAAATTGGTGCTGTACAATGAGTCTTCCCACATCACTTTTGGTCCAAGAAGAGCTAGAGATAGAGTCCCATAAGATCTGGACTCTGATTCGGATTGCTGATACAGCCCTGACTTCAAACGTCTATATCTCGAGCATACGGATTTCGATTTGGGTGATCTTGGACTCTTTTGAAAGCTTATCTCATGCTCTTTCCAACCTGTCCAACCCCATCTCCGAATTCCTTACGAGCCGACCATAACAACCAAAATAATTTGAGAATGTCTCTGAAACAGATCACATTTTCTCTTTGTATACCCCTTAGGATTCACCCTTTAGTTTTTGGGTTTCATTGAGTTGTTTAGCTACTGCTACATTATCGCATCTACAAGTCGTGTAAGGCTACCGCCTTGTTTAGATCGCCAGTAGAATCCCAATATACTTTCTTCTATCTCTTGTGCCAATTTAACACTCGCAATTTCAGATTGTAATTTATCATAGTTCTTGCTGGTTCTTCGGTTGCTTGCAGGAACTTGAACTTCGTTGTTCAGGTTGATCACGCCTACGGCAAGGTCAATAACCATCGGAGGTTGGTTTAGCGATTACTAAGGTGTATCGTCGCGTACGGTATAGTCGGATCGTCAAGGTCAAACTCCACCAAACCGTTAGTTATATTCGACTCACCGAAAGATCGGGCCACCGTCTCATCAAGTGATATCAGAGCTCAAGTTGATTGGTGAGATTTATCGTTTTCGTAGTTAGATCTATTTTTTACCTATTGTCCAGAAAAAGCCTTCAAAAAAATAGTAGATTGGTCTCCCCACTGTCCAAATCACTTTGAGCAATTGCATCTTTCTTTTTAGTAATTTTGCATTGTTGAATTCGTGGTTGCATCGTCGTGTCAAGTTGCTAGTCGTAGTTGTAGATCGTTTCTAGTTCATCTTGCCATTGCCACCATCGTCTTGCCGCTGCCACCATCATCATGCCACTGCCACCATCATCTTGCTGCTGCATCCGTCATCCCTACCACCGGCATAATCATCTTGCTGCATGCCCACCACCATCGCTGCCACCATCATCGTGCCACTGCCACCATCGTCTTGTTGCTACATCCGTCATCCCTACCACCAGCATCATCATCTTGCTGCATGCCCACCACCATCGCTGCTACCACCATCTTTGCTGCCACCGCCGCTTTCCTTGCTGCCACGTCTTGGAAAAGAAAAGGGAGACGACGTTGTGGTCACTTGTAGCTTTGCTTTACCACGCAATTAGTAGATTGGATCAGCTCCACAGAGTTTTAGAAAGTCCAGCACGAGCAGGAAATGTTTTTACTTGGAGTTCAAGTCGAACAAAGCAAAGGAATTATCTTGTGGGGCTCGGTTCTATCTCTAATCTGTTTGGGTTTTGTTTGGGCGGCCACCAGGGCTCCCCCACGTCCTTAAGAAGAGTCCAGAACATCTACTCCTTGCTGGATTCGGACAGGAAATCAAGGTTGACTCTGTTTGTCAAATTCTGTCCGAATTCAAATCCTTTTCGGACTCAAAAATTCAAAATGCTCCAAAAATTCTGAAACAATTATGTAAAATCAAGAATATTTTGAGCAGCCTACGATAAATTTTTTAGCCGATTTGGCTCAGCGGTTTTGGTGAAATCGTGATTTTAAGTTTCGGCCTTCTGCCGTTTTCCTGTCGCGGCAACGTTTTTACCTGTTTCTGCTGTCGCGGCAGCAGCGTGACAGCTTCCAGATTGCTGTTTCGTGCCACATCCTGCCGTGGCACCACTTTTGTCTATTTTTTGCTGTTGTGGCAAGGTAGCGACAACCAGATTCAGCTCTTTGCCCGTTTGTCTGTTGAAGTGAGTTTGTGAGATTAGAAAAAAATATAAATTTTTTTTAATAAAAAGAGTAAAAAGCTACACAAAAGGCCAATTAAAGAAAAAAAAGAAATCTCAGAACTCTCACTCTTCTTTTAGGGCTTTTTGTACCACATCTCCTTGAGCTTCACTTATATCTTTTGGGCATTGATTGTCTAGTACCTGGTTTGAGCTAGGATCAGCAACATCGACTAGTACTTTGAGTACTTATTCAACTTGCATTTGTTGAATTGATTTTTGCTATTCCTTGCTACCATATCGAAGCCAACCAAGCTCCACCTTCCTATACTGTACTTTGTTCGGTCACCTTGGTAATCGCTATACTAATCTTTTGATCATCGTTGACACCACCAAAGGCCGACAACCACTGCAGCACGGTAAGAACTGGTAAGAGCTTGGTGTTTGCTATAGAATTGTTGAGATTTCTTCCACTCCACACCTCACATTCTAGACGGTTTAGTCGAACAGTCTCAGATAAATCTAATCCTAGACGGTTGAAAATAGGAAACAGTCTGAATTTTTTTTGGGGCAAAGTGTGGATGCTTCCGATGGATTGCAATCCCAGACGGTTTCCTAAGATTAACCAGCTGGGATATTTTACAGTATCCCAGACGGTTATGTACAGAATAACCGTCTGAGCTATATCCTAGGCCGTTTTTTAGAAAGAGCCTGCGATAATCCTAGTATCCAAGACTGTGTCTATTTTAGCTAGCTAGGATATATCCTGCCTTTATTGCCCGTGCCCGACCACCCACCAGACAGATCTAGATCTAGGTTATTTCTGGTGGGTGCAGTAAAGGCGATTTGGGGGCGATTTTTGAAGTGGAGAGGGAGGATACTCAAGAGATATTGGAAGATCTCTTGGCTATTGATTTTGAAAGGTTAGTAAAGCTTTGTATTCACATTAGAGTAGTTTTCTCCTTTAATTGCATACATTTTTCATTTCATTTATCAAAAGTAAGAACTAGGTGGAGAGAATGTGTTGAATTATTTGATTTGGGGTTTAAATTAGACGAAGTTGCTAGCTAGGCATGGAGAGAAGAGAGATAATATTGAGAGAGAGGAATGGATCAAATAGTCATGACGATTTTCCTAGTGGTGAATTATTTGACTTGGGGGTTTAAGTTATAAGATGAAGCTAGGTTTCTAGGTGTGGAGCCAATAGAGATAATTCAGAGAGGAATGGATTGAATAGTGATGATTCCCGTAGTGTTGGCATAGAAAAAAGAGATAGAGATGATCGATGATTTAGCATTTTGATAATTGATTAATGAAAGATTAGATTTATGATTAAATAATATAAATTATTCTTATTAAATAGAAGAGTAATAATTGTAATTTACATTAATAAATTTAAATATTTAATGTGTAGCATAGATGGATCGAAAATGGATGTACAATTGCAGCCGTGTGAGTGATGAGTACATTAAAGGCTTGATTGATTTTAGAAGAGCCGCTGAAGGGGATATGCTCAATAAGGGGAGTGAATACATATGTTGTCCATGCATTGACTGTGATAACGTGAAGATGTTCAACAACACAAGATAGATCGAAGCACACTTGATCCAAAGGGGTTTCAAAG
The DNA here is from genome assembly GCA_019208055.1 of Stipa capillata. NCBI lineage: Eukaryota > Viridiplantae > Streptophyta > Magnoliopsida > Poales > Poaceae > Stipa > Stipa capillata. Next base: position 215,909 of record JAGXJF010003477.1, read on the forward strand.
ATGGGTATACATGTTGGACCAAGCACGGTGAGGAGGAGGTCGTCATACATGAAGATAGTAATAGAGGCGACGACGGAGTGACTGATATTCCAGATGTAGTCGATTGTACTGCAGATGACGATAATGAGTTATTAGAAGATGATGATGAAATACACAATTTAGATTAGATACTTCGGGACGCCGAGGGGAGCGACCTTGACGATGCTGGTTACAGTAAATTCCGTAGATTGGCGGCGGACTCGAAGAAACCATTGTTCCCGGGATGCAAGCCAAAATTCACAAGGATGTCGACCGTGCTCAAGCTATTGGAATTGAAGGCAAGCAACAGATGGTCCGACAAGAGCTTCACTGCGCTATTAAGCCTATTAGCAGACATGCTCCCAGAGGAAAAATCAGTTACCGATAACCACGTACAAAGCCAAGCAGGTTCATTGTCCTTTGGGATTGGAAGTTCAAAGAATACATGCGTGTCCTAATGACTGCATACTCTATCGTAAAGAGTTTGCTGACTTGCATTCATGTCCTGTGTGCAAAGCATCTCGCTACAAGCGCAAGACTACTGAACCAGAGGGCATCGACGATGGTGAGGAATTGATTAAAGGAACTCCAACAAAGGTTGCTTGGTACCTTCCAATAATTCCCCATCTGAAGCGTTTATTTGCGAAGCAAAAGGAGGCTGAACTGATGTGTTGGCATGCCGAGGGGAGGAATGTTGATGGAAAGTACAGACACCCCGCGGATGCCGTACAGTGGAGAAACATTGATAGGAAGTATGAAAACTTTGGTGATGAAGTGAGGAACATAAGGTTCGGATTGAGTACAGATGGAATGAATCCTTTTGGCAGCATGAGCAGCCGACACAACACTTGGCCAGTGCTCCTCTGTATTTACAATCTCTCTCCTTGGTTGTGCATGAAGCGGAAGTATATTATGATGTCGATACTTATTCAAGGGTCAAGGCAACCTGGTAACGACATCGACGTGTACTTTGCACTATTGTACGACGACCTGCAGACATTGTGGAATCCAGGGGTACAGGTATGGGATGCGTTCAAAAAGGAGTATTTCACTCTACGATCCTTGTTGTTCTGCACTATCCATGATTATCCCGCTTTTAGTAATACGTCGAGCCAAAGTATGAAAGGAGGCAATGTATGTGTTACTTGCATAGATGATACCGCGAGTGTGTACCTGAAGAACTCACGCAAGACCATGTACATGCGACACCGTAGGTTCTTGCGAAGAGATCAGCCGTACCGCAAGTTGAAGAAGCAATTCGACGGGAATTCGGAGCACGGTCCAATACCAAGGCCTTACCGTAGGACAGAGGTGTATGACATGGTTAAGGACATCAATGTTATGCTTGAAAAAAGATGAAAATTGATGACCCGTGAGAAGGCGCCCACCTGGAAGAAGAGATTCATATTCTGGAACTTACCTTATTGGAAGGATCTAGAAGTTCGTCACTGCATCGATGTCATGCACGTTGGGAAAAATGTGTGTGACAATGTGATGGGTCTGTTGCTTAACATTAAGGAGAAAACAGAGGATGGAGTCAAGGCACGACTAGACCTGGTCGATATGGTGTGGCGTGCCCGGTTTTAAGGCCGGACACGTCCTTTGTGATTACTGTACTGGTCCCTGGATCAGTAGCCAGTACACACAAACACTTGATAACATACACATATAATACCGAGTTCTTATTACACAGATAAACCTTTATGGTCGAGGTTCAACACCAGGCCTATTGGCCGAATAAAACAGCAGCGGAAATAAAACATAGCGTAGTGGATAACCCATCGACATGCCGAACCAACAGGCAGCTGACTAGGGGAAATGCCCTAACCCTCGAATTCGCTGTCACCCTCTCCGAAGTCGAAATCTTCTTCGTCCTCTGGCCAAATCAACAAGCCAGGTGAGTACATTGAATGTACTCGCAAGCAATCCCCGTAGGAGGATTAAACAGCTATATTTCATGCAGGGATATTTCAAGGGGGCAGTTCTAACCTATGTTGATGGTTGTGCGAAAATGTAAGTTCTGAATTGGAAATACTGAATAGTAGATTGTAAAAGCAGTTTGGGAAAAACTGGTAGTAAATCAAACAGCATCTCGTCACATTCCATCTTGTCTCATCTTATCTCATCTCATGCGGTAAACACCGCTAATCATCTCATAACCTATTACCGATAGTTCCACTCACCGTCCATGGCACCATCCATCAAACGGTAGTTTTCACATATCCGATAACTAGGTTTTCCATCACTAGACCGTATTCCATCCACCTCAGGCAATACGGCGACTTTCTTTCCTTCAGCAATTTCCTTACCACCGACGCGTGGCCTAAAATTGCCCAACTGTGGACATGTCATGCCCACGTCCTTAATCCCAATGCCCATCTTTTGCAAATGAAACTTAGTCTAACCGGGGTGTGGCTGTGCCAGTTCATGTCCATAACCGAGGATGCGGCTATTCGAATAGTTTTTAACACTCTGCAGAGGTTGTACGGCTTTACCCACAAGATGTAATAATCCCTTTAATGCCGAGTACTAACTAATACACCTGATGAGGTGTATTGGCAGGGATAATACAACGAAACCCTTCGCCTGCGTTAATACTAGGGCCGGACCCGCTAAATGAGACTTACCTCAACTCCGATTGTGCCCAGGCAGCCTGACACCACAATCCGGAGAAACGCTCATCTTTGTGTCGAATCTTCACCCACGCCTAAATGGAGCTCACTAAGAATCTCGACCCATGTAGCGCCGTGGGAATTCTCTAGGGATCCATATCCTACCTAGCACTTCCTCCTTACTTCCTACGGGTCCGAACCCTATTATTAGGCAGGTTACCGAGTCAAGTCCTTCCCATAAAGGACATGTGGACGTACGGTGGGGGAACTGGTTTAGCGGCACTTGGGCTTGGTCCTTAACTGATTCGAGTAGGACTCCAGTTTACCATCAATCACCGAGTAGTCTTCCGCTACTTCGTCTCCCTTCAAACCACCTTACCTTCCTACCCGAATCAAAACCATCTCCAACTTCATTTTGGGTTTTGGCAACATTTCTTTTAAAACTCACCGCGGATAACATATGCTATCTGCGGGTTTTAATTTCCTGTACTCGAAGGTTTGAATCAATCGAACAAAATTTTAGTTTTAACTATAGCAGGGCTAAGCAATGGCTACTGCCTATAACCTTGGTATGTCGTCGGTTGGAAACCAACCGACGAATTACTAGGGTTACAAGAAATCGGATGTTCAACCCTAGTTCGAATGCATCTATCGGGTATAGCTAAATCTACATAAAATATCGTTGATAAACATAGCATGCATGTTTCATAATCAAAATAAATATACTTTGCAAATATAGGATTCAAAATGGACAAGACGGGGAATTGCTTGCCTGGCAGTTCCTGCTCCTGTTCCTGATGTGGGGGTGATCCCGGTTCATCCTGACGCACGTATTTCACTCCGTGAACTACGCGTCGAAAGGAACAACGAATAAGCAACAATCCAAATACTTCAAGAAAGTCAAACAATATGCATGACCAAAATAAATCGCGGATGGCCAGGTGATCTCAGGGAGGTGTTTGCCCAGAAACAATCGAGTTAGGGTTTAGGGTTTCGGACGACGATTAAGAATAGGATACGTATACCTGGGGTTAGGTTAAAGTTTTGACCTTAAGATTTCATGTCTTAGGTTTATGGGGGCAGAGAATAACTTTGGCGACAGGAATATGCAAAGATTGTCACATAAAATGACGTTTCCTTTACTCGGGTAGTAAAAATTCGTGTCACTAGGGCTACGGGTTCAAACCACTGCTTTTATGAATTCATGGGTGTTAGGGACGTCTTAATATACTGGTGGTATAGAGTATCTACTTTGATTCCTCTAGAAATTACACATATAATGTATATGTGGATTTAATGGAAATAAAAACGATGCCCTAAACTCAATCCCTATTGCTAGGGCTTTAATACAAATTCAAACTTCAAAATTTTGTAAAGATAAAAGTTTGAGGAGTTTCTGGTGATTCCAGAACCAGAATTAGATTTGGGAGAACCGGTCGAAAACCTAGGGTGTGTTTGGTAGCCTATATGTCTCTAGCATGGCTATCTCTCCTGATACAGGCTGAGTCTGGACATGCTGAACGCATACAACTGCACAGTGTTTGGTAGCCTGTATATGCTGAGACATGCTGAGTTGAGATCTTGTTTGGTGGGCTGTATCTGTGGTCTAGACATGGCTGAGAGGCTTTGCTGAGAGGTTTTGGTGGGTTGAGGTCAGCCATGCTGACTAGGGAACCTCCACTTGTGGGTTCTCTCCTGGGCATGGCTGAGAGGCTTTGGTGGGTTGAGGTGGACATGGCTGAGAGAGCTCATACATTCTACCAAACACTGAAAAGTGGGTTGAGAAGAGAATAGATGAGGGGATGCACTCTACCAAACACACCCCTAATGAACCAGCCGAACCAGTGGCGTATAGTTCTGAAATAAACAAAACCGGAGCAACCCGCTTTGAATACGCTTCTTAACTGCACTTTCATTCTGTCGGATGCAGACTGATCTAATTACGCATTGATGCGGTCGGACGCGGAAACCTACATTCAGACCAAACTTTTGCGCTTTAATGAAGAGAGGGCGGCAACTAGAGCGGGCGCTGTTGTTTACCCGACAGTGGGCCTCGCCAGAGGATATGGCCCACTGGTCAGCGTCGTTTTGCTTACCTGTCTCGGTCTCCTGTCGGTAGACGTGAACCGCCGGCTTGGTCGTCCCACTCGGACAGGCTGGAGGACTTATCCGGTCGGATTGCCCCACCGCTCGGACAGAGCCTTGAAGACCGGCGGCGCTGAAGTCTTCCCGGACTTAGGGCTTTTGGCTACACGGAGGCGTTGAAGGAAATGGCTCTGGAAGGGGAGGGAGAGGGGGAATGCTTTGTTTGTTTTGGGATCGGGATAGGTGCTTGGGTGAGCTTTTTTATAGGCAACGACGACAAGCTTGAGCTGGCGGGAATGCTGTGGCCACAGAGGTGCTGAGAGACGCATGAGGAGCGCGGCAGTGATTAGGGGAGTGACACGACGGTGGACGGCGCGGCGGGTCAGTGCTCAACGTGGGTACGGCAGCCGGGTCACGCTGTGGCGAGCTCGGATGTGGGATGGACCGCTTGGGGCGCATTGATGATGCTCTGCGGTGGGGAGAGTCATGGCGGGGTCGTGGTGCTCACTGCCGGCTTGATGGTGGCTTAATGTCGCGCGGCTTGGCTTTGGTTTAGGAATGCTCACTGAGGCGCGGCCGGTTGATCTGGACAGCGGCTGTTCCAGCGATGCGACAGCTCAAGGATGGTTAATGGAGGGGCTAGGCCCGAGGGCAGGCGGGGCAACTGTGGGAGGTGACTAGAGCTCGACGGAGTTGTCCACTGCCGGCGACGCGACGTGGAGGTGCCGGGCGGGTGGTTAGTATTGCTAATGCACGGCTGGCACGCTGATGCCGGTCCGGGCGCGCCCAGAGCGGCGTGTTCATGCCGTGGCATGTCCCGAGAGGATTTGCTGCGCACGAACACGTCAACGAAGTTTATGGATATAAGACTGGAGGTTATGCAGGAATTGGCATTGAGTATCATGCTGTACAGAGCCAAATCATGAATGCCATGCACGACGTGTCATGGCTTTCATTTGTATGTTGACAGGACAAGGGCTGCCAGTGGGTTACATGGTGATTGGAAAGGTGAGGCAGGGAGGGCTATTCACTCAATAACTTCTGGGCAGCTTTAGCAAGAGATTCATGGTGATTTCATGCGAGACGTCAATCGGGGCTAAGGTGCTCGGTGCTTGCCTTCCCTAATTTTTGCACATGACCTACCCCAGATTTTAGATATTGGGACTCCTAGAGGTGTGGGAAGTGTTGTGGAAATTTATCGAAATTTTCCGAGAGATAATTTTAGGGGTTGCAGCACAACGTCCAATATTGCCCTAAGATTTAATATCTTTGTAACTCAAGATTTTTACATTGACCGTCTATATTTTATGTTATATTTAGATCAAGGATGTTGTTAGGGTTCTTCAGGAAGTTGTTTGGAATTTTTGGAAAGACCGGGAAGAGGTAGACTTCACGATTAGGGTTTTAGGAAGAAAGGATTAAATAGGACAGAAGGGGTTTCGAGGGTCGGAACTAGGGTTTCAGAGCGTGGCAAGGTAGGGGGATGGGTAGGGTGTCTTCGGGGCTTCAACACGATACTCGGGGATTTTTGGTGATGAGGTGCCGCGAGGGTATCGCTGGATATCGATCGAGCGAAGAGATGGGGTGGATTCCCGGATTAGGGTTTAGCTCGGAAGGTTACGAGAGGGGTGAGATTAAGGATGAGACGCATTCGACGATTAGGTTATGCCTAACATGCAGGGTTTCATGCTGAGATTCGGAGTTAGAAAATCAAGGCGTGACATATGAGCATTAGACCTGAGCTAGCACCAGTAGTAACCGAGAAAGGGTGAACTTACCTCCCCCCCAACTTGTTACACTCTATCAAAGGCTAAGAGAACCAAACTGTGCAGGTTTTTGCATAGTGTGAAAGTTCCGTCTGGGTACTCTGCGAACATAAAAAAGCTTGTTTCGATGGAAACTTGAAATTAGTTGGCATGAAGTCTCACGATTGTCATATTCTGATGACACAGATGTTGTCCGTTGCGATCCGGAGTATTCTGCCGATCGAGGTCCAAGAAATAATGTAACATCCTGATTTTCAGAGCTTTTCAAAATATTTTTATCGAAAGTCAGAGCTAGAAAATTTTGTTGTTTATTCTCGAATTAATTAAATCTTAATTGGAATTTCATAAATTAGACCAGAGTTAATTTAAATTAATCCAACTTGAATTGGATTGGCTTTTCAATTTGGAATATATCTCCTAGAGTTTTCTCAGAACTTTCGGAGTTCGTTTGGTATTTAATCAAGCTCGATTATTTTTTTATTACTATTTTGGTTTTCTCCTTCTCTCTTTGGCCGCGCCGTCCCGGCCCATCTCAACTCGGTGCCCCGCCGCCTCATCCCTCCCTTGGGTAGCCACTCCGGCCAGTGTTGCATAACGCAGAATACGCCGCTACCCTTTTCCATTCGGAATTGGAGCCAAATATCTTTCCCTCACCCTCCTATAAATACCCCCACACCCCTCCACCTCTTCCCCACTCCCCCACACTCTTTTCCCACGAAACCCTAGCCCCTACACCCTCCAAACAGCCGCCACCTCCTTTTTGCCTCCCGTGCAGTTTCTGAACAGCACATATCGCCTCAGTATTTTCCCAATTCCCGTCGCCTCGAACTTCTTTTGGTAAATCCCTTCGGTGAGATTGTGTATAACCTTTCTCTCTACCTCACTGGGAAATCTGCAAATACTAACGTGCTGTTTGCAACCAGTAATTCTGCACGTGCATCTAGATTGGAATGACGCACTCGCCGGCTCGGACCTCCTTTCCAAGATCCGTTTGGTGGGATCATGGATGATGTTGTCAAGAGCGTCTCCACAAAATTTGAAGGCAATCCAACGGTCCAATCTCCGGGAAATCAAGTTTCTTCGTGCTGCTGTCTGTGTGTAGATTTGACTGCCTGAACGGTACAGCGGCATTATCACCTCTTTCCCCGTTGATCCGATGAGTCTTTGAAGAATCCCTTTGGTGAAGTTGTGCCTTAGATATCTATGAACATCTCTATAAATTTTCACCTTCATCCATGTAACCGTTTGTTGGGAATTGATCCATCTCCGACGTGCTATCCGCGGATGTCCAGATTCAATCTGCAGAACGTCTAAATTGTCTGATCTTTTCTTGTTGACTCGGTAAGAATTCTCTAAAACCCTTTGGTAGGATTGTACTTCTGTGTGTCTAATTTCTAATCTAATTGGCAGATTGTAATTTTATTGAGCGAGCATCGCGCAGCATAAAAAAATCCTCCGGTCTGTCCAGAACCAATCTATGTCCAATTCCGACCATTTCGTGTTGCGAATGTCGCCACCACCCATATAGTTAATCTTCTATCATCTTGTGGCACATTATGCCATTCTTTTTCAGCATGAATCTCTATCCAAAATCACCCGCATCACCATATGTTCATCTCTAATGTTTTCATTATTGTTTGATTACTAAATTAAGTAACATGTTATGTTAGCCTTTAGTTTCATATAGTTATATGTATGATTGTTTTATATTTATTTTTTCCCCTTTGTATGATGTTCATGCTTAAGAGTTTCTATCATGTTGATCAATTATGTTTAGTTAATTAATAGGTGTATCCATGTCCATATTGCAACATGTTGCATGTTTACATAATTGAATATAATATGCATATATGCAAATAGTTCTATTTTAATAGCCATTAGACATGAGTTGGTTCGACATGTTAGTTTAATCTTATTTGTATCATGAATAAAGTTGTTTATATTTAACCAGGTTCATGTTGCATGATCAGATGTCTGTACACATATAGTGTGTGATGCATATGTATAACAAAACTTAATATTTGCAATAACCTATGATACTATAAGCATAATCTTTGTTAAACTTATATTAATATGACCTGCTCCTTGTTAGTTAATCCTTGTATAATGTATGCCTATTAGCACATACCGGATTGTTATTGCACGTGGCACATGATTGCTCATTAGCATGTTAATGTCTTTAACCACATGTGATGAATGTTTACTAAGCATGTTAGAATTGCCACGTCACCGTGTTTATAATATATATATATATATATATATATATATAGCCTATTCTATGGTTTGGATAATAGTTTGCTATGAATTGGTTTAGCACATTATTGTACTCTTGTTTATATTTTAATTATTTGTTTAAACACAGTTAAGTTGTACATGTTCATCATGATTTGATGTTGCATAATCATATAGTTACATATAGTTATATGTACGTATATATATAATTGGACTTAATATTGTTGACAATCTACATGTTGGAATAATAATTCCTTACTGAATTATTATTATTTAATCATATCGTATGATAGTTGATGGACATATAATATGTATGTACTAGTATGCATAGTTTGATATCTTATGTTACACTTCCATAAGGTGGTGTATACTCACACATACATGGTTAACCTTTAGGTATCGATTATAATATATGCATATATGTTGCTAATAATCATTCTTTACTAAAATATTGTTATTGTTATGTGTAGTATGTGTAGGTTGATTGCTGCATTGTATACACCTAATAGTATGAGTAGAGTTAATGTTATGTCATACATTGCATATATGTATGATGCATGTGATGTAGATGCTAGTTGTTAATTGGTCATATAGTTTAATCACAGTTTGTATTATTAATGATCCTATATTTTCAAAGTCCTTATATTTTATTATTTATAAACATGCATGCTATTTTATTCTAGTAGCTAGCGTGTCGATTGACACACCATTACCTTTCCGCTTGTCGCCGTTTACTTGATACCCTGAGTAGATTAATATGATATTATTTCTGAATAGAGTAGAGAAATGCTTAGCCATGCTTAAATATATCCTTAGGATGTTTTGATCTGCCTCTTCGGAGGAATGATCTTTGGATCGATGATCCTTGATATTAAAACTTGTTGTTGAGCTCGCTGAGCTAGGGCCGGATGCCCGTTGTTTTTTCTCTCTCTCTATTCTTATAAATTCTACTCTGGGTGAAACTTACCATCTAAAATGGTGCGGGCGACAGCTGAATCAATGTTGAAGGAGCATATGGTTGTCCTACCCGCAGAAGACCGGTTTAAAGGAACCATTGGTCGTCCGTACCTCTTAAGGCTGAAGTCTTGAAGTTGGAGAATTGTGACAACAGTGCAACCACATGCTATATGGGCACTGGCTTGGTCAAGTAGGTTAGTCAGTCTTTGGTGCCGATGTTGCCGTACCGCAGAAGGGGTGGACGTAGCAATGAGGACCCTCGGCACAGATGGCGGGACCGGAGTGTGGGGATGTACTCTCAACTTCGGGCCAGACCCGGTGGGCATGTCACACCTTAAGGGGATCTAGCTAAAAGACCTCGTCACGGTCACTTTGCCGACACACCGATGGGCGTGTGTACAAGCCTGCACAGCTTGTCATAAGAGGATGATCGTGTCATGTAGGTAAGTGTATCAACTCTGCAGAGTAATAAAACTAATCGATTAGCCGTATCCACGGTCACGAATGACACAAGACTCATTCTTGATGAAAATGACCTGTCTTTCTCCCCCTTGCTAATTCCCTCTACCCCAGTTCTAGAAATGTGAAAAGGTGGTTGGAACCTATGGATGAGTTCAGGCCGGATGCCTTACTCGCATGTGTTGGTCGTGGACCCTCACATTTATGAGAAACACCCCTGATATTAAAACTGATTTATATCAAAATGCTGCCTTCGAATCTATTATAGTAATTCAACTAAAAGTTGCTTTACGCAAATAAACCATAGAACCTTCCTTGAAGCCTTGCATGTAGTATGGTAGGACCATCTGCCGCCAAGTGTCTTGCTGAGTACGTGAAGTACTCATCGAGCATGTTGTTTGTTGGACGTGTTCAGATATCTATGAGGACGATGAAGACTATGAGGAATCTTTTACGTCAATGCTGAGGTTTAGGTCACGTGGCCTCCGTCGACTGTCTGTGGTTGAGATGGAGACATCTATGCTTTATTTTCCGTTGTGTTTCTAAATGGTAAGGGACATAAGTCCTAGTTACTTTATTTAGTCATATCGCTGCTATAACTCAATTTTTTATGTTTCTAAAATGTTTCATGATGTGTGCAGTGATATCAATTCGCCTGTGTTCATCAGCTTGATCCTAGACTGATGAGGAGATACACAGGGAGGGTCTAGAAGTTAAGTCCGGATCCTCACAAACAATTATGAGATTATATTCATTCTTTAACAAGATCTCACATAAGGTCATGGATCCCTCTGAACTTGATCAACTGCAAGAGGAGGTGGTGCTCACTCTTTGTCAGCTTGAGATGTATTTCCCGCCATCGTTCTTTGATATCATGGTCCATCTTATTATTCACCTTGTCCACGAGATAAAGATGTGCGGCCTGGTTTTCCTTCGTAGCATGTACCCGTTCGAGCGATATATGGGAATTCTCAAGGCTTATGTGAGGAATCGATATAGACCGGAGGGCATCATCGTAGAACCTACATACGTTGCAAATATGAATGTCCAAAGCACCAAAATAAATCTTTTCATACCATCCAGGGTATATCGGAGTATCTGAAGCACTAGCTTAGGGTTAGGACAAATATTCTTTTTGAAATAACGATCTGTTTCCCCGAAACCCTAAAACCTAGTTCTACCAACTTCAAACCAAAACCCTCGTTGCTCCACCCATTAGCACCAGTCTCTTTTGAACTTGCATATTATTTGGATTTATTGAAGTTGCTCTGTTTGTTTCTTATTCGCCGTTCTTCCAACGTGTAGTTGACGGAGTGAGATACGTGCGCCAGGAAGACCCGGAGTCACTCCCACGTCCAGAACAAGAACAAGGATCTCCAGGCAAGCATTTCCCACTTTGATCATGTTGAATCCCATATGTGTGAAAATTTAATTATCTTGTTTGCAACCCTGCATGCTATGTGAATATCACCGTTATTTTATGATAGACTAGTTACCCCTAGTAGATGCATATACCTCAGGTCCGATGAAACCTTTCCTTGTAACCCTATAATTATTTGCTGCTCATCGTAAGTTCAGCAAAGTAATTAGGAATATAGGCAATAGCCCTGCTTAGACCTGCTTAGAGAAAAACTATTTTCTACAGTGTATATCGACTCCTTCAGACATGGGATAAAAACCCTCGGATCGGCAAGTGCCTTCCGAGGTGAGTGTTTGAAAAGAATGTTGCTGTTTTCAAAACCCCAAACAAAAGTGGAGAATGATTTTGATTCGGGTAAGAATGCTAAGGGCAGTTTGGGGATGGTAGAGTAGCGGGTAGCAATGTGGTTGTCTGTCTGACTATAGAGTCTTGCTCGAATCAACCAAGGACCGAACCTAACGTGCCGTCAGACCAGATTCCTTACCGTACGTCCACATGGCCTTTATGGGAAGGATTTGGCCTATTATCCCGGCAAGTATTAGGGTCTAGACCCATGGACAATAGGAAGAATGTGCTAGGTAGATTGGTATCTCTAGAGGATCTCCACAGGATTACGTGGGTAGAGTTTCGTAGTGAGCTCCACGTAATACGTGGGTAGAGGTTCGACACAGAGATGAGTCCACTTCTTTGGGATTGTGGTGTCGGGCTGCCCGGGGCACAGCGAAGAGATGGGTAGATCTTATCTACGGGTCCACTCTCTTGTGGGACTTACATCTTGTGGGTAAAGCCGTACAACCTCTGCAGAGTGTTAAAAACTATTCGAATAGACGCGTCCTCGGTCATGGACGAGAACTGGTTAGGCCACACACTGCTTAGACTGAGTTTTGTTTGCAAAAACTTGGGCAAGGGATTAAAGACGTGGGCATGACGTGTCCACAAGAGAGCAGTTTAGGCCACGCTGCGGGTGGCAAGGAATTGTAGAAGAATGGGGTAGTACGGGCTGGTGATGGAGACCTTAGACGTCGATAGACGGAGCTATCGGGTCAAGGCAGAGAAAAGAGGTAGCGGAGACTACCTCATGTGATGACATGAATGTGTGAAACCCTTTGATTTCTAAACATGCCTTTGAATCTAGTATTTGTATTTAAAGTGAAAACTTACTTTATGCACAACATGTGACATAGGATAGAGCTATCTCCTTTGAATTAAGCCTTACATGAAATATAGCTGTATTACTCTCCTATGGGATTTGCTTGTGAGTACATTCAATGTACTTACCTGGCTTGTTGATATGGCCAGGCGAAGAAGACTTCTTCTCCGATGACGACGACAGTGACTACGAGGGCTAGGGCGTCTTTCCCCAGTCAGTTGCCTGTTGGGTAGGCATATTGATGAGTATCTATCTACGCAATTCTATAATTTTCGCTGTAGTTTTTATTTAGCCAATCGGCTATGATGCTGAACAATGACCATAATGGTCCATGTGTGTGAAAGACTCGGTATTATATGTCAATGCTATCAAGTCCTTGTGTGTACTGGCTACTGATCATGGGATAAGTACAGGAAGCACAAGGGTTATCCGGTCTTAAAACTGGGTACGCCACATTTTGGCTTTCAACTAGGTCTAAGTTATTAAAAGAGAAATCATTTTCTGTAGAGGACACTGGATCTTGATCATGATCGAGAAGGTATGGAAGAAGGTCTATTATCTGATTCCTTAAGGTATAAAAAGAGAGACTGGTCCGTAGTCAATGGTTTAATCGACAGGTTAGAAAACAATCATCCATACATTCTTTTTTTCTTTATTTTGCAAATCCGTGCTGAGCAAGATTTGCTCCTACCACATAGAGCATGGGCTACATCCGCAAATCAAGATGGCTCTGACACTCTCAAATACTGTTTTGCTTACAAGATACTGCCTAACTTTTAAAAACAAGCTTTTATCTCATCAAACATCAAGTTATGTTGTGTACATAAATCTGGATTTTGTTTTCGCAGTGCCACCAGCAGCCAGCTGGAACCGGGCTTTGTGGCTACTACGTAAAACACCACATGAAGCTCATATTGTATGGGACGAAAAGCCTGAAGCATAAGGTTAGCTAACCCATTAGTGATGAATCCTAAATTTCTATTGACAATTATTATTGAATTTAATCTCATGATTACAGGATGGGTTCAACGTTGGAGTAAAGTCCTTGGCTACCGTAGACATACGACAAATCCGAGGAGACCTCGCCTTGGTCATACTATCTGATGTTATCGCAAAGAAGGCGAGTTCCACTAGAAGATGTGTTCTTACAATTTCTATGACTATATGTTTACTTATGCAGTGAAATTGAGTGCACTTTTGACCCCTCTTTTACTTATATTTTGCAATTGTATGTATGTTGAGATCTGTTGAGATGTTGAAATATGCAAATCTGTGGAGATATCAAATTACTTACGTTTCAAATCTGTTCAATTATATATGTGTGATGTGATGATGATATCCAAGAAATTTTTCATATATGTGAAATTATGATCTGCTACTTGATGCATGTGACAATTTTGATCTGTTTCATGTCTGTTTATTATGCTGTTTTTCAGAGGGGCAAGCTAGCAATTCCTAAAGCTAGCCAAAAACCAGGAAAATTCTGGTGCTGAAAGAACCGTCTGGATATGTGAAAACCAGACGGTTTCTGATGCAGAACCGTCTTTTGTTCTGATACATATCACCCGGGCGATTGATTTAGCCAAACCGGCTAGGATATTTTTATGTATCACACAGCTGGTTGCCTATCTGAACGTCTAGGAATATTTATATCCTAGATGGTTTATTAACCGGCTGGGATTAGTCCTCCACATCCCAGACCATGAATCCTAGTCGGTCGACTACCGTCTGGGTTGATGTTTATGAACTGGCTGGGATTACCCATTCTCCAGTAGTATCTCCCTCTCTCTCTCTCTCTCTCTCTCTCTCACCATGCCCCACCCGCCCCGCCTGCCCCACCCTCCTCCTCCCCCGTAACGTCGCCTTCCTTTCCTCCGCCCAACCGGCCCTAGATCTGCTCCTCCCTTGCCAGCCCGTGCTCGCCTCCTCGGTCCCGCTGGCCCCGAGCTGCTCTCCCCCGCCAGTGGCCGCGGCCGCATTGGTCGAGGTTCGCACACCCAGCAGAGTACGCTCACCAGCGCCGACACCGGCCCTGCCAGACAGATGCCCCACCTTGTCCTCGCCGACCCAGGTCACCACAGCCTGGAGGCCTCACAGCTGCCCCTGAAACGCCCTGGCCACACCGCTGACGTCGCCTCCGCAATGACCTTGCTGGCCCGCCGTCGTCGCCTTTCTTCGGTCCCGAGCGCCCTCCACCCACACCGAGCACCGCTGGTCTCGAGGCTGTTGCCGCCCCCTCTACTGCCTCATCTGTCCCCTTGGTCCATGTCCTGGCATCGCACCCATGGCCACTGGAGTGCCATGCCCAGTGACCGACTCCGCCTCCGCCAAATCAGGTCTCCGTCTGCTCATTCTCCGATTCAGATTCAGTGATGTGGGTGCGAAGGCACAATTTTGATGAACTATTAGTAAATCCTGCAATTTTTGATGTCTTAGATCCAAATCCTTAATTTATGTTTTCTAGGATGGCAGATCGAGTTTCTAAGCTAAGGAAGCAACCTTTTTGCTGATATATTAGCCCGAATGCATTATTGATTTTGAGACTTTATGAAGGCGATTTCTACCATTTTTCTTCTTGCAGATTCAGTAGTGTTTTGATGTCATTGGTAATTCGTATACTAGTATACATTACATATTTTCTTGGCTAGAACGTCAGCTATCTGTTAATATGGCGAGCAAGCATTCAGCCAGGTGAGTTGAAACCTTATGTTCTGTATGGCTTCAGAAAATTGGATAATGCATAAAGCTCATTCCTTACAGCACAGACAACTTTCTCCTTCCTTGCATATCTAGTAACAGTTTTTCTTGCTGTCTTGCATACTCATTATCATGCCTGTGGTACTGTTTTGCCATGTTAGTGGTACTGTTTTGATAGGCGTGCTTGATTTTCTTCCTCAGTGTTGTTGTTCAAATATTGTGTTACAGTCAACAATACCGTCCTTTCTAATTGTTGAATTGTTTTGACACATGCACAGAATAATGTGATTAAGGAGTGACAGTAATGGCGTCGTTAGTATGGCGTGGCCATCTTTATCTTGTGATATGTGCCTATACAAATGTGTTGCCTGATGTGTACAAATGACGTAAGATGCGTATTTTAGAGATGGCATATATGAGGTAGAAGACTTTGGTGGTTTAGATAGGAGTCCCTCGTGTGGTTCTTTTCTATTCTCATGGTTGTTAGAAATTGTGTACACTGATCGTCATGGGAATACGTGGCCGTGCGGATAATTTTTTCCAGAATAGTTCGGTATATGACCTTCCAAGCTGAAGAATAAGTCAGCAGAGCGTCTATTCACAATTAATATAACGAGTGTGAAAGGATCATAAGCATCTCTGTTTTTGAGACTCCTTTAAACGGCGATTTCATGAAATGCAAGAGCTGAGTACCGTGGATGCGAATACTTACGAATCTACTGTGTGGTCCCCATTTTTGGCTCTTCAATATAGATTGGTTGCATACAAGATATAAAACAGGATAATCAGTATTATCCAATCAGTATAAACAGGAGGGCACACATGAATTTGATACGTAATTAATCTATTCAAATCACTGAGATAGGGCAGAACTAAGTCAAATGGTCTTCCAAATGTATTATAATTCCTCGCTGGGGCGGGCATAAGCTCGGGCTACCAAATCTAGAGAAGCTATGTAGTAACAGGAGTAGAGCTTATGCAGGATTTCTCCACGTCATATGTTTTAGTATAGTTAAATTTAAACTGACTATGTACAAATCGCTAGAAGAAGTCATATACTACTGAGACCGTATGCGATGCTAGCTGTGCTATGCTGAGTCCGGAGACGGCGCTTGTACAGGCAGTGGTAAGCGCATGGCGGTCGCGTCAGCCTGCCATCCTGGTTGGCAGAGCATCACGAACGCCGCTGCTTCCCTGAGTCGCGAAACAATATGCAATTTTTTCCGTGGTCAGGTACGAGAGGCGATCGGCATAGACTTGTATGAGATGACGTTAGATGCCTGCCTGCTCGGACGGTGAGGCATGAGGCGCGTACATCCATTATGCGTCCACGGGGCATCACGCACACGGGGAAGACGCGTTCAGCGTGTCTGCAATTGACCCTTCCTTGCTGAGGGTTGATGGCGTGGATCATGGGAGCGCCATCTTCCGGCCAACTGCGTGTAGCGTTCTTCGCGCCTCACGGCATTGGTTAGTCGTATGTCGTGGGAGTTGATGATTGGATGACTGGATGCAAAACGCGGCCCGCGGATCACATCAAGTCGTGTCCGTTAGTCGGTTACGGTGCTTTTGAGAGAACGCGTCTGTTTACGATCAACACGAGATAAGTATAGGCGTATCAAATTAATGCCTATCGTAACAGGTTGTAAACTGTACGGAGTGAGCGGATAATGTGTACTAATTAAATTGTCTCATGAAACAATGATGAAATATGTTGAGGTCCAAATTTCTTTCCGTTTCGTGTTTCTCGTTCTTGACAAACATAGATCCGCTCATGGAAAAAGAATACACAATTGGTCGCACAATATCCGGGGCCCCTCGAGCGCGATTACGCCAGCCCTCAGCAGTTCCATGTCTGCACGGTGGAGTCGTGAAGGAAATCCTATACGACCCGGGTGCACGTCCTGGCAGCGACGGCCGTTCCCTCACAGGGTCCGCGGAGCAGGGGCGGGGCTGCGCTCGCATTGGCAGCCGACGGCGTTTTTGTTGGCGTCGGTTGTCGGACCCCAGTATTCACATAATGGAGAGCGTGTTTCGGAATTGAAATATCACAGCTCGCAGCTAAGAACGGGAGACCTTGCACTAAGCCGAGATTACCACAGGTTGCTAAATCCGAGTGGCGGGTAGGATGTGAATATGGCTGCCGAATGGTCCCGAGTACGTCAACTCCCAAGCTTACTCGCATTCAAATGCACTGAATGGCAGTTCTATAGATGTCCGCTTGCATATAGTCTCCCACTCTTTACCACTGAGCGGAGCTAAAAACCCGACCTCGTACGGCTAACATAAATTGTTGCATAACATCGGCTGGGGGTAGGGAGATATCGCTCCCAAAAACTCCCAGTGGAGCAAGTGCTTACACAGGCGGTGACTCTAAACTTATAGCACTCTACCGATATACAAACACGAACTCAATCACCACCTCTTGAACAAATTGCATCAGCACTGCAAAAATAAACGCATTGTACAACGGAGACAAGGGGGAAGAACAAACCTAAGGCATCATCCACAGAGACTCTACGACCGAAAACTGCAAAATACTAGTTGTTCTGGAAAACTTAACAAATCTATAACAAGCAAAAGCGAACTTAAACAGCGGAAGATAAGTTGGCTGAGAAAGCCTAAGGGTAGGGCCGAAAGCATTTGGGCCGGCGGCAGCAACAATCTCACACTAACGAACCCAGGGCAGACCACTGGCCGGCGATCACCAGCGAACTAGTCGAGCGGAGTCGCTTCAACGTAAGAAACCATCCGCTACGGGAGTCCAGTGGTATCCCATGCACCACAAAGACTCTAACGAATGCAAGGTGAGCTGTAGCAAAATTACTCCGCAAGACTAACAGGGGAACATAATAATAGATGCATCAGGTATCAAGAAGGGGCTATTTGTGGACTATTTTGCAGGGAAAGCCAATTAATCTTTCAAATACTGTAATTAGATTGAGGGTTATTGAGCTCCGATATAATTGAGTATTTTGCCAAACGTGATGAGTCTGAAACTGCATAGCAAAACCTAAACAGACCACTGAACACAGCAAATCACCCTTTCACGATCCACTTAGCGACCACAGGGAGGAAATCGATCAGCAACCCACGTCCTTAGAGTTGGCAAGGTTTAAATTAGGGTTGCACTATGTACTAATTCGATGCGGATCTTACCAAGCTGTCCATCCCGCAAGGACCCCGGAACTATTCGAATAGTTTAAACCTGAGGGGCAGTACATCTTTACCTACACGTATCGTCGATCTATGCCAATGCAGTTTATAAACTTTCACGCAGGTGTGCTGGCAGAGGGTGACGAGAACACGACCTTTGTACAGTGTTAGATCGAAGCCCTAGCGTATGACCGCACCAATAGGTACGTACAGCGATACGACAAGTCAACTCCCGGGCTAATTTCCCGACGCGGTAATCATCATACTGTAGTATGCGGAAGCGTGATACATCCCATGGCCCACGGACCGGTGTGATACCTACACGTCGTATTGTGTGCATCACACCACCGTCTTATTTTTACGCACCCCCAAGTCACGAAAACGGCAAATAGCGGCTCATAGCCTAAGCTAGAAAGGAATTATGGTAGGGGGGCCCATTATTAACACCCGCGTAGAAGTACGGCTAAACTATCTGTCGCCGAATAGCAGAGCGTACCCACCGGGAAAACCAGGGTCCTCCTTGGTGACTAACGAGACAACCCACCATGCCGCCCAGCATGGGCCTCTCGTCGATGCCGGATTTGAGATTTAGAAAGGGTATAAGCACATCCACGTGTGGAACACCCACACTAAATGCGTCTAAACCCATCCAGAGTGTGTTGTTGCAAATAAATCCATCCAGGCATATTTGACTGACTTTGCTCAACTAAGAATGGTCGAGACTCATTGAGCCGATAATAGCAAGTAACACACACAACTCGAGTAACTTCCAAACTAAATAAGGTATGGGAGGGTCGGGGTGTGAATCTGAAGCGGACAAAAGTAGTTTTAATGCAACGGATAGGGTTCACACTAGATAAAAATCAGTGGAACGCATGCAAACGATTTTAAAGCAAATAGTAAAGTTGCAAATAATGGGTATGCCTTCAAGATGGTTCAAAGGGGGTGACGCTGCCTGTGATTAACTATAGGTTTCTATCCTGCTCGGGATTAAACTCGTAGCGATTATTCCTCCAAAGTGTTCCTCATAGCGGGCATAGAGCAACATTTTCCGAACGAAACACACAAAATGTAAAAACCACGTTGCAAAATTGGCATGGAGATGAATGTATGCCATGTCCTAAAGGATGCAAAACGAAGCTCAACGAAGTGGAATCAGTTTAATGGAGCCCGGCGTTGAGAATGCCGTTCGAAGACTTCTAGCTACCGGGGAGGAAACCCTATTTAGAGTTTTAAGTCATTTCATGTTCATCCGATGCAATCATGGATGAATATGATGTGTTGATAGCTTTCATTTTCGAACAGTGTTTGATAATTATTGCATGTTCTGACGTACGAATGCATTTTTCTCAGGAATTTTAAAAAGATTGAACCATTAAAATTCCCTTTTGTATTTTCTCAGAAACTAAAATCAGATTAAACGAAATTACTTTTATTCAACTAGCCATTACCGTAGCTTTAGAGGAAGACAGTGGGCCTCGGTCCCAATTTAGTCAACTTGATTAGGTCAATGACTGTGGGGCCCACTGTAATAAATCTCTTTTCTGTCTATATTCTTTCTGAAAAAATCTTACAGCGCGGTGTCTCGAGTCAAGACAGTGCATAAAACAGCTGATACTTGCACTGGTTGTTATTTATTGAGCACTTAAAGTTGTCGATTGGCATCTTATGCTTCGGTAGTAGGTTCAATTACAGCGGTTAAATCATTAATCATTACTCATTGAGTGTTCGGTTAACATCATTAGCATCTCATGTGTCCCGAGCAGCACTTGAACGGTATTCACATGCTTAAACATTAATAAAACTAATGGCAAGAGTATCAAACACTTAATTTAAGACACCAACGAGGTCATTTTAAACAAGTCGCATAAGCCT
The DNA here is from genome assembly GCA_019208055.1 of Stipa capillata. Lineage (NCBI taxonomy): Eukaryota > Viridiplantae > Streptophyta > Magnoliopsida > Poales > Poaceae > Stipa > Stipa capillata. The sequence continues at coordinate 236,336 of JAGXJF010003477.1, forward strand.
TGATTTGTCTCGGGGGGATGCCGAACTAGCATAATTAGCCC
>JAGXJF010003478.1:0-71544 GCA_019208055.1 Stipa capillata
CTAAGAGCCCTATGCCCTAAGGTGGGCTTTGAGGCCCAAGTGGAGAGGGGTATGCCCCTTCCACTATAAATAGGAGATGGTGGGTTTGTGGAACTCTAACTTTTTTGACAATCCTTTGTAAGAGCTATTCAAGAGAGCTTTGGTCTAAGTTGACAGGCTTTTAAAACATCAAGAAAATCAATGCAAGAAGAGTTCCAAGAAGAGAGTACGTGTTCTTGAGTTTCTCTCTTTCTCTCTCTTTGGATTTTTCGTTTTCTTGCCTTTCTCTTTTGAGACCTCTTGGATATGGCAAGCTAGTGATGTAAGATCATGTTCATGTTAATTCCATCCTAGTATACCCAAAGAATCTCTCGTTCCCATCTTGATTTCAGATCTATATTGGAGAAAATACAAGGTCTTGGGGTTTTCAATTTTAATTCTCTTTGTGGTTTTAATCTTGTCTTTTGGGGCTTGGAATATGTTGCTAGGATATGTGAGATTATTTCGTGTTAATTTCTTATCAACATACCTCACAAGGTCCTAGGAATCAAGAATTTGATTTTCGCTCATCTTATTAGGTAGGGCTGATTTTTGAAGTTAGAAAACAGCAGATAGTAAATTGGGTTTTTATTAGCACAGACAATTTTTTGACATGATTCCAACTGGAATAGCTTCATAATTCTTGTGTCTACCACTGTGCAAAATCTCGTTCAATTTCGTTGGGTAGATCAAAAGCTGCGAACGTTTTTCAGAGCGATAGTCTGCTGATTCTGCCAATATCGGAAGCTCCGACTTCCTCGTTCCGGAAGTCGGAAGTTCTGATTTTTCCAGAGAGTTGAGAAACAGAGTCACTTCGGAACTTCCAGTAAGGTCGGAACCTCCAATGTTTCTACTCCGGAACTTTCAATCTGTCTGGTTTTGGCTCCACTGATTTTGATTGTTTTTGTCGACGGTTTTTCGCTGCATTATCTGATTTGAATATTTTGCATTGTGTTCTTATTTTTAGAAGAAAAAGTTGAAAACGACATTCAACCCCCCCTTTGTCGGAAGCCACTGATCCAACAACTACTGATACCGCAAGGTTACTTGCCATTGGAGAGGAAAGAGGTTTTCCTGGAATGCTGGGAAGCATTGATTGCATGCATTGGGAGTGGAAAAATTATCCTGCAGCTTGGCAAGTTATGTATACCGGCCATGTGCACGAGCCAACAGTTATACTAGAAGCTGTTGCATCACAAGATCTTTGGATTTGGCATGCGTTTTTTATTTACCAGGATCCCACAATGATATTAATATTCTTCACCAGTCCCCGCTCTTCGCAAGGCTGGTGGAAGGGCAAGCTCCAGAAGTTAATTATACCGTTAATGGTAACGATTACACAATGGGGTACAGATGGGATATATCCTACGTGGGCTACATTCATGAAGACAATACCATCTCCACAAGGGAAAAAATTATTCGTCCAAACTCCGGAAGCTATTAGGAAGGATGTCGAACGAGCATTTGGGGTTCTACAAGCTCGCTTCGCCATTGTACGTGGACCAGCTCGATTCTGAGATCAGGAAATATTAGGTCATATCATGATAGCATGTGTCATTATGCATAATATGATGATTGAAGATGAGAGGGACGAAGGCCCGACAGACTTCAACTACGAAGGGGTGGGAGAAAGTGTTTCAGTATCCCATGAGCATACGTCTGAAATTTTTGAGTTCAGTCAAACTCATCATTCCATTAGAAACAGGAAAATCCATTCGCAGCTTCAAGGTGATCTAGTCAAGCATCTGTGGCAACGTTACTCAGGATGTAGGTTTTTATTACATTGTTGTAAGCACTTAATGAGGCAATGTACGCAGTTCTAGTTATGCATGTATTTTTATTCTAATTGTTGTAATCACTTATCGATGCAATGTAAGCAGGTCTACCTTTAATAAAACTATTGTGAGCACTTCTAATAAATCTAAACGAACAACTCAGGAATTCATAAAAGAACAGTCCATACAAAAGTCCATACAATAGTCCATACAAAAGTCCATAGAATAGTCCATACAACAACCAATACAGGGAAAGTACGTAGAACTCACTTGCGTCGCCGAACAATGATATCTTGCTGCAAGCCGATATAGTACTCTTGTTGTGGTCTGGACACAGCACTTAAGTCCATGCTCATAATTCTCTCCTCATGCTCATAATTCTCTCCTCCTCTAACATTCTTTTGAATTCAAGCTCTCTTTCCCTCACATCAATCGGTCTCTTCTCATTTGCAATCATCTCTTGTTCTTGGTCAATTCGGAGTTTATCATGCACAATCCTCTCTTCTTCAAGCGCGTAATGCCGTGCATAGCGCTCTTCTTTCTTTAGCTCTTTCTCGGCATCCGCCAAAGTCTTTTTTGACCATAAAGTTTCCAACAACTCACTGTAGACTTCTTCATTTTGAGTAACGGAACATTTACCTTTTCAAAGTCGTTCTTTCGCCGCCTTCTTGCCAATTGGTCTAGTCGAGCCCTCGCTGTCAGGAGTAAGGGCTTCCACTTCAACATCACACCGATTTGAGTTGGTGCTAGGCGTAGAGCTATCTCCACTTGGACGGTGGCTTGTCTGAGGATAGCCTATCACTCCATTTCTGATGATGCCGTAACACATTCCAACAATGCAAAAAAACCAAACGCCTTCTTCTCTTACGCCGCATAAAGGCTACAAGCCTATACAATCTGTAAGAACAAAATTTTAATAATATGATTGCATGCATCATTATCAAGGAAGAAACAAACAAAACTTGCATACCTTATCATTTTCAGTCATCTCGCTTTGCCTTCGCCGCTCAGTCCGGTCATAACATCCACAAAACTGTTCGTTATCTTGTGCAGCATCCAAACTTATATTTAACCAAGCCGACACCAACATATCATCTTCCTTCTCGTTGAAGTTCTTTGTTTTCTTGTGCGTAGGTTTACTAGAAGGAATAGCATGTTGAAGTGGGCACTCTTGCTCCCCCATTGGGCTAAAATGTTTGGTGTCCTCCTAATTCGTGCCGTCATTTCCGTCGCTCAACAGGTTAACAAAATACCCCTCCATTATTTATTCTGTTCATGCAAGTTATACTCAAATAATTTAGAAGTCACACATCAATATAGCAAAATACATCTAATTATCACAATAGTAGAACATACTGATTCACAATACAATAGCATAGGTTTAACAACATAGAAACCACATTAGTTCGATATCCACAATACTACAAACAAGTCCACAATACAATACTTTAGATAACACTACTACGAGGAATATTATGCAGCAATCTAACATGATAGATCAATGTCTTCCTCGTAGCAGTAGTCGTAAATATCATGTTTGTAGCTATCATCAGGAATGTAGTCAAATGGGACACAATCATCGGGATCTACTAGCTGGAGATCGACGTCATCTTGCTCAGGAGCTATGGCATCATCTCCTTCAAGCAAGACCGTTGATTCTGCCGCAACTTGTTCAAGGTTTTTCGCGAGTTCTTCGAATTGAAGCAGCACTAGGTTCATGTCTGCTGAACAAGGACAAGTCATGGGAGAGAAGTTTTCTACATCTAAATTCTTAATAGAATAGGCTAACTCCTCTATTTGCTTTATTGTCCAGACCCATGCTTCTTTTTTCTCCATCCCCGTTGATCAAACGATCAAACGAGGCACAATTAAATTGATAGTAGTTCGCAAATGAATGAACAATTGCTGCTGTCCTAAAATGATTGAACAAGTCAGGTCAGCTTGAGTGCAATTTGAGATGTCATGCGGTACAGGCAAGTCCTAAAATGACAAGTAACTCAGCAATATTGTATACATGCTTCACATGAACATTGAACCATCATATATCGAGCTTGCTTGCTATTGGACTGTCCAGCAACCAATTCAGATTGAATTTAGTATCATCAAATTGACGAACCAAAACTACCAATATATCACTAATAGCTAAACCAATTATTTTGAATTTAGTTCCTCATCCTATCAGGGAATGTTTAATTGAGAAATGCGTGCATTTTTTTAATGTCAAGCTAAGAAGGTTGAAGTCCTCGAATGGGACTTGTTCTCGGGGTGTGTTCCTAATTTTTAGCAATAGGAAGCTCGGATTCAACAAGTAAACTTCAGTTTCCATGACACAAGAACATCAATCGTACTTCAGTTGCTATGATTGAATAAGAGGATTGGGGAGGAAGGGAGAGGAGATGTACCTTTAGTGCTGCCACGGGGAGCTCGAAGCGGTGAAGGAGGTGCAGATCTGGCCCTTGTTGATGTGCTTGTGAGCGCCACCTACGCCGGTAGAGATGCGGAGATCCGGGTCCAGCAGCACGACTCCACGGAGCCGAGCACTCCTCCACGACGGATGCCCCGTGCCCACTTCGCATACGCTGCCGCCGACTAAAAGGATCTCAGGAGTCAACTAGAGGGGGGGGTGAATAGGTCGGCTCTATAAAATTAAAACCTAATGGGCTTTACTTTAAAAATAAATGGGCCAATCCTAAGCAGCTGACTCAGGCAACTGACTCTCAAGTAGATAACTCAGATAAATGCAAGTAGAGCAGTGCAGAGACAACTATGTGCCAACTGAGTCTCAGGTGAGTGACTCAGTTGTGTGCAACAGATAGACAAAAAAGTAAAGGAGATAACTTTCTCTTAGTGTCAACTGAGTCTCAGGTGGGAAACTCAGTTGTGTGCAGCAGAGAGTGAACAATGTATATCAGCACAAGTGAACACAAACCAAACAAATAAGTGAGAAGACACAAGGGTTTGTTTTACCGAAATTCCCACTTTAACAAGTGGTACGTCTCCGTTGAGGAAGCTGCTTTCATAGTCGGCACTGAACCGTGCTCTTTCCTCGTTCACTTATCTTGTGTGGAATCCTTTTGATCTCACTGCAGCGAGACAGGCAGACCCAAATCACCTTCACAAACGCTTGGAGGCAGCCACACAAGACTTGGCTTGCTCACCAACGGCTCCAACTTTCCGGTCTTGGAGCAGACGAACTCCAAGAGCTCTCTCAGACTCTTGGAGGAACCAGTACCATGAACTCTCTCAGTTCTGAAGCACTCAGGATGGAAAGCAACTCTCTCTCATGGTGGATGCACGTAGATAACACTCTCTTGGAGACTAAGAGCTCTTTCTTTCGACAGCAGGGTGCTTTCTACGGTAGAGGTAAAGGTTGAGGTCGAAACCTCCCCAGGTTCCCTATTTATAGGGTCCCTGGCAGCTAGCCGTTACCCTCATGCCACGTCAGATAAAGAGCCACCAGACACACCTATCTGAGACTCAGCTAACATACACTAGGTAACCTACTAGCCAGGGCTGAACTACCCACCTGAGTCTCAGATGCCAAACTCAGGTGGACTCGGTTGCCTCAGGCAGCACCTGAGCACAACACTGGCCGGCTCACTACAAGCCTAAAAACTGATTCAGGAGGACAATGGACTCACCACTGCCACTGATCAGTTCGCTCAGAATCTTGGCATTGGTTCCAAGCTAACAATTTGAAGACGACAGCTCTTGAAGACGCACAGCGAACCCCTTGACGCAGATCCACCAGCTTCCTAGCTCCTCCAGGTCTTATCCAGCTTGCAGTCACGGTCCTTGAACTCCATCAAGCCACCATCACCTTGCTTGCCCTCGAGCACAGTCTCGGCTTCCTCGCAACTGAGCCTCAGGAGACTAGCTCAGCTAGCCCTTCTGACCTTCACGGTTCCTTGCTCTTTTTAGGCCTCATCATCACTCAGATGTTGTCTTGATCGATCACCTGTTAATCTAAACCCCTGTTCACACTCATTGTAAACGTTAGATACAGATGAGGGTTGCCATTAACCATCAAAACCAAACCTTGGGGCTAGATAATCATCCTTCCACACTCCTTGGGACTGGATGCACTTTCACCGACTTCGCCCGAAGCCTCTCCGTCCTCAAGCCCGAGTGCCTAGATCTGGACCCCTCTTCTTCGTCACGAACAGAGCGGGAAATCGGGGGAGGACGTTGTTCAAGTTATGAAGGGAAAGGAGGGACGAGCGTACCGGTCATGGTGTGGTGGGCGGCGCTGGATGTAATGTTCTTCTTGCTGCTGGGGTGGCCGGTGCCGGATCTGATGCTCGCCAGGGTCGGTGCGGTGAGGTGAGCAGCCGGTACAGCAGCACTCCGAGCCTCAGCAACGAACTCCGAGCGGGTGGTACGAACCCAGCGCGGACCGATGAAGTCCCAGCAGGCGCGGGAGACGGGATGGATCTCGGAGGATGCCGGCGTTGAGGTTTGAGGAACGGGAGAGGCGTCTCAGAAATGGGGAACAGCCAGGTGCGGATAGAGACTCATTTAAGATAGGAAAGGGAATAGGGACTCGGTTGGAGGGCTCATTTTTCCTATTTTACCCAAATTTTGGGATAGGGATGCAGATAGAGCATTGGCTGGAGTTGCTCTAATGTCTCAGTTGGACATTTGTTGGAATTGCGGGTTTATAAGCGGTCTTCAACAATTTTTAGGCATGAGACCAGGCACACACCCACATATGCGTATTTGGTTACGTCTAAGTGTAGGCGTCTTTCTTGTAATTGATTTTTATTTACTCAATACGGAACTATTGTAAAGATGGAACATATATATTCTCTTTACTAGGTGTACCCGGCAATCGCTGGTGCCAAACAGTTTATAAATTTCGGGAACTGATCCGACTAGAATAAATACTTGCCGTCGCTAATATCGGAACCAAACTTAGCCAACTCACAGGCTAAACAACAGCTTGCAATTCACAAAATGCAAGCGAGCATAGACTTTTATATCCCTGAACAATACTTTAGTCGGTGCAAAATCGTAAGTTGTAGACTTGATTTTACCGAACAGATTGAGGATGTACGGGTCAAATTTCTAAGCTTTTTGAGCAAAATCTAAGTTAGTTTTCTGATGTTTTGAATTTAGTGGAGTAAAATGGCATAACTTGTTTAGAGCTTTGAATTTGACAAAATCCAGAAAACAGGATCCCCTGCCTGCCGGAGCTTGACGTAGAGTAGTGACGATGTGGAGATGCTAGCGTCGGCAGAGGTGAGGCTCCCATCAAGGCGGAGTCGACGATGACCTAAAGGTGGTAATATCGGTGAGGGCGAGGTAAAGCTAGAGAAGATGATCTAGAAGCTCACAAAAGAGTTAAGAGTAAGGATGAAGAAGAAGGTTCATCGGAAAAAATAGAGTTAGGGGAGACATTTTATCTAATGACGACGGTCGTCGGAACCGAGGAAGACAGCAGAGCGGAGGCATCTTGAATTTAAACGCACGCGCGAGATAATTGTGAACTACGCCAGAGGCCCGATAGAGTTGGCCCAAAACGCTCTCTCTCAAAAAAAAAGAAAAAGAAAGAAAGAAGAGGGATCGTATCCAACGGCAGATGACGACCCCACCGCCAGGCCGACGCCTGGCCGCCTCCTCCGCTCCCGCCACTCTCCTCCTCCCCTTCATCCTCCTCGCCGGCGCCGCCGACGCCGCGCCACCGCTCTTCGGCGTTTCTCCCCAAGGTGACCGAGCCACCTGCCTATGCGCCCACTCCGACATCTCTTTCCTCCTCTCGTCATGACCTAATCGTTTCTGCAGATGAGGCGTACTTCGAGCCGCAGGTGATCGCCTGCAGGGACGGCTCGGGCTCCTTCCCGAGGAGCCGGCTCAACGACGGGTACTGCGACTGCGCCGATGGAACGGACGAGCCAGGTTTTTCTCGATCTTTCTTCGATTTGCCCCAAGTTAACTGCGAAGTGCCGAACTGTGGAGATCTGGTAGATTTCGCTCATGCGATGAGATCTGATGTGAATGCTACAGTTGGACATTAGAATTGATTAATACAGGGCACCTCTTTATCGTACGGATTTAATCGGCTAGTAAAGGTTCTGCAATCCACCAAACGAAGTGAGAGAGAAATGTGCGATTTATACATTGCTTTGGGGCTATTTTTCTTGCGGTAATTTAGCTCAGATGAGCTATTAAGCCAACTCTTCACTGCTGAAGAGCTTTATGCATTAGACTGTTGCCACATTTAGCCACAGGAAAACATTTTTTTTTGTCAAACTGCGGGCTATTGTTTCTGTGTGTACACTACAGCAATTGTGGCAGGCCCCATTGTTTATTTCCGTGAAATTCTGAATGCTAAAATTAGAAAATTCTGCCACAAAACTGTGTCAAGTTTTTTCACTGGAGGCTAACAGCAAGGCCCAAGCTGTTTACTAATGTAATGCTGTCATTCACATTATTTGCATTGTGCAGGAACTCCGGCTTGCCCAGAAGGCAAGTTTTACTGTAGAAATATTGGAGACACTCCTCGTATCTTGTTCTCGTCAGTTGTGAATGATAGAATATGTGGTATGCTATTTCTTTTGTAGACCATGAAGTTAATTTCAGGAAATTTGAAGTTTATTTATCCTTATTTTCAACCTCTCCCCTTTATCATCCGTAACTACTTCGTATTTATTACATGACTTCCTTTTGTTAATCGCAGAAGTTTTGACAGCGTTTGTATGTTTGTATAGATTGTTGTGATGGAAGTGATGAGTATGAAAGTGGCATCCATTGTCTGAACACATGTAGGAACAGGAAGGATATTGCTGAGGCTGACAATGGTGGTAGAGAACTGTCAGAAGGACATTTAGATGATAGAAATGTATTTAGTAGTAAACATACACTTGGCATAGAAGATCTTATCCAGAAGCTCAGAGGTACTTTCTCTTCAGAGTACCGTATTTAGATGTAGCTGTTTCTGGAACAGGATATGCATTCCTGATATGATTCAATTTCCCTCTTTGCAGGATTAAGAGTGGTTGTAGTCATTGAGCTGGGTCTTGTCGTATGTATTTGTGCTTTCTGCTTGGCTCGACGGCGCACTAGAACAAGGAGGAGACCACATATTTTGAAACGTAATTAAACTTCTTTACCTGCAGTTTATATCAATATGTTCTTCCTCAAGTAGTAGTTTTGTAAAATAGCATAGTTATACCCTTTGTTACTAGCTCCAAAAATCAGAAACTCTGAATTCCCTTGCACTGATCTTAATGATTTTGGTTATTGGTATGGTGTGTTTATTTTATCGAGAATATCACTTAACCAATAAGCAATTTGTTGATACTGTCATTTTGTAAACGTTTCTTAACTTTGGCCAATTTGTTTGCAGCATAAGTAAAAGCACAATTTTAAGTAAGCTGTTATGAGTTATGACTTCACTACATGTGAATTGTAATGTTAACACAATAGCATGCTACAGAAAGCTAGTCCATATTTTTTTCTCAAACATCTAAACGCGCTTCATTTTGTATTAGAAGAAGCACTGCACAAAAATTGTGCCAGATTTACAAAAACAAGAAAACCCAAAAAACAAGAGCTACCTCGCCGACTAAAACTACAAAGCTAGCAGCAAAACAATAACTAGCAGAACTAAGGAGCCTAACTAATAGAAGAGAACAGGGCTAGTCCCATATGTGGGTAATGGATCTGTCTCGATTTGTCATGCAACGCATTTTTGACGATTGAAACCATAGCAGTTGAAAGTATAAGAAGCTTATGTCTGTTTGTGTTCTATTACTGATGTTGAATTTGTTTCCACTGCTTGGAAACTTGGAAAGGTTATGCCTTTGAGAGGTTATAACTTGGAAACTATATAACTCGGTATACTATTTGGTTATATAAAAGTGGGATTGCTATGCTCTGGCACTTCACTAATGCTTGACCAATTGACCTATTTGAAGTTAATTTTTGTGTCATTCAAGACTACAGAAAATTTAAACATTCTAAAAATGTTCATTTTTATCGTTTTCTGGATGTATTTGCACTTAAAATTTAGAAAATTGTGTCAAGTATATTTTTTAATACTGGATAAGTTTATAACATGGCCAATAAGCTTTCTTGACCAACAGCTGTAACTCCAAAATTTGAGGATGTGTTCATAAATTATCTGATATCCAGATCAAGTTGAATTTCAAGATCTCTGGATGGTTATTCCGTTATCGTTTGATAGTGGAACCTGGGACATTTTGTGTCGTATGGAAAAAAGAGTTGATTTTGGCTTGTTTCATTAACAGTACCAAGCCTTTGTTTTATCAGCTTCTTAAACGCTGTTGCCCTGGTTGCAAGCACGGAACAGCAATCTTGTTTCCAATGCATTGTGATGAAATATTCTTGGGGACGGAATAAACTGACCAAATAAATCGTGTTCTTTCCAGGTTAGCTAAGCAGTAACTTTGACGGGAGATTGGATGTGCATGTGCAAAGCTAAGCTTCCTGGTTCCCATGTTGATGGAGAATTGGGGAAACGGTTTCTACATGTATTTACACTGCTTATCTGCTGTTCCAAAAGTAATAATAATAAGGCTAGTACAGTTTGTATATACTGAGAGAAGGCAGGTGTGAGAGGCATGTGATTCGTTCCCCTCGTAACTTGTGTGACTCTTTGCATGTAGACTTGCTACTCGTTCGGGACGACGAACGCCATGCGGTAACTGATGTAGTTAAAATGGCGTGAACGTTCTGCATAGCGCTTGCGAGATGGTATAATTCCGCGGGGTGGAAAAGGCTTGTTCTGCATATAGCGCGTGCGAGGTGGTATCGTCAAATTGTGAAAGTCCAAACAACTGAAGCTCTTGTGTGTCGTGATGGCGCGAATTAAGGAGCTGATTGGAATATTCAGAGCTGAATAGATTAGTTCTTTTTTCCTGAGTTTAAAGTTTGGCGGCTCATGTACGTGCTACATAAACAAGTCGCAGATAGTGGACAAATGGTATACTTGGTTTAGTGGAGTTCCTTGGTAACCGCCTTCTAGACAGTTGTGACTACTGTACCCTGTTGGTCAATGAAATCAAGAGCATGCTTGGATTGAGGCCAACTCTCGCCTTTTCAAAATTGGGACTTGCCAAAGTTAGGGCTTACCAAAGCTTGGGAAGGCAATTGATTGGTTTGTTGCCCATAGGACACAATTCCTGCCAATTGTTTGCGGACATGGCCAAAATATTGGTGCCAAACCGCTTGAGGGCTAACTTTTCCTGGTTTGCCCGAAGTGTTGGCAAGCCAAAATTTGGCTGGCAAGCGAAAATTTGGCTCTAAACCAAGCACACTCCGAGATATAGGATTTCAAAAAGAGAGGGAAAGAAATCGAGATAGAACTAATATTTGCAAAATGAATAAAAAGGTGAAACATCCTCAAAAAGGAAAAGGACATGTACATGCGTTATCACATACTGGGCTTTAGGCCGAAGATATTATATACCCAGCCCACATTCCACCATTCCCAGCCCTCTAGGGTTTTACACGTCCTGTGCCCGCTCACCTTTTCTGGCTCATCACACTCGCTTCCTCTATAAAATCTCCGGATCCCGCATAACCTTCCGCCGCCGCCGCCATCTCGGAGCACCGCAGCTCGCCCTTCGCCCCCTCGCCCCGCGACCCAGCCAGCTCCGGCGAAGATGGTCGCCTTCAGGGTGAGCACCATCTCTCTCGTCTGCGCCTCGCTTTTACTTCTTCCTCCCCACGCGAACCCACTGCTACCCCATGGTGGGATCTGATCTGACGGTTGCTCTCTTTTGCGCTTGCTTGCTTGCAGTTCCACCAGTACCAGGTGGTGGGGAGGGGCCTGCCGACGCCGACCGACGAGCAGCCCAAGATCTACCGCATGAAGCTCTGGGCCACCAACGAGGTCCGCGCCAAGTCCAAGTTCTGGTGAGGATTGGATTTGAACCCCCTCTCGAATGCCGCACGCTTCGCGCTTTGCTTAGATGTTTGGATTTGGCTGCGTGCAGGTACTTCCTTCGCAAGCTGAAGAAGGTGAAGAAGAGCAATGGCCAGATCCTCGCCTTCAACGAGGTGATCTCTTCTTCTCCCTCCCCCTCTTCATTTTGATTTGCAGGTCGGTCTGTGTGGCAATCGTGCCAATCTGGCAATGCCACTGAGGAGCATATACAACTACGAGGTTTGTTGCTTACTTGTTTGCTTTCGTGTACGAGCACGTAGTTACGAGAATGTACTGCATTGGTGTACGAGTACGCAGTTACGAGAATGTACGATTTAGTCGGTTTAGTTGGCATAGTGAGATAATGTTAATGGTTGTTAGTAACGTTTCCTTGGTTGGGAGATGAAGGCATCAAACTGTGTGGTTGCCGTTGTTTTCGTGACTTGGGCCGTTGGTTTGTGGTTATTATCGACATTATGGTTTTGCTGCATCTTGGTCTTTTCAACCGTTGTTGGGCTAATTGCTAACCTCTGATGCTTTAATCTGCATTTTTTTGGAATTACATTTTAGGTTATGAATGCAGATGCTTAACAGGATGATAACAATTGTAGTTGGTGCTGAATTCGATAGCTGGCATATTGTTTAGTACTGTCTGTTTGGCTGATAGTGTTATCATTGTTCTATCTGTAGATTTTTGAGAAGAACCCCACCACAATCAAGAACTTTGGTATCTGGTTGCGTTTACCAGAGCAGGACTGGATACCACAACATGTACAAAGAGTACCGTGACACCACCCTCAATGGTGCAGTTGAGCAGATGTACACCGAGATGGCTTCCCGCCACCGTGTCAGATCCCCCTGCATCCAGATCATCAAGACTGCTACTGTCCACTTCAGCATCTGCAAGCGTGATAATACTAAACAGTTCCACAAGTCGGACATCAGGTTCCCGCAGGTGTACCGGAAGGTCAGGCCACCAACCAGGAAGCTGAAGACGACCTTCAAGGCTTCAAGGCCAAACTTGTTTATGTGATCTGAGTCATCCTTCTATAATCTGTAAGCCCGGCCAATATGAAGTATTCCTAGTTCAGATTAATCCTATCTATATGCGATCTATTGTTTCTAAAATTTAGATAGCTGTTCCATGCAGTGGCCTTTCTAGGCTTCAGTTCTCTTTATATCTGTTTACCTTTTTCTGATCATCTGATGCCTGATATGGGTACATCAACTGCCTTTTGCTTTAATATTAGTTTTCTTAAATTCTAAAATTTTGCTTATTTTGTTAATTAATGGTCATGATGTTCCATTTATCAACTCAGTACAATAATGATCTTGTTGACTTGTTTCCCAGAATGTACTTGTCATAGTTATGTGCTAGTCTCATTGATTTGCATAATTTGCCTTTGTTTATTAGTAACTTTATTTCCTAAAATGCAAAGACACTAAAGACATGTTTTCTATATGATCCATCCTTCTGCAGTTGCTGCGTCTTTTTGTATCTATTAATTTTGTCAGTTGAATTTATTGTCATATCGTGTTGTAAGTCATGTTCTTGTATCAGCAGTGGTAATTTCCTGTCATACCTCACTAGTGATATTTTTGATTTATCTTCTAAAAAATGTTTTCACTTTGGGGCATCCTTAGTATGGTTACTGTAGTTAGAAAGGCAACTTTGCCAATTAATTTGGTTCCCTCTTTTTCCCTGTTGCCAATATTGTGCTGGCTGTTGATGTTTCAATTCCATTAACCTGATGGCTTATTTGATGAGCATCATTGCCAACACTTGTAAAATAACAGTATATATTCAATTGTCTGAACTTCTGACGCTGCTTTTTAGTCCCTTGGTAAATTCCCAATCATGTGTTCCTGCTCATAATCTCTTGATTTTTTGGGGCAACTTTGCCGAGGTTACCAAAATGTAGTTTGGTTTCCTCTTTTTCCCTGTTGCCCATATCATTATTTGCTTGGTTGCTCGAGCTCATTGACCTTCTTGGGTCTATGGTAGGCATACTGGCCAACATTTGTTTACTTGGGAGTTCCGAACTCTGCCTATATATTTGAGCAAAGCATATGTATTCTGGTATTCTTTTGTTACCTGAAGCATAATTTAGTTTCGCTCATGTGATTTTATCACTAGATGTCATTTATCACTGCTATCTTTTGGGGCAACTTTGCCGAGGTTGCCAAGGTATAGTTTGGTTTCCTCTTTTTCCCTGTTGCCCATATCATTAGTTGCTTGGTTGCTTGAACTCACTGACCTTCTTAGGTTTATGGTATGCAAACTGGCCAACATCTGTTTACTTGGGAGTTCCAAACTCTGCTTATATATTTGAGCAAAGCATATGTATTCTGTTGTTCTTTCGTTACCAGAAGTATTAATTTAGTTTTGCTCATGTGGATCACTGGGATTTTGTGAGGCAACTTTGCCGAGGTTACCAAGATATGGTTTGGTTTCCTCTTTTTCCCTGTTGCCTATATCATTTGTCGCTTGGTTGCTTGAGCTCGTTGACCTTCTTAGGTTTATGGTAGGCATCCTCGCCAGCATCTTTTTACTTAGGAGTCTCAAACTCTGCTTATACACTGAAGAAACATTTTGTATTCTGGACCTCTTTTGTGTGTTAATTTTGCTCATGTGGTTTATCACTAGATATATTTTATCAGTTGGGTTTTTTGAGGCAGCTCTGCTGAGATTAGGCATAGTAAGGTTTCCTTTTTTTCTTCCCTGTTTCCTATAACATTGGTAGTTTTAGAACATATGGGAGGCAACATATGCGATAGCTGGATAACAGCAGTACCAGCAAACATCAATAATTGTATCAAAAGATTTTCATGACTGAGTGTCGTGAACCAACCTCTCTCCGGAGGGACGTGACGGTGATCAACTAGCAACCGTCATTAGTAGTTGCTAATGACGCTTCAAATAACAACTATCGGCTCTTGTTCGTATGTATATATATGTATTAGACATTAATAATGAAGACAAGTGAATTACTGATCATTGTCTAAACTCTGTCTCAATCTTCGTTCATTCCATTCTCTAATACGTTATCATGCACGTTAGCCTCTCCAAAACGAGATTAGGCCTGCATAGGTGATAGCTGTTAGAGTTGCCTCCCTAACAGACACCTCTTCCAATCTTTACGTCTGTTTGCTTGTCTCCTCAAAGAAACGTATCCCTTCAAAGAGACATGTCTTTTGGGAATAGTAATTGCCATCCCTTGTACTCATATCTATACTTGTAATCACAAGTGCATCAATACAAGAATCATATTGATTGTGTCCAAACGCTGTTTCTATTTTGTTCTACATTTCAATTCTAAACATGTTATCAGCCACGCTTTGTTTCTACTGTGAGCAAGAATCAAAGGAGAAGAAGAAGAGATCACTAGAGAAAGAAAAAAGAGTTCTCTACGGGGACAATCCGATGAAAGAGGAATTATGCCTTGTGGATAGTGCTACTACAAACTTCATACCAAGAGAGTTTAAAATATTTTCAAACTCTGAAAAAGATGAATGGAGATATTTCAACTATCGCTGGACGCGATACAGTAATTGTTGGCACTGGATGTGCCATATTTACCCTCTCAGGGGGTACACAAGTGACAATTGAGGATGTTTTGTTGTATCCCGACTTGTCACGTACTCTAATCAGTTATTCAGATATCTGTGAAAATAGCTTTCATATTGAAACCTATGAAGACAACAAAGAGGAGTATTTACTCTTCACTAAAAATTACGAATATGGCAAATAGTACTTGAAAGAATTCCTTCTCTATCGTCTGTATTGTACTATACGTACATCAAGCCCGTAGAACATGTTGCATACAAGATAATTTTTCAGAATGTTAACGCATTCCAAACCTAGCATGATCGCCTAGACCATTCGGAGATCGGGATGATGAGAAAAATTACTCGTAATTTCATTGGTCAAACTTCGTCAATCATCAGACTTCGTGTGCACATCTTGTGCTACGGGAAAGCTAATTTTGAGGCCCTCGCATCTCAAAATACAAGCTGAACCACTTCAGTTCCTCGAACGCATTCAAGGAGACATTTGTGGTCTCATCCAACCATTTTCTGGACCTTTTAGGTATTTCATGATCCTCATTGACGCATCTACACAATGGTCACACGTGTGCCTTCTATCCATACGAAACCATACATTTGCCAAGATAATGCGTCAAGTCATTAAACTACAAGCCCATTATCTGAAAAGTCGAATTAAGACAATTCGCATGGAAAATGTTGCAGAATTCTCCTCACGTGCTTTCAATGATTATTGTATGGCTCTGGGGATTGAAATTCAGCATTCTGTCCCATATGTCCATACCCAAAATGGTTTGACTGAATCTCTGATTAAGAGGATCAAACTCATTGCAAGACCTTTGTTGATGAATTGCAGCTTGCCAACCTCTTGTTGAGGTCACGCAGTTTTACACGCTGCTGACTTAATACAATTACGACCTATTGCATATCACAATACTTCTCCTCTGTAATTGGTACGTGGAAATCCTCTTAGCATTTCCCATCTGCGTAAGTTTGGATGTGCTACGCACATCCCAATCTCACCACCACAGCGGACATCCATGGGCCCATACAGGAAATTGAGGATCTATGTGGGATACAAATCGCCGTCGATTATCAAGTACTTGGAACCCCTTACTGGGGATCTATTTACAGTCTGTCACGCTGATTGTATATTTGATAAGGAACATTTCTCGGCATTAGGGGGAGATTTCAAGTACCAGAAAGAATGCCCGGAAATTGATTGGAATGCTTTAGCCATTTCATCCTATGATCCACGTACCCAAGAGATCGAACTCCAAGTTCGAAAAATCATCAATTTGCAATATTTTGCAAATAATCTGCCAGATTAATTTACTGATCTAAATGGTGTTACAAAGTCTTTAAATCCGGCCAGAAACGCGCCCGAAAGAGTGGAGGTACCAATAAAAACCACTCAACTCCTTGTTCCTAAAAAGAGGGGGAGTAGTACGGCTTCTGACCCGGAGCCAGCTTCTCGCAAGCAACAAAGGAAATCAAAGAGAAAATCCTCGAAGTCAGTAAATGCAAGTCAACTCAACGTTGACAAACACCCAGTAAAAGGGCAACCTTCACAATCCAGCTCTAGTTTGCGCACACTGGCTGGGCCATCGGAACACCCGGACTCACGCGTATTGGGAAATCACGAAGAGTCATCAAGGGTGCAGGAGATTACCACCAACTATATCGATTCTGGAGAATCATTCAACTGTAAGTCTACGATTGTCGACACTTATTTTTCTGCTACAATTGCAAATACCCTTCTCAATGATCATGATCCGATGACTATCGTTGAGTGTCAAAAGCGCTCCGACTGGTCTCAATGGAAGGATGCAATACAAGCGGAAATTGCCTCGTTTAATAAAAGAAAGGTATTCACTGAAGCAATACCGACACCCCCCAAAGTTTTTCCTGTGGGATTCAAATGGGTTTTTATCCGGAAACGGAATGAGAACAATGAGGTGGTAAGATATAAAGTAAGGCTCGTAGCACAAGGGTTTACGCAGAGACCCGGCATTGATTACAATGAGACATATTCTCCGGTAATGAGTGGAATCACTTTCCGATATCTCATATCTCTGGCAGTGCAAAATCGTCTATCTATGCAGTTGATGGACGTCGTGACCGCATATCTTTACGGGTCACTAAGGTTCCTGACGGAATTCCTATCCCGAATGCATGCACAAAACGCAACATGTACTGTGTAAAATTGAACAAATCATTATATGGCTTAAAGCAATTGGGACGGATGTGGTACAACCGACTCAGTCAGTTCCTTCTTTAGAAGGGTTACTCCAACAGCGATGATTGCCCATGTGTCTTTATCAAGAAGTCCTCTACAGGATTTTGCATCATTTCTGTGTATGTCGATGATCTCAACATCATTGGCAACACACAAGATATTGATGAAGCACGCAATCACCTAAAGATGGAATTTGAGATGAAGAATTTGAGTAAAAATCAAATTTTGCTTAGGTCTTCAACTTGAGCACCTTCCCTCAGGAATCATGGTACACCAAGCTACCTATATCCAGAAAATATTAGAGAAGTTCAATATGGACAAATCCTATCCATCTAAGACTCTCATGGTTATTCGTTCTCTAGACGTAGAGAAAGATCCATTTAGACCAAGGAATGATGGAGAAGAGATGTTGGAACCCGAGGTTCCATATCTCAGTGCCGTTGGAGCGCTCATGTATCTTGCAAATTGCACAAGACCTGATTTTACTTTTGTAGTGAATCTACTTGCTAGACACAGCGCAGCTCCCACCAAACGCCATTGGTCGGGAGTTAAGAATGTCCTTCGATATCTCTAAGGCACAAAGGATCTTGGCCTATTCTTTCAGTTCCAGAGAAATCAGGACTCCAATATGATTGGATACACAGATGCTGGCTATTTATCTGATCCCCATAATGCTAGATCACAAACCGGCTTTGAGTTCCTACATGGTGGAACTGCTATATCATGGAAGTCTTCGAAACAGACTGTTGTGGCAACATCAACCAATCATTCTGAAATAATTTCATTATATGAGGCATCATGTGAATGCGTGTGGCTTCGCAGGATGATAAACCACATACAACAGTCATGTGAAATTGGTTCTATCGAATCACCTACCATTATATACGAAGATAATGCGGCTTGTGTTGCACAGATGCAAACAGGATACATCAAGAGCAATATCACTAAGCATATTGCCCCTAAGTTGTTTTTCCCCCATGAGCTCCAGAAAAGCGGGAAAATAAACATCTTGCAAGTCAAATCATGCAACAACCTTGCTGATTTATTCACAAAGTCTCTACCAACTTCTACATTCCAGAAATATGTTCATAATATTGGTATGTGAGGACTTCGGGATTTGCAAGAATCAGGGGGAGTATCTTCCTGAACTATTCCTGTTCAAAGCATCATATTACACTCTTTTTCCTTTTATGAGTTTACTTTTTAGGTTCTCATCAAGGTTTTTAATGAGGTAATATCAACATGAGATTACATGTCATATTTTCCGTTTTCCCCTCCGGGGTTTTCAGGAAAGTATATACGACATATTTATTGTCCTCGAAGCTCTATGGGTTTTCTCGTATTGAGTTAAATGAGGCAATAATCATTATATGCTGTATCATTTTCTCCTTATTTTTCCATTGGGTTTGAAGGAGTTTTAACGGCATATTGGACACTATACTCCTCACATTTTTCCCACAGGGTTTTTAGAGGAGTCACTATTCAAGATGATGATGATATATGGACAAGTGTAGATTAAAGGGGAGTGTTAGAGTTTAATTAGCATGTGTTAATTATTGGATAATCTCCTCTTGTATTAATCGCAGGCGGTTGCCTCCCCAACAGACACCTCTTCCAACCTTCGCGTCTGTTCTCTTGTGTCTCCTCAAAGAGACGCATCCCTTCAAAAGGACATGTCTTTTGGGAATAGCAACTGACATCCCTTGTACTCATATATATACTTGTAATCACAAGTGCATCAATACAAGAATCACATATGATTGTGTCCAAACGCTGCTTCTATTCTGTTCTACATTTCAATTCTAAACAATAGCAACCACGGTGACACTTGAAGACGCCGTTCATCGCCCTCTTCCTCCTTGGACTCGTCGCCGTCCACGCTCGAGACCGGCGATAACCGATTCCGGCCATCTCCAAATCCAGCGAGAAGCAAAGCGCTGAACTCCGGCAAACTCAAGCCAAGAACAGAGAAGCGACAAGCAACTCCGGCGAACTCATAAACAACGAGGAGAAATGTTTGAAACACTGAGAATTCAACACATTCTAACATTGTTAGCGACAATCAATGTCGCGATTACTCATCTTATTCTTTCGCCGCCTCCTCAACCATGCCCTCATGGTCATCATCGTCGGCCTCCCCGCCTCGCGCTCACGGCGGCAACAGCCAGTGGTGCCCCGTCGGCCGACGCGTCTCCGCCCTCTGGCGGTTCTCCACCGGCGATGGGAATACCTACCTTGTCTGCCCCGGCGTCCCTTCTTGGCGGCGCTGTCGATCTGGTAGGCGAGGCATCCGGTGGCTCAGGCGCGAGCCTCTTCGGCTCGCCCTCCTCCACGCTGGCGGCACCCACGGTGCCCGACCCTCCGGTCTCCTCGCCGGCGGCCGCCCTCAGGCGAGCCATGCGCCCGGCGACTCGAGCGGCGGCACCTACGGCACACGCTCCCTTCGGGCCCACCTAGCTCGGCAGCGACGGAGCAGTCCCGGCGGCCGGTGCGGATCGGGTGGTGGCGGTGTCCCCACCTGGCCATGAACGGCGGCGACGGTTAGGGGAATCCCCCTAGGCTAAAAAGCCTCCCAAGCCCGCATGGGCCATATAGGCCGGCCAGCCAAACGGGCCTAGAAGGCCGCCTTTCCACATGGGCCGGCCTGTTAAGGTCCAACCGGCAAGAAAAAAAAGAGGCCCATTCGAGCAAAGCAAAGAAAAAAAATCTGGGAGTTGGCTATTACTGTTTAGCCCGATTTTGGCATATTTACATATATTTCTACAGCAGTAGAATATGTGTATAAATATTTTGCTTTTAAACCCTTAGGTTTACTATTAATTGTATATTAGCCCTCAGGCTTTATGTAAATTTATATTCCAGACCCTCAGGTTTTTTTGGGAATTATGTTAATACATTTCTGTAATTATTTCTATTACTAATGTAATTGCAATAAAGCCCTCAGGCTTCTCTGTATTTGCATATTCCTCAACATCAGTTGAATAAATAACCATAAAATGCATTTTAACCCTCAGGTTTACTATTAATTGCATTTTAGCCCCTGATACTTTATCTACTTTTCATAAAAATTGACATCAGTCAAATAAATTGCAAATAAAATCCTTTGATTTTTCGCAATCCACACACCCTAAGCAACAACCGTTAAATATGCAAATATGTTCTCTGGTTTGATAGAATTTGCATAAAATTTTCAGGATCTTGTAAAAATGCATTTTAGCCCTCAATTCTTGGGCAAATTGCATGTTAGCCCTCAGGTTGAATATAAATTCATATTTAGACCCTCAGGTCTTAGTATATTGCATATATCGATATGTAATCATGCATTAAGTGTGTATTACCTCCGTAATACTATAATATATTATAGTTTATATTATGCATTTTATTCATTTGCAATTACTTTATTTTATTATTGCAAATATTATCTATTTCGCTTAAATCATTTATTTAAGCATTATTTTGCTTTAAAATTTGTGAAAAATTATGCAAATTTGCGCATATTTAAGTGATTATCTTCTAAATTTTTTGGCAAAAGCATAAGGTAATGGAGACTATATCATTGGCTGCGATTGTAGTATCGCCCGTTCGTCACAACGGAGTCCATGTTTATAGCAGCGATTTATTCGCCCATTATTTCGAGGTCTACACCCCTTAGCGGTGACTACCTTCAACGTGCTTAACCAAAATTAACATCAGGACATAGACTATATTTTGGCTGTGACTGTAGCGTCACCTATTCCCTCAGGAATGGCATCCAAAATATTAGTAGCAACAATGTCGCATGTTCTGTATTGAAGGTCTACACAAACTGTCATTAAAGACTCATCTTGACCTAAATTTTGCGCAAAATTTTCAGCATTTTCAAATTTACTCTCCAAGTAAATTAATACAAGCATGATCATTTCATACAAGACAAGGCTGACATTTCCACAAAGGAATTTACTGAACTCGCCCTGATGAGAGTATTTATTTTACACGGGTTATGGATGTCAAACTCAATTTGACAACTCATGGTCTTGTTGCCACCATAACACCACCTCAAATAAATGTAACGGTTATCCCTAAGATAACCAAATATGCAATTTTGCATTTATACGACATCACCTCCACTCAGATTTCAAAACTGAGTCTTTAATGGAGAAGACGCACTGGCTATATGGACCTCACTCAAGGAGTGTTATGTTCAATGCAAAATTATCATGCTGCCAAATTCATTTCAGGACCTCAAATCCATGGCAATTTGTAATTCTATTGTTCACAAGATCAACTCCAAGTTGAGATTCTGCAATCAAGCAGTTTCAGATGCAGATCTGATTAAGAAAACGTTATGCACTTTCCATTCTTATACGGGGATATTGCAACAGCAATACTATCAATAAAATATTTTGAGTTAATACATACTTCAGACTGAAGAATATGATGAGATCCTCATGAAAGATCATCATAATCACCCTATGGGTGTTATGTCTCTACCTGAAATACATGCTAACACTCAAAATAAATTTTGTGGTCGCAAGAGAAACCACAAGAATTTCAATGAAAAGTTACAGCAGATCTGACAAGGACAAAGATCATATCTCTTAAACAATAGTCATAAAGACAATTCTCAAATTTTTCCAGAGGTGTACTTGTACGAATCATCGTACAAATCAATGTCGAAATCCCACGCATTTGGCTAAATTATTTTTCCAATTCATTGGAAAAGGCAAACGAGTTCAAAGGGATTAATTTGAAGCTCACTTCAATAAACAACCAAAAATAATCCAATGGTGGATTGTTCTCGAATTTTCCTCAGAAAAAGAACAAAAGATCCAGCCTAACAAAAGTAGGTTGACCCCTTTCATGTCAACGACATTCTTGTGGAATTTTATTTCCAAGATATCTTTAGAGACCCCAACTAGTCTCTTAAATTATCCCTGAAATGTCACTAAGCCTATTATTGTACAAGTCAACGTACTATAATATCCCTCACTTGTCAAATATTATGTACCTCATACATAATAATGATTATATATATGATGTATGTATTCTATATGAGTTAAATTCATACTGAATTTTACCTTACTCTATAGAGTTTTTGAAAAATAATCTCTGAATTGTTCTACACATACATCAAACAACAATCACATGTTGCGAACAGAAATAATTTTTCAAAATCTTAACAAATTCAAGGTTTGGCATGATGTGGCGTACCCGGTTTTTAAGCCAGATAAACCCTTGTGTTTATCATACCAGTCCCATGATCAGTAGCTGGTACACACAAGTTAACCTGTATATCAAGGTCATACATGCACTTATTAGATTTTGATATAAAACCGATCTTCAAGATCGAATAATTATACCTTTAGCCCAACGGCTAGAAACTTGCAGCGAAAATCAAACGGTGGAGGCCCATCAGTATGCCATTCCCGACAGGCAACTGACTGGGGGTTCGCCCTAGCTTTCGCGGATACCGACGTTGCTTTCGAGCGGATACCCTTCTGTCTGGCCAAATCAATAAGCCAGGTGAGTACATTGAATGTACTCGCAAGCACTCCGCCAGGGAGTTTATCACGGATATGAGCATGCAAGGGAATTATCAAGAAATTGGCTCTATCCTAGGTTTCATATTGTGCGGGAAAGTAAGTTTGCATTTGAAATATGTAAATAGATATTAAAGCAGTTTTAGCAAAGTATCTCGACGCAGCGAGATAAGGTACCTGCTTTTATCATTCTTCCTGTTACAATGGGGAGATCATCTCTGTGCTTTCCGCTATAACTGTAAAGCATAGTAATCGCCCGATTCCTCAGAGAGACATGGCTCACCCGGTACATACGGGGATATCAATGAAAACACGGCAATCGTCCAGACATAGCTCACCCGGTACATACGGGGATACTAAGGTTTGCCCGAGTCCACGGGAAAATCCCTTCTTCACTCTTCCTGACACAACGGGAAATTTGCATATCACCCTGCGAACACGGCGGATCGCGTCCTTAAATCCATAACCCATTTTTGACTTTGAAAGCCAGTCTACTTGAGTGTGGCTCAACCAAGTTCGTCCTTGACCGTGGACATGGCTATTTGAATAGTTTAAACCCTCTGCAGAGGTGGTACGGCTTTACCCACACGATGTAGGTCAACCTGGGTATACTTCGCGACGTATACTGACAGGGCTAGTACAACGAGACTCTTCACCGGTGTGAACCCAGCCATGAACCCGCCAGAAAGACATGTTCCAAACCTAACTTGAGTCAGTATTATCGCTTGCAAGGAGGTTGGTGTTCCAACTTTGTGGCGAACAAGCCATCGCTTTCCCGCGAAAACTTTTCTCTACAGAGGCTACAACCTCATCTGCACGCTACACACTGCCTACGGGTTCATGCTAGTCCAGGCCGGGTACTAGGTCAAGTCCTTCCCATAAAGGACATGTGGACGTACGATATGACTTGGCCAAACGGCACTTAAGCTCGGTCCTTATGTGATCCGAGAGGGACTCCACACCACTCCCATAAACGAGCAGCGAGAACCACGTCGGGCCTTACCTCGCTCTTGAACAAGCTTTCTGCTTTCGCCCTTCATTACCGACCCGGATCAAAATCTTCTCCATTTTGTTTTAGTTTTCAACAAAACCTCTTTTCGGTAAATATCCCAGCCCATGGATATACTACCTTCATACACTTTCGGATACGACGGTCCATTTTCAGTTTTCATCACATAAAATCTGGGAGCTTTCTTTTGTTTTTGAAAACCTAATTTCACGACGGCGGGGCTAAGCATACATACATACACTACCCTAGGTTTTCGATATCTTTTCCGGAATACGTAGTCCTTAGGGTGACAAGGAATACAGGATCGAGCTAGGGTTTTCTAAGTATCGGACGTAACTAGGCTACATAAAATAACGGGTATAAAACATAGCATGCATGTTTCGTGTAAAGCCTCAGTTGTAAATAATTAGCTTAGCCGGAGTTTAACTTCAATCAGCTTATAAAACCAATTTTCATCTCCTGCATACATCCAGGCATTGCATTGCAAATCAAACCTCTAAATTAAAAAAAATTCTAAAATGTTGTTCTAGAGTTGCATTCAATTAAACTTAGTGAATTAGGAACCCTGGGTTTCGACAAGTTAAATGTTCATTTACGAATTAACCTAGCGGCTGTATACCCAATAATGATTTCTTTTGCATTCCTTAAACCCTAATGTGTTCATAAGCTTCATCGTCCCAAGTTTAAGTCCAATCGAAAGCAAATAAATCTTCATTAACGAGAGTCCAGAGGAGCAAAATGTTGATAGAACTCATTTAAGGTATTTCAAAGCTTTTTAACCTACTGCTCCTCTAGTAATTGAAACTGAAAATTGTTTGAAGATTTAAAGGAGAGAACACCAGAAATTGAAAGAAAGAACTCTCTTCTTTGCACTGGGCCGTTGGCCCACTCCTCTCCCCTTTCTTCCTTTGTAGTTCCTTTTGTTTTCTATCCTTCACGCTGATTACTTTCCAATGCATACCGTCGCCAGCGCCTGCTATTTTTGCTCCACCTCAGCGCACTGAACTGCGGGTCCCCAAAGGCAGAAACCAGTGCCACGATTCTTGGCCACGCGTCCACCGGTGCACTCAGATTTCCTTTCGTTTCATGCAATCAGCGGTTCCTTCCCTCGGACGTTCCAACGCTGCTGCCTTCCCTGGTGTTTGCAAGCCTCGGTGAAGGATCCGCCGGCGAGCCTCTCTACCCCATCGCCGCGCCCAGCTCGTTTTCCCTCTTCTTATTACGGCGCAGGTCTCCTTATCTCCTCGGCTGTGACCGTTGTAGGGTGGCCGAGAGCGTTGCCGAGGACCAGTTTCTTTACTCCGGCGGAACCGTAGCAGTTCCCAGTGATCATCTCGATCTAATCTTCCAGCAAGGCCTGAGCTCGCCGTCTTCTTCGCTCAGACTTAAACAGCAGATCAACTACTCCTCTCAAGTGGTTAGTCGCCTACCAGTTCATCCCTGTTGTTTTGTTTAGTTGCTGATCCTACGAACTGGTGTAGAAGCCGAACACTTCAACCTGGGTTGCAGGAAAATGAAAATGACTTAGGATGTTACTGTCCAGCAAGAATTCTTTTGTGAGCTCTTGCGATCTCTTTGGATAACGGCAAGATTACTGCTATAGAGATGAGAATTAGTTTATGGCGTAATCAGGCCTCAAACACTACTAGTCAGGGAACCGATTAACTAACCAATTACAAACTAGTTAGAGGATCAATGGAATTAGGTTTGTTCTTTGCCTTAGGAGGTGTGTAATTGAGTTAGGAACAGCACATATATATATGCATGTGCATGTAAACAAAAAAAGAGTGATCAGCTCTTAACTAAAGAATAGCAGTAACCAATTTGTGTAAACACGCTGGGACTGCAGTAAAGATGCGGTTTAGAGATTCTGATACGTAGCAGATGAGTAAATTGCAGTATAAAGGGAAATACTACTTCAGTGCTAAAGCTGAGAGTTCCAACACTGATCCAACCTTGTGCTTAATTTGCCAACTGAACTCAGCTCTTAGCTTACCAAAGTGGATTCATTAGTTTGGTTATCAAGTCTGCTGCTGACATTAGCATAAATATTTGGGAATTGTTATGTGTCTTAACAGTCGGATTAGTAATTCGTTCCAAGTTAATCTCCTGCTTAGCCAATTGATGTTGAGTGCATTAGGGTTTATGGCATTAGGAGGAGGGATTAGAACTGATTACTAGGAAACACTGTCCAGTAGCAGTATGAATCCATGTCTTTGGTTAAGCCTTTGTGATTATCCCCATTAATGCATCAATTGGTTGAACATTAGCTCATAAACCAGCTGAGGGAATTGGATTTCTCCTCTGCACATACTGCTAGCAGCTAGCTTTGGAAATCTGAAAGCTAATATATGTGAACCAGAGTATTGTCCATGTTCTCTGATTCTTGATCTGGGTTCTCAAACATTAACACCATTAGCAGCCAATGTTCTAGGTTTTCAGAAGTAACAGCAATTAACTTAAGCATGGGGATAAGAACTCCATCTAAAGCTTGACTCGGTGCTTAGGTATATGTATATGCGCATTAGATTATTACTAATCCAGCATGAGCACTCTCACAAAAAAAATAGATGTCACTACTTAATTCTAAATGAGCAATGCTCCAAACTGTTTTATAAAAGACTTGGGGGTGCTTACGGCATGAGTATATGTCAGATAATAGCAGATTAGTAATGTGCAATACTTAGGCTCAATTCCTTCCTCTTAAGTGGTTAGTCATCTCCTAGTCTGCCTTCTTCGGTTTTGCTAATTGCTACTCCTGCAGCTTAGTGTAATTAATTAGATATCTCCAGCAATGGTATAAGAAAAAGGGTAGAATCAGCATGCCTTGTTCAAAATTTTTTTGGAGTAGAAGTAACCACTCCAAATGCATATGGTTAAATATATACTTGGCATCTCAAGTCAATACTGAAAATGTTGATGGATGGAAGAATTCCCAGCACCTGTGTACCTCTATGCCATAGAGTTTTGGATAAAATTGTAGTGCTTAGGACTTCTTTAACCTCATCCAAACAAAACCAATGAAGCCATTAGTATCTACTAGCTGACAAGTAATGTTAACCCACTTGTAATTAAATACAAGATGCATTTAACCTTTACTGTTTAATCTTAGCTTACCCCGCGTAGTTGCTCTCAGGAGATTAATTCTGTTAATTGTTAGTTAGTAAATCTAACCCACCATCGTAATAGGCACAATTTCAATTGGTCTAATCACCAAATAACATTTAGCAAATAAGCCAAGATGTAACATTAAGATAAGTATGCCTCAATGCAGCAAGTAAAGTTCACTGTAAACTGATTGTTAAGTAATAGCTAATCAATAATATTAGTCTAAAAGATAAAGAATATCCTAAAACTGAAGTCAATCAATGGTATATAGATGGATTACTTCAAGCTTGGGTTAGTTCATCTAAAATGATTTATTCTTCAAGGAACAATTAGTCTTTCCTAGAATGCATAAATCTGTAGATATATATATATATATATTTAAAGGAACCTACATATGAGTGCCATTTTAATTTCAAGAATGAAAATTTTGAAGTTTCAAACCATTCTTAAGTACATGGTTAAGGTTCACAACTTTAAATTAGGTCAACTTAATCGTATCAAATCTACATTCTCATCTCATGTAATGTAGGAGGCATGGCATACATATCATTCTTTCAAAATACTTCAGCATCTCTTATTGTTCCTTTTGTTCTTTCTTGGTGTTTCGGTGTTCCATTTGCTAGAGCCGAGTACTGAGGATTTTATTGAGTGTGATCAGCAGCAGGAGGACTTCCCCGAGCAGTCAGGCAAGCTTGCTAGCTTGTTGATAATATTCCAGTTACTCTTTTACTATGCGTGGTCGATTGAATGATATTTGTGTGTTTGTGCGACTCCTAGCATGAGCAGGTGCTATCGTTGATTGTGGTTTATTGGTGTGTCCCTTTAAATCACTTAACTTAATATCGGAACCCTCTGGAAAGTTGTGAGAGACGGGATCGGGCACGTGGGAGACATGGCGAGATGGAGTTCGCGTGGTCTTGCCATTGCTGCCAATCCTTGAGCCGGCAACAAGTGTTAGCGAGTGGAGTTGGAGGGTCATAGAGGGCCTACTATGAACCCACACCCATTGGAACACTTGTATGCGTGAGGTTAGGGTGGTCAGCTCTACCTCACTACACTTGAGTCGGATTGGGTGGTTAGCCCGTTCGGCATCTCCCCAGGTGAGGAGACTTGGGGAGAATAACACGAGTTGGTTATAATGGTTGTCTTCGTGCTTGTGAACTTGAAAACTGCATGGTCGGTGATATGGGAGTTGGGTGGTTAGCCTAACTCTAGAAATGGTTTGGAATGGTGTACTTGTACTCATTTATGGATGGAAATGGGTGCTGTTCACATTTATTCAGATCTGAATCTGAGATTTAATGGGATGAGATATCAAGTGGTAAGCTTGATAAGATGCAACATGACATGGTATGTTTAATTTGGTAGCTTGGGTAGCTTATTCTCCATGTTATGTTGTTTTATTCACATTATCATTGCAATTGCCATGCTATGTTCAAGTTTAACCTGGAATGAGCTATTTAGCAGTTTGCGAGTACGAAAGTACTCACTCGGGAATTCAAATCCTGCAGGTGATCCTAGTATCGACGATTTTTACAATGCTGAAACTGAAATCTCTAATGAGTAATACTGCTTGGGTATCTGACGTGGTCTACGGGAAGATTGTATAGCTTTTGGGAAATGGTTTTAGTGAACCATTTCCATGTATGTGGATGTTCCGCTGCTGTTTTTGAAGCAAGTGTGCTGAAAATGACCCTTGGGTCATGTAGTAATGAAGTTAAATGTTTCCTTGGTATGGATGACATATATGTGGTTAAATCCTCCTCATATGTAGAGTTTTGTGATGGTATTTGAGTTGTTTCTAAAAGCTGCCCAGGTACAATGCGTGTATGTGATGAAGTGCTTGGGTATGCCGTGAAGAATTACATCGGTTCTTTCTTTCACTGAGTCGAGTAGCTGTCGGTTGAGTGACCCGCTGGCTGAGATGCGATGCCGGCCAGGCAGGGTGTGGGTGTACTCCACCGGGCCTTCGGGTGACCCACTAGCCTTCGGGCTAGGTTAGGGTGAGGGCGGACACACCGGGCTCCTCCGCTTCTATTCTGCTTAGTGGGTTTGAGAACGGTTCTAAGTCTTCACATGATTTTGAAATCTTATGTGGCTTTAGGAAGTTTTGTCGCTTCCGGCCGGCTTGCGTTGGGCAGGTGTCGGATCACTCCGCCTCGGTGAGTACGGCGCAGGTACCGTGCCACCAGGTCGACTGGTCCTTCGGCCCTTGGTGATGATTCGTTCCTCTAATCATATTTGATTTCGGAGTCCGTTACATTTCGTAAAACAAAATACATTTCATAAACTTGGGATTCAACATGATCAAGGGCAGAGAGCTTGCCTGGCATTATTGGCCGGGTCTCGGAGTCGAACTTGATACGACAGCGATCCCTGATCCATCACGTGGTATCCCGTAACGTCGTACCTACACGTCGGATAAACCCCAAATAAACAACGATGCGAGGAAGACCCAATGAGAACCAACATACGCAAGGGACGATGAAAACTAGGTATTGGACTCAGAAACATAATTAGGGTTCTCAACACGATGTGATGGAAGTGCTCATCACATGAGTTGAGGCTTTTGTATATTGAAGACTAGGGTTCATGTTTTTATGAGCTTATCACATTTAAATACTTTAATGCACTTATTTTAGCTAGTTATAAAGCACCCTTGGTGTTTCTACGGGCTCACGAAGCTACAACCTTTGCATGGGCTTTTAGGTTCTCAAACTCCTATTAAGATGAGGTCAAGTCTAGAGGGTGCTTAGGTTTGCGAAAAGGGTTCCCAAAGGACTTGGATTTACAAAAAAAGGTAGGTTAAAGCTATAGTTTAATAATTAATGGTTTTTTGGACACATTTATGGGATTATGGTTTCTTCAAGACTATGGACCTTCCATTATTTAGGCATCTCTTAGCTCTCTTAACCTAACTACGTCCAGAGGGGATAGATCAAGTTAAAGGGGACTTTGGAAAGTTACACGGAAAACTTGTTAGAACAAGACTATCCTGTAGGTAAAGATTTGTATGTGCCGGCATTAAAATTGCATTGCACCCCCTTTTTGTTTTTCTTACTGTTTTTAGTAAATGCTTTGTGTTAGAATATTATCTGGACGAAGAATGGTTTTGCTTGGAGTTTACTTAAAAGGATGAATGTGCATATGACATGTATATTTAGCTCTTGTCAGAAGCCTAATGCTTAAAAGGTTTCAAAGGCTTTAACCTATGCACTTGAGGAAAAGAAAGAAAAGCAAAAAGGCATTGAGAGAGTGGAAGTGTTCTGGCTGCTTGGTTGGGAGAAAGGGCGCACAGTAGCTCGGCAGTGGGGAGAAGAAATTACAAGGGCTAAGGAGGGGACGCGGGCAGCCAGGATGAGCTCGTCGCCAGCGAGTGGCGGCGCGCGGGGAGGAGGCAACTTAGGCCGGTGGCGGCGGAGGGAGCAGGGAAGAGGAGTGGCGCTGCCGAAGCTCA
This sequence comes from Stipa capillata, assembly GCA_019208055.1. NCBI lineage: Eukaryota > Viridiplantae > Streptophyta > Magnoliopsida > Poales > Poaceae > Stipa > Stipa capillata. The sequence continues at coordinate 30,564 of JAGXJF010003478.1, forward strand.
CAAAGGGGTGGTGGTTGCCATAGGTGCCGGAGTGTGGGTGGCGCTGGTGGCCGGAGCCGAAGGAGGCGGAGCTTGAGGCAGGCGGCGGCATTAGTCCCTTGCCGTGGCAGTCCGGGGTTTGCCGCGGCAGGAGCTGGGTGGTGGCAGCGGCTGCTGGGAGCTGTCGCGGCAAGGCATAGGGGCGGCGGCAGGAGCCAATTGCGGCAGCGGCAGCGCTTTGCCGTGGCAGGGTAACTGCGGTAGAGCTTTCGAGCTGCTGCGGCAGCATTAGTTGAGCCCGGTGGCTGATGCGGTAGCGCATGGATTGGAGCAGCGGTGCTACGCTGCTGTGGGCGGCCGGCGGTACTGCAGCCGGTGGAGGACGGCGTACCTGTCGATGAAATCTCCGAAGAGAGGCGGCGGTAGGGGCTCACGACGGCGGCGCCTTGAGCGTGCGGAAGAGAGGGAGTGCCCATGGAAGCGGGGCGTATGGAGGATGTCAGACGGCGAGGCCGAAGAGGCCTTGCGGCCGGTGGTGGTGAGGAGCTGCTGCTGCTGGTCTGCTCGGGTAGGAAAAATCTCCTTCGGCTGGAGCTTGGGGAATAGGAGGGAGAAAGAGAGAGCTGGCTTGGTGAGATGGGGAGATGTTCGGGAATGCGCCATAGGAAGAAGAGGGCAGCTCGGCCAGCTTGGAAGCAAAGGGGAAATGGAGCAGCTTAGGAGAGGAAGAAGCTTGAGGAAGGAGGAGGAGTAGTGGGGTAGAGTGAGCTCGGTGGGAGAGAGTGAGGTTGGAGCTCGGGGGAGAGAGTGAGCTCGGTGGGGAGAAGTTGGGTAGCTCGGGATAAGGATGGAGGGTGGAGGAGCTCGAAAGTAATTCGGATTGGTGTCATCAGCGTGTTGGACAAGTTAGGACAGAGGAGTGTTGGACTGCTGTAAAGGTGTAGTGAGGGTTTGGGTTACTCGGTTGGAGTGAGTTGGAGGGAGCAAGGGACCAATGCCATGAAAAAGGGAAAGGTGACAGCGTGTGACAGCGTGTTAGCAGGAAAAAGGAAGAAAAAGGATCAGCTGGTCACGGGTATATGGCTATTGACGCATAGAAGATGTTTGGTATCGACCACGGTAGAAAATAAGGCGTGAGTTGTGCTGGCAGGAGATGTGGTGAGCAGGAAGCAAGGGAAGTAAAACTAGGGAATCTGAGAAGAGACACTCGGCACGGTAATGCATACAGGAAAGCAAGAGAACAGCAAAAGGGCAGGGATATTTCCACCGAGACATTAATCTTTCGGAAGGAGAAACCATGTATAAAGTTACGATTAAGACAGGGACACGAGCTAGGACTTGCGTAAGATAGCACTTTAATTTATTTGTAGCCGTCGAGATTTGCATTCATGTGTATACCGGAGAGCAATATACACGGGCATGTATGTCCATCAAGGAATAAGGAAGTGAAGAAGAGGTGAGGCAAACGATCACGGTACCAAATATGCTTTCACACATCAAGATTGCTCCCACGATGTTTAGCGTCGGAAGCGGGTTAGGGTTCCATGGTCGCAGGACCGAGGAATAAAGGATGCGCAAAAGGGTTTGAGGGATAGGTTATGTTTTGCCGGGGTGGAGAGGTTGGTGTCAGTGATACCGAGGGAGGACAAAAAGGTTAGGGCTTTAGATTTCACTTCTGTTCGAAAGATTCGAAGTAAAGTTCGGAATGTATGCGCGTACACACACTTGGGATTTTTAGTGTATATGGGGTTGCGCTGGAGACAGGGAATATATGGGAATTCGCGGTAGGTTAAGGTTCGTGAGATGACATCTCTATACCTGTGTATATCTATATGCACATGGTTGGTGACCGAGGCAATCGGAGCGTGCCGGGAGGTTAGGGTTTGCATGCGTGCGTATACATAAAAGCGGTATATATGTGCACATACTCGCGATAGATCATGGTGGAGTAGATGTCAGAAGATCATGTCCTTTGGAAGAGATTTACGACGTATATATGCTTTAATTTCACAAAAGTGCCATGTGGGTACCTTGCTGCAGATGTCGGTCCAGGGCACACCGACCGGGAAAAGGGGAAAGGATGCAAAAGGGGTGTTTGTGGCGGGAATGCAAGGGTGAATAGCCCCGTATGGAGACAAGGTATAAAGCAGGGTTTGGAGCGTAGGTGTCCACATACGCTTGAGTGTTTTAGCATATATGTGGTTCGTATGTGGATGGAATAGACATGCGTTACGGTGAGTTGGGGTTTGATTGTTGTCACTGATATACACATATATATGCACAGAGTAGAAGGGAAAGGGGAGTGCCGGGCATTAGGGTTTTGGCACAATATGTCTGAAAAACAAGGAGGCTCGAGGGAAGGAATTGGAGTGCAGGACTTTACCTCAATGGTTCCATGTGGAAGGAGAACAAAGTGCTCGATAGATTTGGAGCAGAAAGATCAGGGTTTCCCCCGGGAGGACAGAAAACTAGGAATTCCAACGGAAGAGGAGTCGAGAGAAGATAAGAAATAAAGGTTCACCATGCACTGATGGTGAGGATATCAAGATTGACGGAAAAGGGGTTATGGATGTGCATCACTTTCACAATGTTGGAATCAAAGTTTTAATTAGGTTCACTAAATATCTGGTTATTAGCAGAAATTTTTTTGTTGCCCCTAATTTTTTTGGTTTCGGAAAAATCGGGTTGTTACACATGATCGCGTTGGTCATCCCGGCATAGGGATAATGAAAAATTATTGACAATTCTGTTGGTCACAATTTCTCAATTACAAAATTCTAAAAATCATCAGATTTTGTGTGCACCGCATGTGCCACAGGGAAATTAATTTTTGAGGTCTTCTCACCCTCAAATTAAAAATGAGCCCCTCAAATTTTCTTGAACATATTCAAAGGTATATTTGTGGTCTGATCAACTACTCTATGGGCCATTTAGGTACTTTAATTTGCTCACCAATACATATATACATGATCTTTTGTGTTTCTCTCATCCACAAAGATCAATTTCTTTACTAAACTTATTGCTCAAATTATCAAATTAAGAGCAAGTTATCCTGAACATAGGATAAATTTCATTACAATGGTTAATGCCACTGAATACACTTCATGAGCATTGAATCACTATTGTTTAGTTTTTGGCATCAATTTGAGCATTTAATACCTACCATATATTCTTAACATGGTTTAGATGCATCTCTTATCAAGAGAGCGAAACCAATATATGACCAATTCTACAGAATTATAATTTGCCAACATCTTGTTGGAGACATGCGGCCTTACAAACCGCAATAGTAATCCAAATTCGTTCAAACAGCATATCAAACTACTTCCACACTGCAGTTAGTACGTGGAAATCAGGCATCAGCCAAAGTATTTCCCATCTGCGAAATTTCGGTTACGCTACAAACCTATCGATATCACCACCCCAACATGCATCAACGGGCCCTCGCCAATAATTGGGGATCTATATGAGGTATAACTCACCGTCAATCATAAAATACCTCGAGCCAGTATGTTGATTATATTCTCAATAAGGACAATTTTCTAGGCATTAGGGGGGAGATTCGTACCGCATAAATGCCAGGAAATAAATTGGAATGTGACATGCATTCAGTCCTTAATCCACGTACTAAATAGTCTGAATCAACAATTCAGATAATCATATATTTGCAACACATTGCAAATAATCTGCCATATACATTTACTGATCACAGAGGTGTCATTACATATCTTTGCAGTAAATATACCAGAAAGAGTAGAGGTACATAATAAAACCACTCATCTCCCTAATAAGAACTAGAGGGGGAGAGATCTGGTTGCAAAGGATATTACTTCTCAAAGTGTCCGCGGAGACAGAGGACTCAATTCCTTAATCAGTAAATGCAATTCAAGTTCAAGTTGAAAGACACTCGAGGGATGCTCAACATCCAGAACCTAGCACAAATGCGCGCACAAATTTACATGCTGGGACATCGAAACACCTTAACTCCATTGTTGTGAGAAATCACAAAGAGTTAGAAGGTATAAATCAAATTTTTAGAAAGTATATCGATTCAAAAGAATCATATAAAATATAAAGACTACAATTATTGTCGACATATATTTCTCCTAAAAATTGCCAACAAATCTTCAAATGGATTCTGAACCAAAATCCTAGGTAGAGTGCCTCATGCGCTCAGATCGGTTCAAATCAGAATGTTGGATCAGTGGCTTCCGACAGAGGGGGGTTAATGTTGGTTTTTATAAATTCTTCTTCAAATTCAAATACAAATAGCAACTAAGGTGCTACTGTAAATGATAGGAAAGACACAGCAAAAATAACTCGATAAAATACCGCAAAACTAGAACATCAGTGTCTCACAGCAGTGACACAGCTGTGTCACTGTGGCGTACCCGGTTTTTAAGGCCGGATAAACCTTGTGTTTACTGTGCCAGTTCCATGATCAGTGGCTAGCACACACAATCACTTGATAACATAAAGATGCCGTACATCGTTCAGTACACAAATAGCCATAACTGATCTTTAATAGTACAATCCAGGCCTATTGGCCGAATTAAAACAGCAGCGGAAAGAAACACGCGGTAGATAGCCCATCAATATGCCAAACCACAGGCAACTGACTCGGGGTTGAAACCCTACGCCTCGAAATCACTGTCGTTATCTCCGGTCTGGTACTCCTCCTCATCGTCTGGCCACATAACAAGTCAGGTGAGTACATTGAATGTACTCACAAACTTCCCACCAGGGAGTTGGATATGGATAAGAATGCATGCAAGGGTATCACAAGCAATGGCTCTATCCTATGTTTCATATTGTGCGAGAAAATAAGTTTGCATGAAATAAGTAAATAGATATTAAAAGCAGTTTTCATAAATTTTCATGGTATTCCGAGACGAACATCTGTTCATCTTTTCCTTCCCGCTACAACGAGATTCATATTTGTGCTTTCCTACAACTACGGAAAGTCTCACAATCACCCGCTTCAGCGTGGAGTCTCAGCTCACCCGTTACAACGGGGATACTAGGGTTTGCCCGAGTCCATGGGGAAATCCCTTCTTCACTCTTCCCGACACAACAGAAACTTTTCAGGTCACCCTGTGATCACGGCGGGTCGCGTCCTTAAACCCATAACCCATTTTTGACTTTGAAAGTCAATCTACTAAAGTGTGGCCCAACCAAGTTTGTCCACGACCGTGGACACGGCTATTCGAATAGTTTTAAACCCTCTGCAGAGGTGGTACGGCTTTACCCACACGATGTATGTCACCCTGGGCATATTGTACACCGCATACTACCAGAGCTCGTACAACGAGACTCTTCGCCGGAGTAAACCTAGCCATGAACCTGCCAGAAGGACATGTCCCAAACCTAGCTTGAGTCAGTATCATCGCTTGCAAGGAGGTTAGTGTTCCAACTTTGTGGCGAACAAGCCATCGGTTTCTCGTGGAAACTTTTCTCTACAGAGGCTACAATCTCATCTGCACGCTCCACACTGCCTACGGGTTCATGCTATTCTCAGACCGGGTACTGGGTCAAGTCCTTCCCATAAAGGACATGTGGGCGACTTGGCCAAACGGCACTTAAGCTCGGTCCTTAGGTGATCCGAGAAGGACTCCACACCACTCCCGTAAACGGGCGACGAGAATCACGCCGGGCCTTACCTCGCACTTCAACAAGCTTCCTGCTTTCCCCCCTTCATTTCTGACCCAGATCAAAATCTTCTCCATTTTGTGTTTAGGTTTTAACAAAACCTTTTTGCGGTAAAATATCCCAACCCATGGATATACTACCTTTATATACCTCCGGACACGACGGTCCGTTTCCAAGTTTTCACCACATGAAATATGGGAGTTTTCCCCTTTTTTATTTTGAAAACCTAATTTTGCTACTGCAGGGCTAAGCCAAGTAGGTATATATATATACTACCCTAAGTTTCCGGTAACTTCTCCAGAATATGTAGTCCTTAGGGTGACAAGGAGTTCAGGGTCGGACTAGGGTTTCCTAAGCATCGGTTATAACTTCATTACGTAAAATATCAATTCGTAAAACATAGCATGCATGTTTCGTAACCAAAATATCATTTCATAAACTTAGGTTTCAACATGATCAAGGGTGGAAAGCTTGCCTGGCAGTTCCTGGTCTTGCTCCGGACACGGGGATGCTTCTGGTTCCTCCTGACGAACGTACCTCACTTCGTCAACTACACGTTCGAGAAAAACCTCGGATAAGGAACCAACTTAGCGATAGCCAAATAGAAGGAACTCACAAAGATCAGCATGCATGTATTCTGGGTTCCATAACATTTTTGAAAGGTTTAACATGATTGGGGTGCTATCAAAACATATGCATACATGAAATTGATATTAGGGTTTCTAGGGTTCACTTATGCTTTCTTTGACTTTTGAACCATGAAACCTATGCATATATGTGTGATTTTATGCCAAGATCAGAAGACTAAAGCTCTACATGTTGGAAATCTTGGAATGAATCAAAAATTCAAAAGGGATTAAAAAGGGGTTTGAATTTAAATAGGATATTTGAATTTACTCTCTGTTCAGCAAGAAATGTTTGAGTTTTTGAAAAAAATTTTGAATTGAAAGATGGAGAATATGTTTAGGAACAATTCTTATTTGGGAAGTTTTTCAAGAACTGGATTATTTGATGCCGAACCGGTCGAACCAAAGTTATGACCGGTTCTGGAAATAAAGCCGGCTGGTTTTCTATCACTTTACGCTTTCTTCACGGAGAGAATACGCCTTCGCAGAGGGCAAACGGAAAAGGGGGCATGCGGGTAATGGGTGAGGCGCCACCACTTATACGGCCGGGCCCATGGCCCATCTGTCGGTGGCCTGGTTGTCTACCTTACTGGTTACTAGAGCGGGCGGGCGGTACCGAGCCTCAGCTTGGGGAGGAGCAAGTCCGGCGGCTAACTCCGGCGAGCATTTGGGGCTTTCGACCACGGCGGCTAAACGGAGCGGTTGGAGAGAGAAATTAGACCGGCATGAGATGGGGGTTTCAAGGGTGGGGAGGAGCTCTTTGATTGCTGCTCCTATGGCTCGGATTCTTGGCTTAGAGGCGGTGGAAAGCTTTGAGCTTGAGTAGCAATGGCGAGCTTGGAAACGAGGTGGGGTTGCCACTTAGATTCCAGAGCACGGAGAGGAGTTGGTAAGGGGAAGGCGAGTTCCCGAGCTCCCTTATATAGGCACAGACACAGGGGTCTTGCCTTGGCACCCGCTGTGCTCGGCCACGCCCATGGACGCGATGGCTTGGCGGTTGGGGAGCGGGGCCCTACGGTTGCGGAGGGTGCAAGCACCGTGGTGGCGCGCGGGAAAAGGCATCAGTGGTCCAGAGGCAGGAGATGGCGTGTGGAGGCCGAGGAACGGCATGGCTGGGCGCAGTGCGCATCCTGTGCGAGTCCGGAGCACGCCCAGAGCAGCACTTGCACGCACACGCGAGTGCCAACATGCAGAGGAGGGCACCGCAGTGTCTCTAGTGCTGAGGAAGTTCAAAGGAAAGTGTTGCAGCAAGGTGAGCAAGAGAAAGGTAGCTAAGGGGGTTTGCCAATATTGGCATGGATTGACATGGGGTTGAATCACTGAGGAAAGCTGTCCTACTGTGGATGAAGTCAGTGGGGAAAGGTGTCTAGACAGAAGCAAAGGCTCTGGTAAAAATTTGGGAGCAAGAGGGTAAAGTTTAAACCTTGCTTTCCTGGAAAGAAGAAAAGAGAGCAAGGTGTTCGATGGTTGGCATTCAAAATTTTTGAACTGGAGATAGAAATATTTTTACATATCTGGGTACATGGACCAATGGTGAGTGTTGTGTGAATTTTTGGGATTTTTCTGAACTCTGATTGCATGTGTTGTAGTTCACGGTGAAGTTTTGACCTCATTTCAAATTTGAATGCAATCCAAAAATTTTGAACTGGACCTCCCATTATTATTTCATATTTGGGTGACAAATAAATGTTAGACATTTTATGAAAATTTTCCAGGATTTTTGGGTGAAAGGAAATACATGAAATATGGGTTTTAGGGTTTCTGCCCGATAAAAGAATTATTAGGAAGAAGGGTAGCAGGTTAGGTTTTAGGGTTTCGGGCAACGGCACGGCAGAGGTAGGGTATGGGGGAGGTTAAGATTTATATTTGGAGGGTCGGGAACAGATATGAGCAGGTTGCCGCTAGGGTTTGAATTCGGATAGTGTCGTGCATATATGGTGCGTGTGTTGATTTAGGGTTTCAGGCACATGCAATGATGGGGTTGCGGCTTGGGTGATCTCATGAAATGACATGTTTTGAGAAAACTGAAATTCAAACATGCATGGCAACTTGATTGAAACACATACGCATATACGCGTTTTAGGTTTAGGTTTTCGAAAATTCGAGTCGTTGAAAATCAGGGTGTGACAATCACACAGCTGTGTGACACAGCTAGCCCAATGTAAAAACTCCCAAAAGTCCTTAGTGATGTGGAGCTCGTCGATAGCTTCGAAATGAGTCCAAGATCACTGAATTCCGAGTTCGGACGTAAAAGTTATGATCAAAATAGTGAACGTCCGAAGCAGCAGCAGTAGCTCACGCCAGTGGCACAGCTGTGTGACATAGCTGGGTGACACAGCTGTGTCACAGCTGTGTAACAGTCACAGTTGGATGACACAGCTAGGTGACAGCTATGTGACAGGCAGATTAGTCCAGAGCTGAAATTTCGATCCAATTTTTGGGCCAATTCAAAATCTACCCAACCAAATCCAACCAAATTTTACAGAGAGGTGTGGGAGGGTCTTGTGAGTCTAGATCAAGTGTTGATTTTCATAAAAACCTCTCAAGTCAAGTCATTTACCCAATTCTCTCGAATCAGCCCTAGAAATGAGAAAAAGGGAAATTTTGAGGGAAAAGGAAGCTCGTGAGGAATCTTGATCTCAAATCAATATGGAATCATCTCTTATGTCCCAGCAACCTATTCCAAGCCCCAAATCACAGGATTAAACCTTCTATAAATATTAATCACGAAAATTCCATTTCTTGCTTCTTTTCCAAGAAAACTCAAAATATAGAGGAGGGAAAGGTTGAATCCTTGGGTATTGCTTGGATGAGATCAGTATAGAGATGATCTCCCCATCACTTACTTGCCATACCACGGATCAATCCATATAAAAAGCAAGAAAATGAAAATCCAAAAGAGCTAATGAAGGAAATAACTCAAGAACACAAAGGAATTGAGAAAATCTTTTTGTATTGCATTTTTGTGGATTTTCTTGCTGTTTCAAAGGCCTCTCATGATTAGGCCAAAGCTCTCTTGAGCAGCCCCTAACTAGGATTTTCACAATGCTTACAAAAGGGTTAAGGGATAAGCACCTCTTACCTCTCCTTTTATAGTGGTGGAGGCAGACCTCCCAACACTTGGGCCTTAAGCCCACTTAGATGGCATGAGCACTTAGCACACATCACAAAGCATCTAAGTGACTCATCCACCATCCATCTTTCCTTCTACCCTAAGCAACTAACTCTAAACCGCTTTCCGGCCGCCGCCGCAGTTTCTTGGTTATATTTCGATAGATTCCCCATTTTTACCAAAACGCCCTCGCACTGACTTGGTCCTCACGTCTCGTCTCCACCCGCTTTCTTGTCCTCCGCGTACATACTTTTAAGCCGCACGATGTCGTCGCCACCTCCTTGACCGCATCTCAGCCCTCCAAGTCTCATGCCGGTCCATATGACCGAACCATCGCCGCACCCAACTCGCACCTGCACACAATAGACCAAGCAAAGCGTTGCGAGCACAAGTTTTCCACTTGACCCAAGTCAGTCGAGAAAAATCTTTCATCCACTCAATTTTTTCTTGAGATAAATTGAGAAACTCAATCAACCACACAGTCAATTATCCAAACCAACAGTCATTGAATTTATGCAACTGAATATTCAAATCCAACAAAACAAAGTGTGGCAAAATATTCATCACATATATTGTTTATGTTATCACATGACTCACACAGAAGATGGCAATTAAGGTAGAATTGCATTCGCTCATCAAAAGAGAGGTATCTACCACAGTAATATCTACTCCTCATAATGTCTTCCCTACGGAAGCAAAATTGGTTTTTCGTTCAAAAGAAACGAACACAATGAAGTGGTGAAATATAAAGTGAGGCTTGTAGCACAAGGGTTCCCGCAGAGACCCAACATCGATTACGATGAGACATACTCTCCTGAGTGAAATAAAATTCCGATATTCAATATTATTGGCAGAACAAATGAAATTGATGTAGTGACTACATACTCATATGAGTCACTAGATTCGGATACCTATACAAAAGTCCTGAAGAACTTGAAATTCTGAATCCAAAAGCAAAATCACAACATGTATTATGTAAACATTTAAAAGTCACTCTATGGCTTAAAGCAATCAGGAAAATGTGGTATAACCGATTGAGTGGGTTCCTTCTTCAGAAGGGTTACTTAAACAATGATGATTGCCCTTGTGTATTCATAAAGAAATCCTCAAAGGGAGTTTGCATCATCTCAGTGTATGTCGATGATCTCAATATCATTGGAACTACACAACAAGTGGCAAGTAATCATCCAAAGACGGAATTTGAAATGAAAAATTTGGGTAAAAACCAAATTCTGTTTAAGTTTACAACTTGAGCATTTTCCCTCATGCATTCTTGTACATCAGTCTGCTCATATCCAGAAAATATTAGAAAAATGGATAAATCATATCCATCCAAGACATCTATGGTCGTTCGATCTCTTGATAGAGATAAAGATCCATTTAGACCTAGGGACAATGACGAAGAGATATTAGGACCTGAAGTTCCATATCTCAGGGTCATTAAACATTATGTATCTAGCAAACTGCACCAGACCTGATATTTCATTTGCAGTTAATTTATTAGCTAGGTATAGTGCATCCCCTACAAACGGCATATGGTAAGTGTAAGGAATATCCTCAGATATCTCTAAGGCACAAAATATATCGGTTTATTCTATCAAAAAAAATTAAGATATGACCATGATAGGATATGCTAATGCTGGTTATCCATCTTATCCCCATAACGCCAGATAACGGACTATTTTTTATATGGTGGTATAGCCTTCTTATGGAAGTCCTCAAAACAGAGTTTAGTGGCTACTTTCATTAATCATTCTGAAATAATTACATTATATGAAGCATCACGTGAATGTGTTTAGCTTCACAGAATGATTAACCACATACAACAGTATTGTGGAATTGATTCCTTAGAATCACCAACGATTATCTACGAAGATAATTTTGCTTGTATTACACAAATGCAATTAGGTTATATAAAGAGCAATATTACAAAGCACATTGCTCCTAAATTATTTTATCCCCATGAGTTACAGAAAAGCAGGGAAATAGAAATCTTGCAAACTAAGTCTTGTGAAAATCTCGCAGATTTATTTACAAAGTCCCTACCAACATATTTATTCCAGAAATATGTTCATGGAATTGGTATGAGACGAATTCGAGACTTGCAAGATTCAGGGGGAGTAAACTCCTAAAATATAACCTGATAATGATCATCAGATCATATATATTGTACTCTTTTCCTTTATGAGTTTTTCCTAAAATAATTTCTCATAAAAGGTTTTTAATGAGGCAATATTAATACAAGTCATATATGTCATATCATTTTCTCCTTATTTTTTCCATTGGGTTTTAAAGGAGTTTTCCATGACATATTATCCAACAATAAGAATTCATATATGCCATACCATTTTCTCCTTATTTTCCCATTGGGTTTTAAAATGAGTTTTTTCATGGCATACAATCATTATATTTCTCCTCATATTTTTCCCACATGGTTTTAGAGGAGTTTTCTAAATACTCTTTATATACAAAGGTGAAAATTGATCAAGGGGAGTGTTATGAACCAACGTCTCTCCGGAGGGACGCGACGGTGATCAATTAGCAACCGTCATTAGCAGTTGCTAATGATGCTTCAAACAACAACTGCCGTCCTTTGTTCATATGTATATATATGTATCAGACATCAATAATGAAGACAAGTGAATTACTGATCATTGTCTAAACTCTGTCTCAATCTTTGTTCATTCCATTCTCTAATAACGAGCAGACATTATTCTTCATTTTGCTCAGAGAAATTCAAGACAATCACCACATGGATTAACCCAGAACAAGACTCGACCATAATTACAATAATGAATTGATTACATCATATCAGACCTTGCAATCTCAAACTTACAACAGAGGAATCGTCCATTAAGCATGGTAAGAGCAAGCTAATCAAAGGAAGGAGTACACTGGCAAATAACCCTCGTTGGCAATTCACAGGAAAAAGAGAACATGAACTTGACCGTAATAACAGGGCGCTGAAAAGAACTAGCAGCGTTTCGTGAAAAATTGAATTTAAAAAACATGTTCATATTATTATTATTACTACTATAATATCTCAGTCCACAAATCAAATCAACAAGTGCTAAAAATATTTCAATAATATCAATTGGACAAGGATCACAAATTGTACGCTCAACAAACGAATGCATTTGATAAAAAATCACGAGGTGAGTGGTTTGCCACATCAGCCAAACTCGCTTCGGGATGAGTTGATGGTAAATTGTGTTGGTTTTTACACTTGAAATTGAAGTTTACATTCGAGATGATTTTGGACACATGGGTTGAAAAAAGATAGATATTCACCCTTCAATGTGTTGCACACTTCACCTCTTAGCTGGGTGTCACATCCGGCTCTTCAAACATTCGAGGTTAGTCAATCTTGTGCGACGAGAAGCAAATGATGGAAGTTAAAAGACCTTGCTGTAACTTTTGTTTTTATAAAAAAAAACTGATTGCTCGTGTTTAATTTATTTTATTTATATTTTATACTATCTTTATTTAATCAACGAGGTTAATACGATTGCTGAAAACATTTAAAAGAATCTGCACCAAGCCAACAACCCGGGCCTCCCCAATCCTCAACACGTCGCACCCAATGACGCCCGGTCGCGATCCGCGAGCTCGCTTTCCACTCCCCTTACCAACCCTACCGCTCCCCTACTCTTCTTCCCTCCTCCCACACCCATGGTTCCTTCACCAACCCCCATTCGGCATTCGAGCTGGTACGCACGCAAGAGACCTCCTCCAGCTCCTGATTCCTCATGGCTCAAGAACAAGCGAATTCCGAGGAGGTAATGATGATCTAGTACGATTCTTGGCTTCGTTTTCCGTTGCGATTCGATCAGCTCACCGAAGGAGGCGGGGCAATGTGACTCTTTGTGCAGGTCGTCCTCGGGCAGGAGATCAACGGCGCGAGGGTGGTCATCCTCAACCGCCAGCGCCAGCTGAACGGCATCTCCGATAGAGTGGTGCTTTTTCTTGCGTTTTCGAGCAGCTGGTTCGCTGTGGATCGAGGGCCTGTGGATTGCTAATGATGATTTGCCGATTTTTTGTTTGTGTTCGGGGTTTCTGCCTGTAGGTCTGTATCCTAGCCCAATTGTTGGAGAAATGGGAGAAAGATGATGATGCCAAGCTGGTCATCTTCAAGGGACGTAGCGTACCCTCTATCACTGTGTACAGATAAAACTAGGCAGGTTACCAACACTCCATGATAGCAATTATTAGCAGTTGGCACGGCATATATGGTTCGTGCCTAGTCGTTAAACTGCGATACTGCTCTCAATCAGGGCTGGTGCTTAATTTATGAAAAACCATTATGTTTTGCCATAGCAGGCGGAAGAAGTTAATGAAATCGATGCAACAAAAAAGTTTGAACTTTACCCAGTGCACAGTATATATTCTCTAATCCGTACAAAATAGCAAATGTTCTGTTCAGCAAGTTTAGCAAGAATATGGTGTTGAGATTCGTTGTTATGTGATAGAAGAATTTGTTACGACTGTTGTAATATTCAGCAATTGTCACAAGTACATGGATGTGATTTTCGATGATCAACAGGGAGCTGGACGCGCATTTTCTGCTGGTGGGGACCTAAAGATGTTCTATGAAGGGAAATCAGGTGTGATTGTCACGGTCTAACAGTTACACGACATGCACTCAAATTCTTTCTTTGGTCCTACTGTATAATTTGATTTGCATCATCAACTATTTATATTTGCATATGATAAAGCATGGATGTTTGGAGATATTAATATGACTCATTTACAGATGATTCCTGCCTCGAGGTTGTGTATAGCATGTACTGGCTCTGCTATCACATTCATACATATAAAAAAACAACGGTGATGCCCTCTTACATGTTTGTTAGAGGAACATTGTTTATGTTGCAGAAAAAATTCTGTTCTGAAAATATCCAGTTTCATATTCAGGTGTATATGACTCATTTACAGATGATTCCTGCCTCGAGGTTGTGTATAGGATGTACTGGCTCTGCTATCACATTCATACATATAAAAAAACAACGGTGATGCCCTCTTACATGTTTGTTAGAGGAACATTGTTTATGTTGCAGAAAAAATTCTGTTCTGAAAATATCCAGTTTCATATTCAGGTGTCTCTTGTTAATGGACTTGCTATGGGTGGAGATGCAGCAATGGTTGCTCCACTGAAGTTTGCCGTTGTCACAGAGAAAACAGTATCAGACGCTATTCCAGTTTTTTTTTCCTCACTTATGGCCTATTATTGATAATTATTTTATAGATTTCACAAATGTTTGTCTACACGTATACCTTCTTAAAATTCTTATGATCATATAGAAAATCTGTAAACTTAGATGCCTTTCAATTGGTCTATTGTTCTATAACAGCATATGAACATTGGATAAAAAAGTAATACTCGCACAATTTTGAAAGGAGATCCATTCGTTTACTTGAGTACTACTCAAGTGTGGTTGTATATTTGTTTGGAGTTTCTCATAAGGATCATCGTTATTTGTGTAGGTTTTTGCCACTCCCGAGGCAAGTGTTGGATTACACACAGATTGTAGCTTTTCGTATATCCATTCTCGGCTCCCTGGATATTTAGGTAAGCGCTGAATTGAACTTTCCGTTCACAGATCCCTAGCAGATAATTTGCATGGCTTACAGGCGTATTGTCCTTTGTAGACAAATTGTATGAATAGGCATGACAAAAAAAATTCATGCAAAATTAAGCATAAGTTAGGGTAATATGGTGCTATGATGCATCACTTCACACACAGGGATAGCAGTTCCAACCTGCTTATATTCTTCTTACCTAACTTTTAGGGGAGTACCTGGCTTTAACTGGTGCTAGATTGAATGCGAAGGAAATGATCACTGCCGGTCTTGCTACTCATTTTGTCCTTTCTGAAGTAAGGCCTTCAACAGTTAGCAATTTTATATTGTATTGTTTCATTGCATTATTTTGTACTTGATTGCAAGCACAAATAGTTGATATTGTTCTGCTTGACTAATCAATGGACTTGTTGATATTGGTTTGTCTGTAGTTTGACTAGATTGTGATGTGTATGGCAGAAATAGGAAGAACTCGAAAAACATTTACTGAATTTAGACACAGGCGATGAGTCTGCAGTCCGAGCTGTCATTGAAGAATTCTCTATGGATGTTCAACCTGATCAAGAGAGTATCCTAAACAAGTTAAGGATGATTCTTTCCAAATGGAACTTGTTACACATATATATTTTCTTGAGGAATGTAACAGTTCTATTATTCGTTGAATGGAATACGGGTTTACTCGTTTGAAGAAAAAAATGTTTTCTCGAGTAAAATGAAGTACTTATTCTATTAATTGAAAACAAGCTGACACTGGCATGTCAATCTTTGATAGGCTTCCAACTATCAACAAATGTTTCTCAGCTGAGACTGTTGAGGAGATCTTGAAAGCACTTGTAAGGCTTCAGCACTTACGATCTGAAATCTAACCTTGTAGCTTCTCTCAAGTTAATGTAATATGTCAATTTTCTTGATCTGTTGTTCAGTGTGTATCTGTCAGCTATTGCTTATTCTGCATTCTATTAGATATGAAAGGATACCTTGGATCCCACTTTGCTGTGATCATTTTCACGTCTTATCTCCACACTAAAACTTCTAAGCAATAAGATATTCTGATTATTCACTTAGCACCCATTATATTGCTCTAAAGCATTCAGCTCTAGGAAAATGCTATTATTGGTTTATGACGCTGGTTCTCGTACATAGCAGGAAGCAAGAAATGATGCACTGACTAGTCTTCATGCCCTCAAATCATCTATAGACCACTGCCCTATAATAGGATGAACCATTTTTCTGTCTGTGTATCATAAGGCAGTATTTTCTTGGTTGTAGGAATCAGAAGCGAGCATCGACGGAAACCAATGGATAGTGCCAGTCCTAAAGAGTATGAGGAGATCATCTCCTACTGCATTGAAGATCACATTGCGATCGGTAGAACTCGCACACCATTCATTAATTTGTTGACAAGTTTTCTTATTGTTTGCTTCATATTCGTTTTTCACTCCTTTTTTTGTAATTATATGCTTCCATGTAACACTTCCCTTATCACCGTTAGTTTGCTCCTTGTAGAATGTTAACGCTAGTAGTCACATTAGCCATTCTTTTGGTTAAACATTGCTTTGTTCTTGTTCAGAACACTACATCTGGAAATTTATTTATACAATGCGGTGGAGGTTGTGATTCTTTTGTTCGCAAAAGTTACGTCCAGTCCTTTGATGATTTCTTTTCAACTGTTCAGGTTAGAGAAGGTCGGAAGCAGAGTCTTCCTGAATGCCTGAAGAAGGAATTCAGACTTACAATGAATATCCTCCGATCTGTCGTTACCGGTGATGTATATGAGGTATTGGAACATATAATGCATAATAATTGTCTCAAAAGAAATGGGTCTTCTGCTTGCATCTTGCCAATTTTAATTTGGTTCCATGGCAGGGTATTAGAGCTCTGAGTATCGATAAGGACAATGCCCCTAAGGTCTCCTCTCTCTCTCTCTCTCTCTCTCTCTCTCACACACACACACACATAAGAGTTTTCTCACACATTTGTTCTTTCAAAAAATCTATCTCGACGCAGTGGAATCCTACTACCCTCGAGGAGGTGAAGAACGAGGACATCGACCGTGTTTTCCAACCATTCAGCTCAGAACATGAGCTCCAAGTTCCATCGGATGATTCCAACAGGTGAGTGAGTCCAAATCTTTCTCACCATTCAGACATGTAGCCTAGATTGTTTACGTTTCCAACATCAATAATATGCAGGTGGAGCGGCAAATACGAGCACACGGTCTATGCTAAATCTTCACAATAGTCGCACAGATTCCAGCCTTCTTCTCGGCGACAGGGATCAGCATCCCTTTCTGATCACGACATAATGGTTTCAGTGTGTGGCATGCATGTTTGAATGCCGATGTACTACCTATGTGTAACATTGTACCAACTGTTGAAAACTATACACACTACATAAGATATCTAAGTATCTGAGGTTTGGTTACGCTCGGGAGACACTTACGGGAAGCTCATCTGAAGAGCGAATCCTTTGTTCTTATAAACTCGTTCCCACTGACAGCAAGACGCTTATATATTCCTCGGCTCTGGCTCTTTTCATATATCTCAAAATCATGTAATGATCTTTATCATACTTTATGTATCAAGAAAATTTCTCCTCTGTTCTAACTGCATCTAGTTATGTAAAGCATGCAAACCATTCAAGTTTGCATTCGTGCCATGTCATCTTCACATGTTAGGAAAAATAATGTACAAAAGGACTTTATGTGCGGGAAATGCCCAATCATGTGGTGTCGCGCAAACTCCAAACTACCTATGTATAGACTGTCAGGGATACTCCAACTCCAGGCGGATATGGTTGTACAGAGTAGATCTTCTCTCGATTGGGGCTCTCCTCACTGATAAAATCCACCTCACAGCAGATTCTTCGTTCTGTGGAAACTGCACCCCCATCTTCTTCAGTTTCTTTGTTCGATTTAGTAGGAAAACAATGAATTCCTGCTGATATTGTTGAGGCCTGAATCCAAGAAAGTTGAACTGCGCCAAGCTCTCAGTTAGGCATGATACCTTTGCCAGCCTCTCCTTGTGATCAGCAAAACTTAGCGACGTGTCCTCCTTGTCATTTTCAGCAGCCTAGCATGGAAAAGAAGGTACGTTGATAATAAACCTCTCGATAAAACTCAGAGATGGTAAGATGCATACCGAAATAGTCAACTGTTGTAGGCTAGGACAGCTCTCAAGCAGCTTCACTAGGAAAAGAATTTCTGATTCACACGAGAAATCCAAGCTCACTGACAGTATCCTCAAGTCTTGAAATGTAATTGTTAACTTTGAAGTATCTTCATATTCATCAGATAACAACTAAAAAACAAAAACAGACATAATTATGCAGACGAGATAAAATGGGGTAGCAAATCTGCAGACCTGATAAAATAAAGTTATGCATGTCATGTAAGACTCGTGTCAAAATAGAAGTGTTGGGCACTGTGTGACTTCAGCCACTTGTTACGTTCTGATTTAAACAGCTCGTTTTTCATGAAATCCACATAATACTACATAAGCTTAATACTTAAGGTCTGTTCGCGTATTGATATGAATCAATGACAAACTTTTATCAGCATCATGCATTTTGAGTTTTCGTCAGCACACAAGAATCAATGCATCATAACAATCATCACATAAGTAATTCCATTGCAGCTACAAAATAATTATCAGATATGACAATCCTACTATAACACTTAAGGCCGAACTACTATCTCCTTAATAAAATCAAGTTTTTCATTTAAGCTTATCATACTACTTTATACTTCCTCCGTCCCAAAATGTAAGGCATATTTTATTTCATTAAGACAAGGCTTTGACCAACAATTACTTTATTAATATAGGGTTTATGTGATATAAAGTCACAATCATAAGTACTTTTGAATACGAATCTATTGACATCAATTTTATGTCACAAAAACTATATATTAATGAAGTAATTGTTGATCAAAGTCTTGTCTTAACCAAACAAAATACGCCTTACATTTTGGGACGGAGGGAGTAGTGTTTACTTGATTTCGTAGTTTGAGCTACACGGCTCGGGCAAACGAGCACACATTTGTAACATATTACCAAGGAACATGTACCTTTGTTGAGCGTTCCATTCATCGGATGGCATCTAATCTATATACTCCTATCTATTACCAGTACCGTATCATGAGCAGCAACTTAATTCAGATCTTGACAAATTAACATTGCGGGAAACACATCGCAGCAGCTAATAAATAAACCAGAAGATGCAAGAGAGTTCACCATCATGGCGGAGCCTCTGAGCGTGAGGCAAGCTAGCCCCGTGCCAGCATCCAAGAACGGCCGGATCCTGAAGTCCGGCTTGTCCCGAAACTTGGAGACGTGCAGGTATGCCTTCCTGACCTCCGGCGCGGGCGCCAGCTGCACCTTCCACGTCTTCGGTCGTGTGAAAAGCGTGATTGTCCTCACCCCCGTCGTCCTCAGCGTGACCTCCCGCTGCTCCAGCGCTGGCCTATACAAGAAATTCCTAACCGTCAACGACTCCACCGTGCATCCGCGGAAGAAGCCCGCGCAGAACACCATCTCCAGCGTCTCGAGCCCGGGCGCGGCGGCGAGGATGGCGGTGAGGATCTCCTGGTTGATGAAGACGCGGTGGAGCTTGAGCGTCCGGAGGCGGGCGCACGCGACGGTGGGCACGCGCGGCATGGCGCAGGTGTCGAGGTTGAGCACGGTGAGGGAGCGGATGGAGAGGACGTTCTTGGGCAGGCACGCGCGGCGGCGCAGGCGGACGGCAAGCTCGGAGAGGCCGTGGTCGGCAGCGGTGGCGAGGACGGGGCGGAAGGCGGAGGCGGCGACGCCGCGGGCCGGGGCGAGGGCGAGGCGGCGGAGGAGGAGCGGCGGGGCGGCGCGCAGAGGGGTCGGGAAGGCGGGCTGGGAGAGGGAGACGGAGTCGAGGTGAGGGAACAGGGCGGGGAGGCGGCGGAAGCGGCGGGCGAGGACGGAGAGCGAAACGGCGACGCGGGTCGTGAGGCGGGATGTGATAGCGAGCAGGACGTCGTCGGGGAGGTTGGAGAAGCAGTCGGGAAGCGCGGCGGCCGCGCCCTTGTTGCCGGACCGGGGGCGGCGGCGGCGGCGCTTGCGCTTGCGGTTCGCGGTGGGGGCGCGGCCCATGGGTGCGCGTCGGATCGGAGGGGGAGGAGGACGGGGTGTGGAATTGTGGATGGATCCGGGTTGGACGAGGGACGGAACGGCTTTTGATTTTGGAGCGCTCGTGGAATCGGGTCTCCTGCAACCGTCTCAAGGCCGGGCGGTTGACTCGAGATTCGACGCTTAAGACCGCAGACAGCAGAGTCCACTGGAAGGGGCTGATAATGGATGGGTCCGTTGGGCCCACGTTCTCAGAGTCAAGTGGGCTGGGCTCCATTCGCGTCAGGAGAAATAGGAGGCTTACATGCCGGGATGTATTGGAACTCTGTGCAAAGTCCTCTCTCTTTTTGTTTTCCTTCTTTTGAGCAGAGCAAAGTCCTCTGTCTCTAAAAAAACACAATCGAAAGTCCTGAAAAATTGAGAAGAATTTTGTACATATAATATTGATTGACATGCTATGAAAATTCCACCGAGGTCAGCAGGCAAGCACTCCGTTGCCTAGTCAACTTGGGTTCAACTCTCCCCTCTTACGATATGCGAAGGGAAATAAGTCCTATCCGTTTTGGGCAACGTTTTTCGTAGATCAGAATTTAATAAATTAAATGAGGTAGCATCATATTAAATTCGGTAATTAATATGAGATGTCACTTATATGTGCTCACAACAACTTGAGGTCTGAACCAAATTCGCTCTACATATGAAATAAGTCATATGACTTACATTGATTCATGGCTCTCATTTATCCAACTCTACATATAACACAAATGATATGACTCATATTTGATATACGACCGAATGACAATTTGCATCTCATGGAACCGAACAAAATTTTGAAACTCTATAAAGATTTAGTGCCCTTCTTGCATACCACTAGGGATGATCACTTTACATGAGCCCGGGACAGAGTCCCCACATCCTAGCCCAGCAGGCCAACGTATCTTAACTGGTGGGTCACTCAACCTCGATGATCACACTTAGGGAACACAAAATCGACACTAACTCATTATGACTGCTCAATACACTTTAAACAAATAGACATAGTATATGAGGTGGTCATATCACAACTTGATCATCCCCAACACAAATTCTAAAGAAAGAGTTATAAGATACATAGTACACACAACATGCATGACATTTATTATCTTACAATCAACTCGACTCGAAGGTCGATCAAAGTACAACATAAGTAAAGATTAGCAACATAAAAACATAAAAAGTGCCCGAGATGGTAACCATAACCATATTACAAAAGCCACATAACCCACAAGATATCAACCAAGGAAAACCGAACAAACTAGACATCACTTCCACATTTTTGGTGTCTTAGAATTCACCTACATTGCAACATTTTAAGGAATAAAATTCCAATAAGTACTTTCTTATTTGTAAGATGTTTTTATTTTACGCTCATTTACAATTTACATAAGCATAACATAAGACAAAAATAATGACCACACAAGTAATTAATTTTCATAGTAGCATGACATAACATGAGCATAACAGAAATACATACATACACCAACATGTTCTAACTAATCAACAATTCTCAGATTTAAGCATCGATTTTAAGATCACCATCATAAGTGAAGACAAAAACCCACCAGTATCGTGTCAGTCACACAATAGATCGATCCATCTGTCAGCATCAACCAAGTCGTGAGTGAAGAGAAAGACTCAACATGTCAGACATCATGTTAGTCACATAGTAGACCGATCTGTCTATTGGCATCAACCCAATCGTGGTGGAGAGAAAGACCCAACACGTCCGATATTGTGTTAGTCACACAGTAGGCCGATCCGTCTGTTGGCATCAATCTTTGGCTCTCATATCTCATTTATTATTTGTTTTGATATGGTTTACTCGATTTAAATATCATAAACCACTGGAGGGGATCAGCAACCCACTCCTATCATGATAGAAAAATTCATCCATAAACATAAATAACCATAATTACATGTAAAGCGTAACACTTGTATAATCATCGCATGGTCAAGATACTTGCAAAGTAAATCATTGAATTTTGTGAGCTGCATGCTTGCTTGGTCATTCAAACTCGTGGATCTGCGAAGGATCACTATCGTACAATGCCTCCTTGCCAGGCTCTGCTGAAAAGAAACTTCGAATGCTTGGAAACAATGAAAACTAGGAAGAATTCAATAACAGGGATCAATAATGCATAATGATGAATGAAATTGATCCTATAACATAGAAAGTGAAATTAGAAAACTAATGCAACTGTGATCACTCCATTTGGAGCCGTGGATTAAAAGTTATGAATTTCCTAAATTTTATATGTCATTTTTGGGTTATTTAACATAACAATTAATTCAATTTTTTGTGAAACAGTAACATGCATGAAGATGATGCTATAGTATAGTATAAATTAAAACTTTAATTTTGATATAAAGTAAACAACTCATTTGGGGCTAATATGGAATTTCTATAATTCTTGCAAGTTTTAGCTATTCTAACCCTTTTTGGATTTTCTTGATTTAATTTCAAAATTTAAAAAAGTACACGTAGGTGTAGCTAGCCATTGAGATTGACATGTGGGGCTAGGGGTCATCTTTGACTGGTCAAAGGATGACTGGTCAAAATGATAATTGGGCCCACTTGTCATACTCAGAGCCTACACAATTTTATTTTTTTTATATTAATGAGTCAATGGCAGGTGGGGCTCACATGTCAGAATTTTAATTTTTTCTCGTTTTAAGTTAAGTGACTATTTACACAGCGGGTCCCAATCGTCATACTTTCAGAACACTTAAACAAGTTTTAGTTAAGAATTTAATCAAGATGGGACCCAACTGTCGCTCTCATAGCCTAAAACATAACTTAATTGGAATTTTAATTAGGTAGGGCCCACATTTCATACACGCATTAGCTAATAGTTAACTGAGCCACTCGTCAGATACACCAGCAGCTAAGCGCCAGCGAACCCGAGCGCTCGCGCGCGGCGGCGCAGTGGCGCGGGAACACTCCAGCATGCCAAATCGTGAGCGGTTTATTGCGTTGAGCTCATAAGAACAGCGTAAATACTATCGTCTCATTGCTGAGATTCATGGCCATCGAGGACAGCAGCACTACCGTCGCCGGCGAGGAGGAAATAGAGCACAATCGCATTCGGCTGGAGGGAGATAGAAAGAAGAAGCGGGAGCGTTGTGCTCACTGCAGGTATCTCACTGCTGGTGCATCGAAGAGTAGGTCCGAGGAAGAGGAGGCTAGAGTCAACGGCTTGCGGTGACGGAAGGGCAAGACTGGCGACGAGGAAGAGGAAGGCATGTCCAATGCGTTCCTTGACGGCAGTAACTTCGCACAAACCTTTGGTGCACTCGTCGGACCCGTGCTGCCTCCGAGGAGGTTGATGGTGGGGTCCGCCCCTTCGTCAATGGCGGTGGCGGTGCTCCGGCTGACGACGAGGAGGGTTCCCAGAGCATGCAAAGAAAAAGGAGGAGCCCAGTGAGCTATGGAAAGGGGAGAAGAAGTTCACGAGGGCATTAGACCGTGCAGATTCTCACAGAAGGGGAAAAGGTGGCTCGCGGTGGCGCTCGATCAGAGTTAGAGACGATGCTACCCTCCGGTGGATTTCCTCCGTACGTGGTTTGCACTCTGGTGTCGCAACCGTTGCAACCGTTGAAGCTTGGATGCCAGAGGCGTTCTAGGCAACTCTCTCAACGGCTTCCTCCGAGCTTTGGTTGGGGATATAGGGGTGCGTCAGAGGAACTCGGTGGTGATGCCAGTGAGAGGAATGAGTGGCAAAGGGTGAGGAGCACGAGAAGGGGGTTAGAAGGGGCGGCCACGGTCGTGGTGACTCCGTTGGCTGCAACAGTCCCTTGCGCGATGGAGTCGGACGCAAGGCGATGTTGGGAGATGCGCAAGCACGTGTGCGCGCACACTTGTGTAATAGAGGCGCGACGGTGTTGCTGACAAGGTAGGTAACCGTCAGGGCCACCATTGGGTGTCCACAGAGATCCTTTATAATATTTATGACCTATATGAATTTTCTCATATTAAATTAAATTATATTTGAATGTTATTTAAATACAACTCTAATTTTACCTTATTTTAGGTTTGAACTGTAAGTAGGTGAAATAATTTTCGGATATGAACAATTTATATTTGGGTTTAGAATAGAAATGAGCCACAAATATAAATTTTCATAAATTTTTAATGATGAAAGATTCACCTAATTAATATATTACAGTTCTGTTAACTTGGAATTGTTTAAACAATACTATATTCAAATATTCAATTCAGCTCCAAATCATTCGAAAATTTTTAGAGGTCTTATTGAAGGTGTATGAAACCTATCAAAATTATTGGATAGGCATTTGGAGTATTTTTGGTTTCATATCTTTAGTTAAATTTGATTATAGGCCAAATTGCAAGATTTTAACTAAAATGGCTTTTAGTTAATCTAAATGCAGGAATACCGTGAGATGAAATGTGTTTTATTTCACATTGATCGAGTCTAATTTAGACATAGTTACATAGATAGATCGTTATATAGCCCGAGTCACGTAGTCCACCTCATGTTGACTTGGGGCTGTTTGGGACAACCATACGCAGAAATGAGGGAAATAGGCTGAGGAAGCTCCGTGGAGATGAGCCCTGATGTCTTGGCACGAACAACGCCAGTTTTTATAGTGGCCACGAGGAATCTTTTCTCTCTTCCTGACATGTGTTTTTCTCTGTCCCCTCCCTAGGCTTGTCCAAATACCTGTGTAGCCTAGGCCAGGGAAGCCTAGCTATGCGATGTTTTGGCGTGGACTGGACCAAGGCATCGTGGCCATATAGACAATGTGTAAAAGGAATACAGATATCCCCAAAAATAAGGATATTGCTTAGTTGGCTTCTTTGGTCTATTTCCACAATTTAGAGTTGGCACCAAATTTAAACACACTTTTTTCACTACACACGTGAAAATATAACATGCTATCTAGAGGTACTATAATAGCACAACGGAATCATCTCCCCATAAATTCCATGGATACAAGGAAAACAATGACTAATCTCACTTTAGTATCATGTTATGCAAGCATACATCTGCAGATGCTATGAGACAAAGTTTTTGAACCTTTCTCGTAGACAAGATATGTCACTACTGCTGCGAAACACGTTTGTGCAACAACTCACAACAAGAAAGTATGACGTGTCGTGATCCTCTCTTAGTACATGTTTTCAGTACAAAGTCTATGGCATCTAAAAAAAAATTATCTGGTTATACCCATCATGCTTGATACACATCACAAAGTCTTGTGCAAAAATTAAAAAAATTTCGTAAACAGAACAACCTACGAAAATACAATTTAGTTTCACAAACTACTTAGAGCAAGTCCAACAGACGCGCTATCCGACCCGCCATAGCCAAAATAGCGCGTGGAGGCTAAAAAACACGCTCCAACAGAGCCGCTATCAGAGACGCCATTTTTGGAGGCTATCCATCCTGCAGGGAAGGCACGCCACATTTGGCGTGTGGGCAGCGGCCCTCCATCCCCCAACGGCCTTCCCTCCCGCCACCAT
Source organism: Stipa capillata (assembly GCA_019208055.1). Classification (NCBI taxonomy): domain Eukaryota; kingdom Viridiplantae; phylum Streptophyta; class Magnoliopsida; order Poales; family Poaceae; genus Stipa; species Stipa capillata. The sequence goes on from JAGXJF010003478.1 coordinate 56,130, forward strand.
CCGGAGCAAGTGGAGACGACGCCGCGCCATCTTCCCTTTGTTGTTGCTGCCGCCGGGACTAGGAGGCCGGGAAGATGTAAGGCGGCAGGGGCGCGGCGGAACTGTCAGATCCGGGATGGGGGAGGGCAGATCTGGCGGCTGACCCAAGGGTGGAGGTGGCCGTCGCGATGGGGGAGCCGAGCCAGGGGAGAGGAGCCGGGGCGGAGGGGCTCGTCGCGGTGGGTAAGGTGCAGGGGAGCCAGGGGGAGGGGACGGCCGGGACGGAGGAGGTGGCTTGGCTTGGAGGCGGCAGCCGGCCGCCGGCGACGTGGGCGGCGGTGAGGGGAGGCCTGGCGGAGGCGGCACACCGGCGGCGTCGGCCGGCGGTGGAAGCGGAGGGCGGAGCACCGGGGCGGGCGACTCACGAGAGGTGGCCGGCCGGGGTGGCCACGGGGCGCGGCGGAGGGAGAGGCGCGGTGGAGGGTCCGGAGGTGACGGCGAAGCCCAGCGGAGGAGCGGCGGCGCGCCCGGGAGCCGGTGATGGGCCGAGGCCCATCACGGGCGGCAGGGAGGTGGGGTTGGGGTGGCCGAGTGCCCCCTGGACCCCTTTTAGGGTTAGGTTTTAAAAAAAATTGTTTATTTTTTTTTGTGCTGGGCTGTTACAATTTGTCTGAGGTATTTGTTGTATGAACTATACACATATAATAAATAAAAATAGATTGGTAGTTATATGATATTATTAAAATATAGAAAAGAGAATATGGAGGGTGAGATATGGATGTTCTGCTGGAGTGGTGGGATAATATGGATGGGGAATCTTTATGGATGGCAATCCATATGAAGATATGGAGGGTAAGTTATGGAGTTGCTGCTGGACTTGCTCTTACAACTCACGAATGCTCAATGACAGAAAGGCTCTAGCGAACCCACATACCAATAAATCCACGTGCCAGCTAGTCCGACAACAGCCATAAAAACCTTCCTACAAACTTATTCACACACTTAGCACCCTCTCACAAACCAACCTCACATGCAAATACACCCCCCTCTACCAAAGGTTAACACCCACCCTTGGATGACACAAACCCAAAGGCAACCTCAAACCAATGGAGTCAAGTGAAACCCGCAAAACACACCTGGAACTGCAAGGGCCAAGGAGGAAGACCAACAAGGAAAGCATAGTCATTCCCCCACCCTTCCATCATTAAACCCCCCCAGTTGCTGCTACCCTTTCCAAACATGACCGTTGGGCGCTGCCCCCTTGAGATCCCAGATATACTGCTGCCATCGCCACCACCACCACGACGCTCCTCTCACCACGCTCGGTCCCCACGAATCCTCGCGTTCGCGCACCGCCCCTCCTCCCCCTCGACATTCTCGTCTTCTCCCGTGCCCGCGCCGGCTCGACCGTTGCCGATTATTCGCCCACGCGCTCCGCGCTTGCCCACGCCGCACCGCGAGCACGAGCGGTCGGGACGTTCGGTTTGCGTATCGATGGCGATGGACCTGGCGCCGCCACCGGCGGCGGCGGTGGAGGTGGAGGTGAAGGCGGAGGCGGTTAAGGAGAAGGAGGTGGTGTTGGTGGAGGAGGGAGGTGGAAGGTGCGGCGGCGAGGCCGTGGTGGTGGCCGCGGCGGACGCGGAGGTGGAGGGGCACCCCTACGACTTCCACGTGTCCGGGCCGCGCAACCTGCCGCCGCCCAACTGGAGGGAGATCATAAGATCGAGCTGGTAATCGGTCGCTCTTGCTCTTTCATTCCAGGTCTTGCAGTTTCCTTCCTTCTGCTTTTTGGGATTGAGATGGGGTGTATGTATGGTATCTGTGGGTTCGTCGAAGCTTCCGGCTTTACGTTTGCCGGTTTGGAGCGCGAGCCGCTTGGTTTGTGCTTAGATGGGAAAGGGGATTGGCGTTAGGAAGTGCCGCCCAATCGCGACGCTGATCAAATTATCAATTCTGAATCTCAGATGAAAGGTGCCGACTTTGCTGGATCAAATTATATGGCCAAATTTTATCGATCTTTCAGATTGCTGGCTAGTACTGCATTGCAATTTCCAGTACCGCGTGGTAATCACAAGTTTGGAGGGATGGGAAGCCGCGAGTCTGTTCCTTTTACAAGGGGCTATGTAAAATTCCATTTTGCAACCATTTCCAAGGGTAGTGTGGTGATCTGGTGATTTGCCGTGCTTGGGATGAATATCTTTAGGTTGCTCTACTATTCCGACAAGTAAAGGTTATGATGACTAGAAACAAAGGATTGCCCTCCATTTCGTTTTCTGTTTCGTGAGCTATGGACGTGCACATGGTCCTATCTTTTCTTAGGGACTGCGTTTTGCTCTTAGAGGGAACAGGAAAGCACCGATTCAACTAGTCAAGTTTCCTTAAACCAACACTTCCTACCCTTGGTAGGACAATAGGAATACCTTCCTAGTATTAGATACTTTTGTTTTTTTATTATGTCAACACGCTTTCTTTGTATAGCTGTATGGCTCTGGTTTCTAGGGCAATTTAGGATCTTCCGGCCTTTAGGCTTTGCTTCAAGATTAAGTCTATCTGCTTTGCCGCCCAAGTTTGCTGGTTAACTGTGAGGAGTATGATTTCAGTAGGTTATTACAAGGTAGAGCAGCTTAACGAAGTGTGAAATAAATTTGTGTCATGTGTTCCCTGTTGGTAATATGTTGTTATAGATCATACTTTCCAGATAATGGGGGAGTAGTATAAAGAAATTGAACAATTCAGATTATAAACTTAATCAGGGGACAAGATGTGTCATAATCATGTCAAATAATAAAAAAGGTAAACTTACATCACATGTTTCCTGCCAAGAATATGTTAGCATAAAGGTGACGCCAGCTTCCAGTACTTTGGGGGAAATTATATTAGAAACGAATAAATCTGAAGTTTTCAGGGAACAGGAGATGCATCATCATCCCAAACTGTAATTTATAGCGAGTATATATTTCATGCCAGACCTCATAGCATTGTTAAAGTGGCCAATTCATGCCAGGCCTGATAGTATATATGTTCCTTCTCTTGTAATTCATGAGGTTCTGATCTCTGGAACGCCAACTTTACTTTGACATACCCACATGATGTATTATGTAACGTTTCATCTAATATCTGATTTGCAGGAAGGATCCAAATTACAAAAGGATGGTAATGGCATGCTTCATTCAGGCAGTGTATCTGCTTGAAATGGACAGGCAAGATCAGAAAGGAGAGGAGAATGGCCTTGCTCCAAAATGGTGGAAGCCCTTCAAGTACAAGGTCACACAGACATTGGTGGATGGGAGAGATGGTTCCATATATGGCGCCCTCCTTGAGTGGGATCGGTCTTCTGCTTTGTCTGATCTTATCCTCATAAGACCAAGTGGTGCACCAAGAGCTGTGTTAGCTCTCCGAGGAACATTGCTGCAGAAGCCTACCATCAAAAGAGACCTGCAAGACGATCTCCGTTTCCTGGTTTGGGAGAGCTTAAAGGGTCGGTGAGATACATTGGCGCTTTAGAAGCACTGAAGGGTGCAGTTGACAGATTTGGGAGCGCGAATGTCTGTGTAGCTGGGCACTCCTTGGGAGCTGGTTTTGCTCTTCAAGTTTGCAAAGATCTTGCCAAGAAAGGAGTCTTCGTGGACTGTCATCTGTTTAATCCACCGTCTGTTTCACTTGCCATGAGCCTAAGGAGCATGAGCGAGAAGGCCAGCTATCTGTGGCAAAAAGTTAAGGCAAGTCTGCCGTTGAAGGAAGAAGCGTCACTTGACAGTGCAAAAGAGGAGGGGAGTAACAAGACGAGACTACGCACAGAGAAGAAATGGGTGCCACACTTGTATGTAAACAACAGTGATTACATCTGCTGCCACTATAATGCTCCTTCCTGCTCTTCCACTGCAGTCGATGGCGCTTCAGATGAGCAGCAGCAGCAACGCAAGGCAAGCGAGATTGCTGGCGATGTGGTCGCGAAGCTCTTTGTGACGTCGAAAGGCCCACAGAAGTTTATGGAAGCGCATGGGCTGCAGCAATGGTGGTCAGATGGGATGGAACTGCAGCTAGCTGTGTATGACAGCAAGCTTATAAACAGGCAGCTGAAATCCCTCTACACAACGACAGCAGTACCACCTCCTGCGAAGTTGTAGAGACGGCTGAAGTCGCTGTTTCAAGGGTCGTTAGAAATGCTCTTTCTAATCAGTCTGTTAACCTGAGAAGTTTCGCTGTGGTTATGATCGAATTAGTTCATATAGTCAAATAATGTTCCAACGGATTTATAAGAATAATGTGGCATAATAAAGACATTTTAAGCACTATTTTGTAGAGTCAAATATTCAAAAAAGTACCTCCCAAAAAAATATTCGAATGTGCAAGCACACGTATTGTCAGGTTTGGATCAAGCTTTCACAACTTAAATGTGGGCACTGGTGTAACATCCAAGTTCTGATCTACTGAACTGAAATTTTGTATTTTGTTGGTCTGAAGTTTTTCTTCCAGCATGAATGTAGCATGACAAATTGACAGGAATGTCCCAGAACGCCAAAACATAAAGTTGAGTCCGTTGTCCCCTTGACGTACTGACTCTATTTAGTTAGGAGCTAAATAGACCTTTTGTGTTATCTCTGCGGAATATACTTGTCTTACGAACAAGATGAAAAATTCAAAAAAGAGGACAAAAAGAACGACTCCGCTGGGGATCGAACCCAGAATCTCTGGTTCCGTAGACCAGCGCCTTATCCATTGGGCCACGGAGTCCGTGATAAACGTACAAAACTTGTAGATAATAAATATATAGATACATTCTTTGCATGGACCAGTGCGCACGGGAACCCATGAAGACATGATTATATCGATGGGGCCCCGGATGTGAGCATAATGCAGTCGCCCAGTCATAGGCAAAGAGTAACATAGGATGCGGCAGACACAGTAGTACATACATAAGCATGAGCTCGTCAACTTGTACGCATTGCATGCGCTTTGGTAATGGTCCAGGCGTTGGTGAGGATACAGGCTCGGCACATGCTCTCTGCGATCGACTGTTTTGCCTGCCGCTCGGACCACACAATTTACAGCCTCCCGTGTCCGTCCCACGCATGCTACAGCCTACAGCTTAGCCGCCTAGCCTAGCCGTACGTGAGTGAGCTCAATTATCCTTATGTGCTCCCACCCAATCACCCACGTCCTTGCACTGCCTTAAAATTTTCTCATATGTAGTCGTACTAGGTACCAGTATGCGGTTGCGGTGTCAGGTAGGCCGCCATGCGCGCATCATTACATTCCTCCACTGATCTGGTAGGAAATTGCCGCTTGTATCTTCAGATGCGCATGCCATATATCGATCACGGTTGGTACGAAATTAGGAGGAGGCTCTGGCACTCTGCTCAGTCTGCACTGATCTTTGCCCTCTTTGCGGATCTAGCTAGGACCTGGATCCAGCCATCCCTGGTGTGGCTGTTGCACCTCGAAATTCCATATCGATCTGCAGTGAGCCAAGCATCAGAAGGAAGCTTCTACCTTTCTGGCAGAGGAAGGCAACCGGGGAAGGAAGCCTTGTGTAGTTGTGTGCGTAAACTTGGTTTCTCTTTTGGTATGGAGCCCCAAGCTTTAGTAGAGTACTTATACGTACCAAATGGCCTTGCTCTTGAAGGAAGCAATTATGTGTCCAAAGGGAAAATCCAACATACTGTATATAGGGCACTCAAACCAAGAGAGCAAGAAACCTTTCACGGCATTTGATTCGCAGGAACTAAGAAATGGTGCCACTACTAAAATTTAATATGAAGGAAAAATTGATAGGGCCCTGGCAAGAACATGACTAATGATATCCGTCCTCTTTTGTCTATCTTTTTTCCTCTAATTCATGATTGCGTGGTTCTTCCCTGAGTAGTTGGTCTGCAGCATCCCTTTCCCTTTCCCTTTCCTTTCTTCCTGATCTCCTTTCTTTGCTAATGCTGACACTTAGCTCCTTGTCGATCGCAATAGACAATGTTCAGAGGAATTAACGGATTATTAACCTCTTCGTAGTCACAGTTCAGATAAGGAGGAAATGCAGTTCCTTGTACATGTGATTCACATCGGTCACGATCTGGATATTATTGATCTAATGTGTCGTGTGAACTCCATTGTCTCATCCATGATTTAGGGATGATTCTCAATGACTCCATGGCAAAGGCAATCCTTTTTCTTACGAGGCGATCCAAATCCAAACATGTACGCCTTGTTTTAACTCTGATCGAAATCGCTTATCGATCAAAAAAATTAGAAGAATCAAAATCAAAATGGAGGAATGCATATGAACCACGATGCAGAACGTACATTTGGCCAAAATCCACTCGTGTTATCTCCATACTATGTACAAATTACAAAATTACGTACCGATCGAGCACTGGTGAAGCCATTACAACACCAACATCATCACTGATGAAGTGATGGAAACAGAGGAAAGCAAAAGACGTAAAAAAATACATTAGAAATAAATGCACATCACTGAGCATCCCATTGAGCAACCACGAGATCAAAAAGGGATCAGGGGGGAGAACAAATGAAGAGTCATGAGTCAGCGGCCGACCGACTTATCGGCGGCATTGGGGACGACGGCGACGGAGGGGGTGGCATAGGGTGCGGGGCGGCGGCCGTCGTCGAAGTTCTTGGCGTAGCTGGCGGCGTCGTAGCCGAAAGTGATGGGCCTGGAAGCCGCCGTAGGGGAGCTGCAGATGCACTTGGTCTCCTGCGCCAGCCGCCTGAGCAGCTTCCGCCACGCGCGGTGCCCGCACCACCAGCCCACGGCTGGGCTGACGTCGAGCTGCAAGCGCCGGACGACGGCGGTACCGCGGTGCCGGCCGGCCGGCCGCCACGAGGACGAAGGTGAGGACGGCATGCAGCCCGACAGGTTGACGGAGCGCGGTGGCGCGGATGGATCAGTGGAGCCCGTGGCCATGGCGTCGTGTAGTAGCGCGGGGATAGAGTGACAGAAACGAGGGAGTTATTTTTAGGAGGTCTCTATTTTTAGCGGTTATATTGGAAGTTGGGTTGTGGTATCGGACAAGTGGAAAACTGAGCGTAAGGAGGGAGGTTTTTCTTTTGGGTCGTTACATGCACGCGGAAGTTAATAGACAAGAGCGAGTCTTATGAGCAGTTTTGTGAAGTTTACGATATTATGAGAAGAAAGCTAATTGGACAAGTGGAGAAGGAATAGTATAGAGTGAGGCTTTCCTCGATGATTCCATGCATGCAGGAGTTAATAGAGAGCTAATGTGAAATATTTCATCAAAACGAGGTAACATGAAATATCTTCACATTAAATTTGAGTTAGTGACTGTAGTGATGGTGGTATCACATTTTTTCCTAATTAACTCTTCAACTCTCAACAAACTCTGCTAAACAGACTCTAATCTTTACGTAACTCTCAACAAACTCTGCTAAACAAACTCCAATTCTTACGTAACTCACAACAAACTCTACTAAAACATACTCCAACCTTTACGTTCTAAGTTAGTTTTTTACTCTGCTGAAATTTATTATCTTACTAAACAATAGAATCTAATCTTTACGTTTTGAGTTAGCTGGCTTGCTGGTGCTGTTCCTTCCCCCACACATGTGTGTAAATTTTGTTATATGTGTACATGTGTGTTGTACGAGCACTCTACTATTAGATCGTTGTAAGGCAAAGCAATATATTTTGTTATGAACTTATGGTTTTGGTCAGAACATGAAATATTGTTCTACTATTTGAGGTTCTGTTGCAACGCACGGGCACCCTGCTAGTATGTATATTATGTGACATGAGTATGCCTTATCTACTAAATTTTACACTATTATTAATATAAGTAACATTGGGTAGAAGATCGTTATTCAAGGCAACTTCGCAAGATTGATTAAGTAATAAACTCAAACTTTTTCCTCTAATTTGTCAAACAAAATTAGAAAGTACATGCCATTTTTTAATGTATTAGGAAAAATCTGAATATCGAAAACTATTCAAATAGTATGTATTTATAATTGTACTTCTTGTCCGATAAAATCATATCAGTGCTAATAAGTTCATTAGTCGATAGATTAATTGAGTGTCAAAGTCTTAAAACTTTGACATTGATTATCCATGTCTCTTTTCTTGTAGTCAATGCACTTAGCAGGAACCATATTTTTTAGGCTTGCAAAATAGAAGTAGAAAGGTTAGTAAAGTAATTACTATAACAAATAATATATATTAAAATTTTATTTTTAGGCAATATTGTGACGGATGAAATAGATATAGATCAAGTACCCCTGAACCCTTAGGGATTAACATTGCTACTTGTTAGAATATCTTGATAGCTAAGGTGTGCAGCTAGATAAGCACCCAATTTCATAGTATTTTGTGATCTTGTGGACCACGTGGCAAAAAGAAAAGTTATGTGAATGATGTATCTCTCCAAAGTAATAAAAACTATCATTGATGCATTGATCAATTGCATCTGAGGTCAAAAGAGAAAAGGGAAAACATTAATTACTATCAAGAGCTAATACTATATTATGATAGCTCAAGAATTCAATATGATACTCCTAACCTGTATTTATGTATTACTGATCAATCACGTCATTAATCGTTAGTACTTATTATCAAGTACATGCAACTTTAGTTTTTTCACCACAAAGCAAGGTAGATAAAACTAAAATTTTGATTAATCTTAGGTCTGAAGTGGTGGCGTCTATTAAGCAAGGTAGACAGAAGTGAGGGAGTTATTTTAGTGGTTATATTGGAAGTTGTGTTGGCGACATGGTTTTTGTGAAGTAGTGGTATTGGACAAGGGGAGGAGTGAGTGTATGGAGGGAGGATTTTTTTTTGGTGGTTACATGCACACGGAAGTTAATAGACAAGAGTGAGGTGAATTTAAGATATGATGATAGGAAGAGAGTTAATTAGACAAGTGGAGAAGGGAGAGTATAGAGTGAGACTTTCCTGGTGGTTATATGCATGTGGCAGTTAATAGAGAGCTAGTCTCATGGTTAGTTCAACATAGTTTATGATATTTCATTAGAACGAGGTAATGTGAAATAGATGTATAGTATATGACATGACTATGCTCTTATCTACTAAAGTTCATACTATTAATATATATAAAATTTCAATATAATAGTGTAAATAATGATGCTCACCTAGAGGCTAGCTCCATACATAAGAAACGTTATATGTATAACTAACAATAGGCTGGTTATATAGTATTGAGCAGAAGACCCTTATTCAAGGCAACCTCGCAAGATCGACTAAGTAATCTATTGCTAGGATGGAGGGGCTGTACACTATTTCAGTTTTTCTTATAAAAATATATGTCTTAGCTCAAAAGGATTATTGATGGAGTTTAAATGATTGTTAGTTACCCATCAGGCACCGTTACTAATATAGACCATCCAAGTATTCATTTCTTGAATATAGTTTCATAATATTTATTTATAGTCTACAATAAAGTATCCACATAAATACAAAAAAATTGATACACTCAATGCACCTCCGTTGCTACATAAGGCAGACTCACGTCATCAATTCTTTATCGGTTGTGCAATTTTAGATCCAGCGGACATAATTCCACCTAATCTAGACACATAAAATGAAGCACCAGGTAATGCCACTTCATCACTTTTTTTCTCCATCGGTTAAATTTAAATTTTAATAGACATGGTTACACCTAAGCAAGATTGTACTCTAAAATTATTTATTAAAGTGCATAGATATCCACACAATCTAGAAATCTCTATTGCGACACTTTTTAGATAATCATAAGCTATTATTCTGCCAAACTATTTAAGAGTGCTAAAATGGACATGAACACATATATAGAACACATTGTAGATACATGAGGGAGGTACACATGTACCTATTTAGGAAAGCACTAATGTTTTTATTATTTATTTATAATTAGTTGAAAAATTATTATCAATAAAAGATTTTTCAACAAAATCTTCGCAAAGATTAAAGAAAATTTGTATAATTCCAATGAAAAAATGTTGATTCAGTTTAGCACAATTGTATTTTTAATTATTAACATTTGTTTTGTATAGTAAACACAAGTATATCTCAATGTTAGACGTGCAATTGGGTGGCCAGTTCTCCTAGTGTTGGTTAGAATGTTATTTAAATACCTAAAAAAATTAGTTTTTTCTTAAATATATACATATAGGTGAGAACATTTATACTAGTTCGTCCTGGACTTGCCATATCATACGACTAATCTTGAGATGGAGGTTGCAAAATTTTGAATAATGTCAAGTTAAGGATGCGGTCAAATTGTTTTCTTTTCATATGTTAGATATTTGGAAGTAGAGAACATGGTTTCAACTTCTAGAACATCTTTGCAAAGTATGAAGGATTTGATGATGAAAATGAGGATGTGTAATGTTGAGATGACAAAAATAACGTTTTTAAGTAGTTGATTAAGTGTAACTGGGAGAGTAAAGATGTGTTTTTTTGCATGTAAATATAATATGAGTTGAAGTTGTGGGAGTGTATTAGGATGTGAATTTTTGTTGGGATTTCATGTATGTGAAGTTTAAAACATTTTTTGTGATATATGTCCATAATAAAACTAAAGATATTTCAGGGATATGCATACCAGATTACTTGTATTTTTTGATATAATTGATTTTTTAAAGAAAATTTTAATAAATATATTTTTAGATTAATGCAGAGATATAGACCATATCCTTGAATTGTTTTTACACAATCTTTAATATATTTGAGTTTAATATAAATCTTGTAGATCAATATTTATTTAAAAAGTAAATAATATTACATTAATATAAAAGGAAAACGAATTCTTTGATGCTTGGTACATTGTGCAAGAAAACATCACATACAAACTTTTAATAAGGAACGATAGAACTTTCATGCAACACTTATTAGCCAATTCGTCTTAGCAATGCCATATGAAGTGGTACTATAAACTAATAAATGATCGGTGATTGTGTAATGACCCTTGATCTTAAACATGAGATCCGTGTTGACTTATGAGCTATACCATGGTCTTGCATTGGTTTGTACATACATTTATATAGGTCATCATAAAAAGCTTGAGATTAATGACCCTAAAACTTTGCCCTAGAACTAGCTTAAATAAAATTTGTGAATTTAATTCCACCAAAGACTTCATCCAACAGTCTTCACAATGTCTAAATACTTCAGAGTAACCTTATAAATTTGTGTCGATTCAATTGGGTTTGAATTCTTCGGAGTTTCTAGATTCGGACAAAACTGGAATTGGTTAATTGAGTTATTTTCCAATTCCTCAAGTTTTGTAAAAAATTTGTAGCTAAGAGTTAACCAATTTTCTGAATCCAACTATAAAATTTTCAAAAAACCATTTTAGCTATCTGCAGATTAAACTCCTTTTTTTTGAAGCCACGGTCCCAATTAGGACCGGAGATTCGCGTCTCTATTAATTAAGAAGAAGAGAATTGCCCAGTTAATTAAGGAAAACCGGACGAAAACCACTATTACACGTCCATAGCCACACATGGCCCAGAGCACCTGACCGACCTAGTCACCAGCACAACACGCCACACATCGCTGCGAAGAAGCAAACCCACAAAGCCAACTATAGCGTCATTGTCGTCACCTTTCGCCACCATGACCCGGCGATTCTGACTTCACCATCGAGGGCACCGAGGGCTCGAAGCCCCATAACGGTCACATGAAGTCATGCCGGCCCATGCCAAACAGTCGGCCCCGCGTCGAGGACAAGACAGCTCCGATTGGGCGACGAGCTTCACAGGAGATGGTTGCAAGCCTCGCCCCGACCAGACCACCGAGACAGCAGGGAGCGCAAGCCATCGAAACCGCCTGAGACACGTGTCATCGTTGCCGCCATGCCCACCCTGCAGCACTACAGCTCTGACTTCACCGCCAAAGGAGGAAGAGGAGCACAGAGAAGCCCTGCTGCCATGCCGAACTGTTGACGTCAGAAGGCCATCCACAGTTGAAAACCGTGCAACGTCCCAAGTCCACACGCCGCCATCCGTCATTGCCAAACAAGTCGCAACGCCAAATGTATCGAGGCAGCCGCCCCCGCAAACACGGACCCGGGGCGCCTCTCCGACGTCCACATGCGAAAGCATCCACCGGTTCCCGGGCAAGCACCTGTTAGCTGGCGCAGGAATGCGGCTCCACAGCGATGCCTTCAAGAAGGAGAACGATGCAAAAGGCGCCGCCATCGCCTGATCCAGGAGCCCGGATTAGAGGTTTCCCCCGGAGACGCGAAACCTTAGAGGGGTTAGAGGCGTGGCTCCCAAACGACGCCTTCAAGGAGGTGAACGGCGTCCGAAGACGTCATCGTCGCTGGTCCGGCCGGAAGGCCCGGCCGAAACAGGGCTTTCGCCCGGAGCCTTGCACCCACGCCCCTGGCCACCGCAAGTGCGCCATCCTCCAACAAAGCTACTTCGCACGCTCCACCTCCACCACCTGCCACACTCCGCCGCAACCCTCCGTCGGAGCTATCGTGTCGATGCTGCCGCTGCCAAAGCCGCTGCTGTGCTACCACTGAGCCACCACAAGCCCTCCTGCACCTGCACCGGTCCACCGAAGTCCTGCCGTAGCTCGCCACAGCTTGCCATTGGACGCCGTCCCGTGCCGCAACCCTCCGCTGCAGCAGCTATCCGTTGCTGCCGCACCGTTGTTGCTGCCGCCAGTGCCGCACCGTTGTTGCTGCCGCCGATGCTACCGATGCCGCTGCCGTTGCCGCGCACGACCGGCACCCGTGCCCCGCCGCCGCAGTCGAGGGCTCCTCATCGCCGCCATCGAAACGCCGCCGCGGGCGTCGCCCTCTTGCTGCCATCGTGGCCGTCCCCGTTGGACCCTCCACCCTATCTGCGCCCGCGCCTGCGCCCCCCAGATCCGGGCCAAGAACCAGGAGCCCGAGCCACGGGGGAGGGAGGAGGGAGCCGGGCTGCCGCGCAGTAGGAACCCCGAGGCGGAGGTAGCCACCGGAGCAGAAACGAGGAGGGGGGTGGAGGCGGCACGGAGGCGACGAGCGGCGCGGAAGGCGACCGCCTTGAGGACCCCGCCGCCGCCTTCATCAACGGCCAGCCGGGCTTGCCCAGCAGCCGTCTCAGGCAGCGACGAGGGGATGGGGGGGAGGGAACGCGCCGGCGGCGGGGCGGGCTGGGTCGCCCCCAAGTCGCCCAGGGAGACGACGCGAGGGCTTTTAGATCTAACCTAAATTCCCATTTTGGACAAACCCTACATTTATAAACGAATACGGAGCTAAAGCAGATTATTTCAATCTAAATATTTTCGTGGGGGAAAACTGTAAAGGCTCTGAGAAAGCTATAAAAAATTTCCCAAAATGTTAACATCAGTCTTGACGAGGGGAGCCCATCCGGGTAGGCCCAGCACAACGAGTCGGCCCAACAGGCTCGGAGAGCTCCATGGAGGCCCACTCGGATGAAGGCCCAAGCAAGGGCTACACGGCAACAACGTCCGGGTGCCATCAAGGTAGGCGTTACGATTCCATCAAGACAAACGTTTCGCCTACTTGAAGACTAGCGTTACTCGGTCGGTTACACAGTATAAATGTCTCAATTAATTTATGCAGTTACTGTAGCTCAGCCGACTGGCCGAGTCGGCACATGTACAAGCCTATATAAGGCAGAGCACCCATGCATACACTACCTCAGAAAACCCCTTCACTGACGGGCACTAAAACCCCACCTCTGACGGGTTTGCAGCCCGTCACTAACGTCGCGTCAGTGGAAGTCCAACTTTCACTGACGGGCACGAGGCCCGTCAGTAGATGTAAACTTTTACTGATGGGCCCAACTAGCCCGTCAGCAGAGATGTAGTTCAAGGCGCCTGGAAACATCCTGACAGTGCCTTTCACTGACGGGCACTTATATCAAGCCCGTCAGCGATGATATACTTCCACTGACGTGTACGTTTATGCGCCCGTCAGTAGATGTCAACTTTTACTGACGGACCCAACTGGCCCGTCAGCAGAGATGTAGTTCAGGTCGGCTGGAAACATCCTGACAGTGCCTTTCACTGACGGGCACTTATACCTAGCCCGTCAGAGATGATATATTTCCACTGACGTGTACGTTTATGTGCCCGTCAGTGAAAGTATGATCACACTTTTTTTAAAATTCTTTTCTGGAAAGGCAATATGAATAATATACAGCAATTAATATGTCAAATATTAAGCATATGTAACATTTAATATCAGAAATATGAATCACATATACCAAATTAATATCACAAATAGTAAATACACATATAAAAACAAGTTTACAACGAATTAAAACGACAAACAATTGAATTTAACAATGTTTATTCTCAGTAGCCCTACTAATCTACGTCTACGACGCTTCGCTAGTACTTGCAGGGCGGCGGGAAGGGGGTAATTGGACTCCCGCGTAGAAATCTCCGCTTGGCCGGATGACTTCGTTGTTGATGACGTACGCGAAGGTCTTCTGGATGCGGGCAAAGTCCTTCCTCCAGTCGTACTTTTCCTCGGCCAGGTCGTGTATGAAGTTATTGAACTGGTCCCGGCTCCACTGAGGGTTCTGGGACATGACGAACGAGTCCGTGTGAGTGCAGACGTAATACCCACATGTAACACTATTTTCTGGCTGTTGCCTGCAAGGGAAGTTGAATTTGTGGGTCAGCTTCTTGCTCTTGCTCTCTGCTCCTCCCCCCCCCCAAGTTGTATTCCAAAAAGGCATCTTCCAGAACTTGCTTAATTCCTGAGAAGTCCCGGTTGGCACTTCTTTGGGAATCAAAATAGTATATGAATCTGGAAGGCTTGTCGATGATGATGAGGATCCAGTGGTCGCTGCGTAAAAGGTAACAAAGGAATATAAATAGACGAGGATACGTGATTAAGAACAGCAAACTAGGAACGCTAGTAAGTAACTTACGGGGGGTTGTATGGCATGAGCAAGTAGTCCTTATCCTTATGGTATATCAATGAGGCGGTGATATAATCTGTTAGGAGCTGCTTCGCTTCTCGTATATAGTACTCGTTCATGAGGACCGGATCGATTATTCCAAAAGCGCAGCTGCGCAGACGCCTAGACTCTTGAGCTTGGTAAAGTGCCCATAGCCTGACGAGCATGGTGTCGAGCCGGAAGAGGTTGAACAACAGAAAGATATCTTCAAAATTGATGTCGAAGGTGTCATGATGTCTGTCCAGGAAGAAACCATAATCTTTAGGCACCTCGACCTTAAAGTGTTGCACATAATCATCCCGATTCCGTGCCCTCATCATGATCATGTCATGGAGCATTTTCATCTGCGTGGGCAACCTCTGCACCTCATCATCTAGGAGCAAGGGCTCACCTGCCTCGTACACTATTCGTCGAGGAGGCTTCTTGATGGTTTCGGCAGATGTCTGGAAGGATAAGGCCTTCTTCTTGCTGTCTTTGCTTGCCTCCTTCGCAGCGGTGCCGCCCCGCCTGTGTGGTCTTTTTCTTTTCCTCTCCTAGTCCGGAG